>CM076580.1:1447572901-1447901944 GCA_034641835.2 Pinus albicaulis
GGCACTCGAAAATTGCATTCAATTCAAACAAAGTTGTCTACAAATGTGTTTGCATTGGATAAAAGAAAATATTATTGTTTTTGTGATGTTTTCATAGACAACACAAAATCCAATGACATTTGTGAAAACAAAATGTATGTGAACGATTGGAAACATACAGAGCTAAATACAAAGGGCAAAATGTCTTTTGCAATGTTTGAAGAAATGCAATTAGAGGAAACTACAATATCATCCGATGGTGATCGAGTTTCTGATCTTGTTAGAGAAGGTAACATTTGAATTACTTTCTAATGATTTAAAGATCTAGAAATAAATTTATATATGCATAATTAAATGTTAAATTTATTTTATTGTGCAGGAGATGTTTTTTCTGTAATTGCACCTATTCACAACGATGAAAATGTGAAGTATTATTTGATGCGTTGCACTGAACGAAAAATGAAATTATTACAAGACTATAATGATCACGGATTTCAGTATGACAGAGGGTCTATTATACTGAAAGGTTATTTTTTCAAACAAACTCATCAAAGTGGAGACTTTGTTTAGTTTGAAGACTATGAACTTGATTCCATAAGTTGTCAATATAGTCACTTGGTGTGTGCAGCACGCATAAAGTTGATATAAGTTCAATCAAAGAAAAAATCGAAAATTAAGAAATGGAAAATGTCAAAATCCGATCATGAACGGATTATTGAGGATGGAATTCCATTAGAATATTTTTGAGTGAAGTGTCCAACAATTTATTATCTTTGGATTAAATATGTCTTAGAACTTCTAGTACTCAACTAAAAATTGAGCTGCTTATGTTATTTGTGGTTTGCACATGTTACAAATTGTTTGGGTACAAGCACGTGCTCTAGTATCAACAAAGTAGTTTTTCTATACATGTGCATTGATGAAAAATGTTATATGTATTGGATATATATATATATATTCTAGAATGAAATTAATTGTTCTTGTATATTAATTTTTCTTGTATATGTTTTCCGACCGTATGGTACAAATTATTTCACTTTATTTTGTAAGGTTAGATTCGGTCCCCATATGGCCTAGCCTCCAAGGGACGAGATAGCAAGTGGTTGTCCCCAGTTGCTCGAATCTCAGGTTTTAAGTACAATTTTACTGTTTATGGTAGGCATCTTACATGATGTCCTAGCCAAGGATATATTCTCTTTGTTTCAAGTTTCCGGTAAAATTTGTCACCGAATGACCTACTAGGATATATTATAAATACTAGTTTTGTAAGATCATTTGGCATTCGGAAAAATTCGAAAGTCTTAGACTGTCAATCAATTTAAAGTATCATTCACCCTAGGGAGTGTAAAATATTCAATGTAGGTTGGTGATGATGCTCACTCCTAGCTTCAAGCAACTCCAATGACCAATTCTTCAATGAATTCACATATAGGAATTTGGTCACATCCATAATCTCCCCTTATCAAAAAGTTCCTATCTACTACATTATCCAGCGTGTACTCAAGATCACTATTTCGTAATTAGAATATCACAATATCATAAGTTCTCACAAAAATACATGGAATGCCATTACGACACTCATCTAACAATGGGGAGCTCAAAACCTAGAAAGCTCCTCGTCCCCTTAATAATAATGTGTTTAATTTAGTCTTTTAGGTGAGGATTAGGTGTGAATCTTGTTTTCACATACAAAAATAATTAATTTTTTAATTCCATAAATTTTATTATTCACCAAAATACATGTCATATCCACTATTTGTCTCTCCTACAAATTCCCATTATTTTATTAAAATATGATTTTATCTCACCCAACTATCACGTGTTCCTAAATTTAATCCTAATTGTTCCCTATGCCCTAAATCTACTCCTAATTGTTCCCTATGCTGCTTTTCCCTTACTTATTTTTAGAAATTTATTTTCCTAGATCCATTATAACTATGGATCTATCAAGCGCCGAGAGGGATCAAATATCTATAGGTGAAAACCTCTTTTTTGAGTTCAAAACTTGAAGAAAGGTTTGCACCTCGAGAGATTTGATCCCTCTCGGCGCTTGATAGATCCGTAGTTAAGATGGATCTAGGTTGGTTTCAGTCGTGTGCAACCAAGGAAAAACTATCGATAAACCATTTTAAATATGCTAAATATGTTTGAGATTTATCAAGTCATTTTAATTTTAAATTTTCTTAGTTACCTCAATTTGATGAGATGATAAATATTGTAGAATAACTTTAATAATGGAAAATGATCAAATAAAATTTTTGAATGTGAAGTGAAAATTTAATAATATTGAATGATAGAATGTGAATAATTAGAATGTAATCACTTACAAATAGCATTTATTGTGATCAATCTTAAACTATTTTCTTCTTCTATTCTTATTGTCACCCTTATTAGTTTTGTCATCTTTCTATATCGATTATATTAAAAAGAAAGTAAAAATCATAAATCATAAACCATTTAAATATTTAGCTCGAACTCTTGTAGTAAACACCATACCTTATCTCTCTTGCTCTCCAATATTATTAGGTTTAATTATTATAACACAAAAATTGTTCTACATTGTCAATAATTTTTTGCACTTACACTGAAATCAATGAACACTATTAATCCAATGACTTTACAAGTAATGTACCATCATACATGCAATTATATCAAATCAGAAATCAACATATACAATGAAATAAATGGGGATTGTCTTGTTACAAGTAACATAATTTCAATTTACCACATGTGCAAATGTAGGTTGAAACCATCCAAAACTTTAAGTTGTAGATTGAAACCATCCAAAACTTTAAGTTTTAAAACCCTTTTGATTATATATTGTGCAACATTAAAACATTAAAAATTTAAAGTTCATTAAATATCACATGCAAAATGTAGATTGAAACCATCCAAAATTTGAGTTTTAAAAACTTCACATGCCATGCTAATTATAATTCAACTATCCAACAAAAACATTTAACATTAAATATCACATGCCAAATGTAGTTCAGATGACAAAATTACTTCACATTCACATGCCAAAAGTACTAAAACCATCCAAAAATTAAATAAAACAAATTATATAATAACAATGTAATAAAATATGTCCAAAAATTGTAAATCTCACAAGTATCAAACTGTATCAAGTTTAACAAATTTTAAAACCATCTAAATTTTCAAATCAAATCTACTGTAAATCATGTCTATCAAATGGAGGATCTAGCATCTTCCCCACTAGGGTCTCAGTCCGTGCCCTATCCTGTGAATAGGAAACCTACATACACAATGCACATGTACTTGAACATTAAAATTTGAAGTTTTAAAAATGAATGAGAATATATATATCTAGATCTTCGTGTGAAAAACAAAATATAACAAAAAATTCATGCAATACCTCGTAAGGTTCCCTCTCCATTTGATGAACAGGTTCTCCCATGGAAACATCTGCAGTGGTAAACTGTACAATATACATGTACAGTTAAATATATATATATATATATATATAATTTATAAATTAAAAACTTTCAAATGAAAATGCACGTGTACATATATAAACTTATTTTCAATAATATTGATAAAGGAACTAAAGACAAATTGTTCAAATGTTGTGGATGTTCCTATCTCCGTTTCTAGAGTCCTCAGATTAAAGAAATCTTCTATAGGAACCTAAATTCAAAAAAAATTAAATAACTCAAAATATAGATCTCTCTCTCTCTCTCTCTCTCTCTCTCTCTCTATATATATATATATATATATATATATATATATATATATATATATATATATATATATATCTCAATTTTAATGGAACTTTTTGAGGTAGAATATGTATATGTATATGTATATAACTTTTAAACATAAATTTTAAACTTGTGAAAAATTGTCCATACTTTTGGCTCATCTCCCAAGGAAGTATAAGGTACATCTCCCAAGGAAGAAGAAGGTACTTCCATCCCAAAAACATCGGACGGAATCGGTACCTATTAAAACATTTTATCAAATTATATATATACATACATGTACATGTGTGGCAACAATTATTTATTTTACAGTCACTTAAAAAACACTAACATTTGCCAACATATCTAGATGGTCAAACCCATCTGCATTGTTTGAACCAGAGGTCCCGAACGTGATATTAACATTTTCGTCACGCATCATGCCTAAGAACTGCAAATGGTGTTTTAACATCTAATCATACATTTTTTTTAGATTAATGTACACATACAAATAAATGTATACATGTACATACACATGTATTTATTACAAATTGTACACATGTATATGTAAAAATAATTTCAAACCCTAAGGTCACTAACACATACCGTTCCGGTGCCCTCTTCCTCATGAAAAATTAGGTCTTGCAGACCATTGCAACAATTTATTACATATGTTCGGAGATCTTCAACATTCATGTTGTAAATCTCCTCATCTGTACGATAAACAAAATTGGCACGTGCATTTTCACGTGCTCTTTGTCTATTTAAACAAAGATCGACTCCACTCAATCCGCTATGAACATTGTCGATCATAACATCTCTTGCTTCTCGACTTATTTGAGAAGTCGCATCCATCTCTGATCACAGAGTTTCGACTCGAAACGGTCGACTCACCAATGGCGGCTCAGGGTGAGGAAACTCCACATCTCGCTTAGCACCCTTACATTGATATAATCGACCTCTCCCCGGGCCAAAAAATTCTGAAGGAAGGTCATTGTAGTCGGGTTTCATACCCAAAAAAAATTCTGCATAAAAAATTTGTGCAAAATAAATAGGAACCTCATCGTTCCATGGAAGCCTTCCAAAGGCCGCAAGATGTCGATCATACAAATAACCAGCTTTGTCTGGGTGCTTGAAATACTACACCTTCAACATTTTTCTTTTTGGCCCTTCCTTATAATTAAACATTGACTTGGCCTCTGCTCTTGTAACTTTTTGTTTTATGTCTTGCCATTTATCAGGACCTATCACTGTTTCTTTTCTCTTTCTCATCAATTCTACAATCGAATCAGTATTTGGCCCCAAATTTTTGTACACATTTACCATTTCACCCAATGAATGTGTGTTTCGAGGAAAAACACCCTAGAGGTTTGTTGGGTCAAAACCTCCACAAATCAGGGCATGCTATTTAGAAGGACTCACACACAACCATACTTAAATGCTAAAAACTAGATATCAACGATAGTAGAACTCACCCGTAGTCCTACGTTCGATGTAGATCCCGCGGGGTCCAAACCCTCAGCAACCCTTCTTCCTCCTTAACCTGGAAAACAAGAAAGAACGTGCACGGAAACCTAGTTGTACAGCATATACTTCTCCTAAACGTTAGTGCAATCCATGTGAAACATTATATAAACCATAATAAATGCTTAAATGATAATCTTTTCACACATATAAGTAAACCTTAACACATAGGTTCAGGAATAAGATGGTTCTTCATTATTACGAACAACATGCACAGATATAAAAAGTGGAGAGATCACCTGAATCCTTCCACGATCTTCGAACAGACCGTCGTCTGGATCCGTCCAGCCCTTGCCTCGCTAAGATACTTTCAAGACTTGTGCACTTGAGATGGCATATAAATAGATGAACATCTCCAGGAAACAAAGGTTTCCTGTATAAATCTGGGAAAGTGCAGGAGGCACAGGAATTCAGACTTGAATTGGGATTCCAACGAGTATAATGTCTATAAAATTTCTCTCTCCCTTAGGCCATGCACATGAGGGCTTTTATGCTCCCTCAAAGTAGTTTCAATCAGTTGGAAACAGTTGGCCACGTGCTGGGGTGGTTGAACTACTGGAGTAACCATCAACCCAGCCCGAAAATAGGGAATTTTAATATATTTTTTAATGATTTTAATGGCATATGCGGAAAAGTACATGTGGACTTGCGTATACATGCGGAAAAGTCTGGGCATACCCGCGTATGGGATTTTTAACACTGTTTTTTATGAATTTGTTCAAGTTTGTGGGAATGGGTGCCCAAGGCCATAAAGGCAATCATGAATCATATGAAGGTGAAAAATGATGCTATAACAATGTGTAACTATTTCAAGGCTTTGTCTACTCTCAACAGGTAGAGACAAAGCCATTAGATCTCTTTGCAATTTTGCATGAAGGCTTTCAAACCTTTGTAAGGTGCATTCCACCATGTTGGTTTCCCATGGTATATCAGTAATCTCAGCCGGATAAGTTGTGCTGGGTTGACAACCTTTTTCTTCAATGTAGCGAGCTGCCCTGCATCTATTTTGACCACTAGCTCGAACATTTTCGGCCTCTACATCAATATATATAAAATTTCGTATATTAGAAAAAACATGTGTAAAAAAAGTTGTACAAATTTAATGAAAAAATATTGAAATTGATGGCAACCTTGATGTTGTTGGTTAACATCTTCTCCAACAGGACCCTGCTGAGAACCAACCCCAGAATGACACTGCTGAGAACCAGACCCATAGTGACCCTGTTGAGAACCAATAGCGGTTGATTGGCCTTCGGGGGAATAAATATCACCCCCTTCCCGCAACCTGCTACCACTCATACCTCGACCGGTTGAACCTTGGCCATGCTCCATGGATGGAGTTGAAACCCTTCTCCTCTTACCTCATAAAAATTAAAATATGAAACGTATTAACAACTATTTTAACTCACAAAGATAATAAAAAAATCAATTCCATATGTACACACATTTATGGAGATTTAAGATTATATTTAAATATCGTGAACATTCCCCGATCCCTGAACCTCCATATGGGATTCGACTGATCTTCGTTGTTCATCCTCCATGATATATATCTATTGGTCTACATTTACACAAAATAGATTTCAAAAAATCAATTTGTAATTTAGTGTACACAAATTATGTAGAACACAACTTTCAAAGAAATAATTGATCATGTGTGAAACTAAATTTAATCAGAAAAGATATTATAAAAATGATAAGTTCACCAAATTGCACTTTACATGGTGGGAGCACACTTGGTATAAAATTTACTACTTATACACTTAAGTTTGTGGGAGAAATGACACATGTACATAGTTTACTTTAAAGTTGTTGTGTTTTACGGATATTAAAATGAAGAACTTCTATTTAGATCCATTCCAGAGATTGACTATAGGGGCATTTACTAGATATGTCACCTTTCATAAAAGATGAGATCCAGAGGCTACCTAGCCCTTTACAGACTCTGCCTATAGAACTTGTAGAAGTAAACACTAGAGGCATTAACAATAGCAAAGAACGTTTTCATGCTCATACATGGGAATGTGTCTCTTTCCCTACACAAAAAAATAGTTCAAGGTAGTTAATCTTCATAGACATGTCATCAAGCAAGTCAATGTGACCATCCCCAACTTACTTTTTATGAAATTAGGCTTGGAATCTCATTTTAGAGATCAAATATTTAGGAAGGATTTAAGTATCCACCTTTCACGAATCACTAGAAGAGGTTGATAAAGAATATAGGAAGACAGAAAACTAACCAGTGGTGTACTAAATGTATTTCCTTGGGAGGTAGATTGGCATATGGCTTTTGGTAGCTAGAACTTTTGCTAACAGATGGTTAGATTTCTTATCTAATTAAGGCCTTGAATGTATTTTGTTGTTTCATTAATTTCTTTGAAAATTCAAAGTATGGTGCATGTTGCATGAAGCAAGATGT
The DNA here is from genome assembly GCA_034641835.2 of Pinus albicaulis. NCBI lineage: Eukaryota > Viridiplantae > Streptophyta > Pinopsida > Pinales > Pinaceae > Pinus > Pinus albicaulis. The sequence continues at coordinate 1,447,580,525 of CM076580.1, forward strand.
TGAAAGTAGAGATATGTTGACACACTTAAATGCAACAAATATGGAAATTTGTACATGAGCTATTATTTGACTTGAGAGTCAGTTGTTTGAAGAGGATTTTTTTGTCGACTTGTGTTTGGTTGATGGTTTTGTACACCAATATGTAAGAGTACATGGAGATATTCACATGATGTGAAATTTTTTTCTTTGAGGAGAAAAATGATATGTCAACGAGCTATGTTTCTTGCATGATGTGTTTTTCAGTTTGATGGTTTTGTTTGTGACAAGACGTCAAAAGATTTTGGGAAGGTCCACTCTTGAGCGAGAGCCTCATGATTACGACCTAATCATGAGAATAAAGATAGGGTGCATCCTTGTTTTGGAAAGAAACTAAAATGGGATTCTCGGCTACACGGGATGCGAACCATTATTTTTAACTTTGAAATATCATGGTGTGTTGTTTCACAGTCACTGAATCCACAATCTAACATAAATTGTTTCATTCTTTTTTGCGGAGTTTAGTTGGTTATATTAAAAGTCAATTCAATTTAAAATTCTTGGCTTAGTGGCATGAACCAAACATATTGTACATATTAAATGAGGAATTTCTCTCTCCCAATCATTTCTAAATCACCCATTTCACCAAGAAAACTTGTTATAAAAGAACATACTTTGGTATGGGAAAGACCTTAGGTTTCAAATATTATAAGAAGGTTTTTTATATGGTTGTGGAAATATCGGAAAAATAGAATCCATAAACAAATTATTTTTCAAAAACTATTACTTTCAAAGTATCAACAAGGAACATGTACAAGGGTGTTCAATGAATTAACACAATTTATCTAAATTCCATGATGTATATCTTACTCATAATTTTAACAAATTATTAAATAATGATCTAGATTGGATAATTATATTATTTGTCATATATTTTGATGCTTATAAAGTGAAAATACTTAAAGAATCAACTTGTAGGGTCATTTTAATGGTGGGTGGAGAATTTGGGTCTAAAACCTTTTGGAGTCATTTTGAGGCATTAAATGACATTTCTGGGGGTCAAACGATTATACCTTGTGCCAAAATCTTGACCATTATTCTGCACTTAAAGACATATCCAATGGTGCAAGAAAAACATCAAACGAAGTTCATTCAAAATTTATTCCTTTAGTAAGTTGACCTATCATGTTGACCACCATGGTATGAGAGAGTGGCATCTTAGCCCCATTACTCATGCATGGCAAGCTAGCTACATGTGGAATTTTAACAAGACTCTAAAAGGTCTAAAATCACAAACCTCGTTAATAGTTGAGAGAGTCAAATCTTACACCTAGTTAGGCATCACACTAGGTTAAATACTTAATACTAGGAGGAATAAGAGTTCATTTTATATTATTGTATTTTGTTCCATAGTTGAAAATACATAACTAGGTGTAATTCAGAGAAAAATGTGAAGTTAAGTTTTTATAGCAACCTTACACTAAAAGTCTTAGCTAACTCTAGAGATTACCTCTTTCTTTGTACTCATATTTTCCATCTTAGAAAAGAAGGTAGAGCATGTTTACATTTAGTGTTGTTTTCTCCATAAGTATTTCTAGGGAAAAAGGAGTCTAGAGCATCATTACTTTTTGAGGTTGATTTTCTCCCATATAAGGATTTCCTAGGAAAATAATTGTGTTGATTCTCCTAGAGGGAATATTTATGTGTTAGTGTTTCATTATGTTTTATATTTCTTACATTTCTTACATTTCACATAAGATATATAAAAGAAATTGCACATTTTCCTTTTTTGTTTTGAATAATCATAATGTTTATAAATGTTGGAAGAAGATATCCATGCACATTGAAACTTTATAAATAAATGAGGCAAAAATTCAAAAGCCCATTGGACAAGGAAAATGATGTTGAAAATAACTAGCAATTGTTTATTACTCATTTCCATAAGAAAGGTCACCTTGTGGAAAAATGTTGGACTTTATATCCAACAAGTCATCCACAACATTTGAAGAAGGTGGAAAGAGATAACGACAAGAATGGAAAAGAGGATTCCATAATCGATGAGGATCAATATGATTCACATGATGAAGTGCAGCTAAAAGAAGCACCATTGAAATGGTTTGCTAACAGATGGTTAGATTTCTTATCCAATTAAGGCCTTGCATGTATTTTGATGTTTCATGAATTTCTTTGCATTTACTCGAAGTATGGTGCATGTTGCATGAAGCAAGATGTTGAAAGTGGGAGAGTTGTTAACACATGATATAGTGAATATGAAATTTGTACATGAGCTCTATTATTTGACTTGAGAGTCAGTTGTTTGAAGAGGCATGTTTTGTCGACTTGTGTTTGGTTGGTGAGTGGTTTTGTACACCAATATGTAAGAGTACATGGAGATATTCACATGATTTGAATTTTTTTTTTCTTTGAAGGAGAAAAATGATATGTCAGCGAGCTATGTTTCTTGCATGATATGTTTTCAGTTTGATGGTTTTGTTTGTGACAAGACGTCACAAGATTTTGGGAAGGTCCAAACTTGAGTCAGAGCCTCATGATTACAACGTAATCATGAGAATAAAATGGGAGTGCATCCTTATTCTTAAAACAAATAGGATTTTGAGCTACCTAGGACTCGAACCATTATTTTTAAATTTGAAATATCATGGTGTGTTGTTTCAATCCCTGAATCCACAATCCTAACATAAATTTTTTTATTCTTTTTTTGCAAGATTTAGTTGGTTATATTGAAAGTCAGTTGAATTTAAAATTCTTGACTTAGTGGCATGAAATCTTGACCATTATTCTACACACTTTAAGATATATCCAATGGTGCAAGAAAAAAATCAAACGAAGTTCATTCAAAATTTATGCCTTTAGTAAGTTGACCTATCATGTTGACCACCATGGTAGGAGATAATGACATTTTAGCCCCATTACTCATGCATGGAAAGCTAGATACATGTGTAATTTTAACAATACTCTAAAATGTCTAAAATCACAAACCTCGTTAATGGTTGACATAGTCAAATCTTACACCTAGCTGGCTATCATGCTAGGTTAAATACTTGGCCACTAGGAGGAATAAGAGTTCCATTTTGTGTTATTGTATTTTGTTCCATAGTTGAAAATACAACTAGGAGTGTGAAGTTAGAGAGAAAAATGTATGAAGTTAAGGTTTTATAGCAACCTTACACGCTAAAAGTCTTAGCTAAGTCTAGAGAGATTACCTTAAGCATATTTTCCATACCAGAAAAGACAGAGTAGAGTATGTTTACATTTTAGTGTTGTTTTTCTCCCATAAGGATTTCCTAGGGAAAAAGGAGTCTAGAGCATCATTACTTTTTAGGGTTTCTTGTTTCCCATATAAGGATTTCCTAGGAAAATAATTGTGTTGATTGTCTAGAGATATTTATGTGTGTGTTTCATTATGTTCTCTATTTCTTACATTTTGTTTCATTATGTTTTATATTTCTTACATTTCTTCCCTCCTATTTTTCTTTCAAATAAAGGTTTATAAAATGACATGAGAAGAAACATGTGAGACTTGGAACAATAATTTTCATTATATATATGGAAGGCAAGAAGGATTATATCCCCTTAAGCTTAAGCTTATTTAGTTTGTCAATTTTTATCATATATTTTTTGGTAAGGGTAAATGTTTTTTTATCTATAGTACAAGTCACGAGTTCCCCAATTTTACCTCATGTAAAGCATGATTCTAGAATTACTACAATTTGTACTTGGTTGTTTATTGTGATGATGCCCTGTCTCAATCACTGTGGTTCAAGAGAAAGATTATATGGATACTCATGTCAAAATCAGCATTCCTAGTTATTGGACCCAGGGTTGACTGGATCATGAAAACGAATAAATATACTACTATTCAGCCATGGCAGGGACTTGCTGCTCTGCAGATCGTCTTGTTAAATTATATCTCTTTAACCAAATTTTTTTTTCTTCCATATTAATTCATATTAAAGAAAATAAACTTTAGGCCCAAATTTCATGTTAATGTTAAAAAGTGTCACACAACCAGTATTGCATGTTTGCCATCTGTCGTGGTACATTTTTTCCATGTTCCATTGTTCACCATGGTTTTATGTTTGTCCCCCCTCCCTGGTTCAGAAGGGTTGGGAGCACCATTAAATGAAAAGAAATGCAGTTGGTGACATGGAATCCTAATCTATAACAACAAACAGATTAAATGCACACAGATACGAAAGTGAGGGGTAATTGATGTTAGTGCTCCCGGAAATGGGGCTACTTGTACCTTCTACTACAGCTTCTAAATCACCCTTGGTATGGGGACATCAATCCTTATGGTACCCCTCACATCACTCATTGGTAGCAGTCAGAATTTTGAAGGGAGACATTCACAGGTCAGAAACACCTCACTCAACGAGCGGCAGAATCAGTTAAAAAAGTACTTTTTGTTGGGAAATGCCAAAGCTAGGTAGTATGAATATGAATAGAAAATACTTGATATATGTCCATGGCAATGAATGTCTTTATTCTCACTAGTTTTATGTATGAAAAAAAATACCATCCCATTACAATACCCAGAAACTTGCGAGGGGAAAGAAACTTATTGGTTAATAATGTGTGTATGCCTCCACAAGAAGGCGGAGCAAACACAGTATGTGCAGTGGATGATCCAACGCATAATATTGTAGATGTTACTGCATGAGGTAAGGAAACATGCTCCTGTCATGGCTACTATGTTTGTAGCAATGTTCCTCTTTTTCAACCAACTTTAAGGGATGGCTTCTGTAAATGCCATGCCCACTTCACAGGCTTCAAAGGAGGGGCTTACAGGTACAAGTGTTATTATTTGCAGCGGTGTATGGGAGTTCGATATGGGTGAATTTTATTAGGGCAATGTGCTAGCCATAGCCATTCCAAAATGGAAATTTCGATTTCACTCTAGGACCCCATGAAAAATTGCAAAAATAACTTTGACATCTGATACATCTTTTATCCTTCTAAATATGTTTCAACCTTGAATATGAATATAGATATTTTTTTTATACTATGATACTTCGTTTATACTCCGTTGTCTAAATTGTATTATTAAATTGTATTATTGGTGTCATATAATCATCACCATCCCAGTGGGACATTCAACGAGCACTTATTATTTGTTTTATTTTATTTGCCTTGGGAGTTTCAACAAGCCCCTATTATTTTCTTGTTATTTGTTTTATTTTAATTGACTTGGGAGTTTCAACAAGTGCCTATTATTTGTTTTCTTTTTTTGGGAGATTTCACGGGATATGTAACTTAAGTCTTACTCAAATATTGAACGTGTCATTCATATTCGCCACTTGTATTCAACAAGTTATGTGAGCTACTTAAATTTTCAATGTATCCTAATTTTTCTTCTTTATATATTAGCATTAGATCATATTTTTTCTCATTTATATATCAGGTACTTAAATTTTCAATGTATCATAATTTTTCTTATTTATATATTAGCATTAGATCATAATTTTTCTCATTTATATATCAGCATTAGATCATAACTTTTCTCATTTATATATCACCATTAGATCAGATCACGTTGTAGCAATCAAATCGATGTGTTTTATTTATATATTTTCTGTAAGGTAATCTAGATCAATCACAATCATTGTATCCTTAATCTTTTCTTCTATGTCTAGCTAAACTAACATGTTCTTCTAGTTTCTAGATTATTAGTTTATAGATTATGAGACCTTTGTAGTGGAAAACTATATATATATATATATATATTCATATTTTTCAGATGCATATCTATTATCTTCTACTTACCATTTTAAAGTTTTCTAGTTACTATTTTTAAGTATAACTACTTTTTTTGGTAAAGAATGTAAGATTTCTTTTCTGCTTTTTTTGGTAAAGAATGTAAGATTTATTTTCTTCTTTTTTTGGTAAAGAATGAAAGATTTCTTTTTCTGCTTTTACTGTTGGAAGTACAAAACATGGAAAGTTTTTTTTTTTTTAAAGAATAGTAAGATTTCAATGTTCTAGACCAATATGTCACTGCATTGATTTAATTGAAATAGCAGTATATGTGGGATTATAGCCCATACATGCCATTGAAATGGCATGCATTCAATTGAAATGGTAGTAGCTATGTGGGATTATAACCAATACATGCATCCAAACATCATGTACCCATAAATCTAAGTAGGATTATAGCCCATACATGCATCCAAATATCATGTACCCATAAAAATATAAAATTATGTAATTTTTGAAACTTCTAATGCATTTCCCATTTGTGTTTATTTAGTGTAATTCATTTAAATTCTTCTTCCAGTAATATTGGAAACCTTAAACAATGTGCTAATTATTCCTATTGTCCAAAGCAATTTTCCAGTCTTGTAAAATTCTACACTGTAACCTTAAACAATGTGCTAATTATTCCTATTGTCCAAAGCAATCTATCAGTCTTTTAAGATTCTACACTGTAATATTGGACCATTTTTGGATGCCTATTGCCCAAAGCAATCTACCAATATTGTAAAATTGTTGTACAGTTTAATGTTGAACCATTTCCGGATTGTGGATAACCCTTTCTAGATTATGAATAACCTGGGAACGAGGTTCTTAACATTCAGCATTTTCAAGAAAACACGAGGTTCTTAACATTCAACATTTCCAAGAAAAAACAAAAGAACTATTGAATAGTTGGTATTGCAGTAGCAGGGTTGTTAACTGTTACAATATGAGGGTTGTTAATTTCTACGGGTTTTTATTTTGGATAATCTCGTATGCAGAGATAAACGTCATAATTTTAACAAATATTTTTTTTTATATATTTTAACATTCTTTTTCCAGAAATGAAAAAACGTTGTTTACTACTATACATAGTCTATACAGAAAATCACTGGCATCATTCATGTAGCCCCACACACATAGCATTTTTTGAAAGAGGCGATAATTTTGGTGACATACCCGAGTTCTACTGGTTGCAAAGTAACTCAACGAGCGGGGACGGTAGGAGCACCACGGCGGCCGGGAGCAGCAACAATGCAGCCAGAGCGAAAAAAAAATGCGCGTACAATGAAAACTGCAAACCATCAAACTTTGCGGGTGACTTATTTATAAAAAATAGTTCGTCCGAACTATTTAAAAAAAAAAAGTTCGGCCGAACTAATAGTTCGATCGAACGTTTGATGCCGGTTTTCCAATTCCCGGCAAAAATTCTATTTGCCCGGGCCGTCAGTGTGCCGTCAATCTAAATGGAATCACGAGTTCGGCCGAACTTTTAAAAAAAATTTGGCTGAACTATTACAAAGTTCGGCCGAGCTATTGTTGAAAAAAAATTTCGGCCCCCGATTCTCACAAAAGTGTAACCCAGCTTCACGTTTCCGCCGAAAGACAAGTGGGGGATACAAAAACATGGTTTGAAAAATGGTGTAAGGTAGGAATATCATGCTAGTAGCTTTGTTATCGATATTTCTAGTTTATATTTCTAGGCTATTTTCGATCTTTGATGAGAGCATCATACACACCAGTGCCCCTTTACTTTCCAAGAATCCCTCTAATATAATAGGGGGATCTCCTAGGAATGATCTTAGGATGGATGATATTTTGATTTGGCTTAAGTGAAATTTTATATACATTGTGAGTGGTTTTGTGGTGGTTTGTACGTATGGTAGCGTGACATCGAGAGTAGTCATTGGTTTATTTTCATAGTATGCGAGCTAGTTGATGGTGATGATCTGATCATCACGGGGAAACATCATTACCCTAAAGACAATGGATGTGACTGCAGTCATGGCGTACATATAACTCCTCCCGAGGAGTATATTGTAGTATATTTATGTGTCTAAGACCTCTATGTCTATGAGGATTGCCTTTTCATTCAAGTTTGCTGGGAAATTTTGATACAGACAGACGGGGGTTGATGGGCAATTGTCATATACTCTGAGCATGATCTCAAATGATTTTAATTTAGGTGATCCTATCTTTTTCCAAACTAATTTCGACATGACACATGTGGATAATCCATTGACGATGCATCAGTGTATGGTGATGTTCTGAATCGAAATTGGTTTTTGGAAAGCACCTAAGGAAGGAGGCCTCGGGGTTTCCTTCTCTAGGTGGAAAACCATTAAGCGTGAATCAGAAGGATCGACCGTGACTAATGTGAAAAGTAAGTATTTTCATTGTCTTTGGCATGATTGCATAACTTCCAAAGCTAACATAGCACCTAGTGATTGAGATAAATCATCCACTATTCAATAGCTATGAATGGCTTTGGAGTGATGTCCTGCGTGTGTTGTTTGTCCCTTGACAATTTTTGGAAGGGGCTCAATACGTACTTTGGAGATAGTTAATGGTATGGTAGGTGCACTTGTACTTGTACCTAATGGGTTGTTGTATGAATGGGTATTGTAGTTTCTATTCCTTGTTTGGAAGAAAAATTCTTCTCCAACCATGTAGATCTAATGACTGCCTCCTCGAGTATCGTTTTGGATTGGTTTTTGTTGCTACTTTTTAACCACTCCTTGGCGGGGGAAGGGTTCGTGCATAAGAACAGGTTGTTGAGTAGGTCCTCCTTGTCCTCAGTTACCCTAATTTTTTTTCAATTTGCATATTTTTGGATAGTGGTGAGTGTAATGGCCATATTCAACACATATACCACAACAATGATTTGTCCTTATTCTGTGCCTCTTGTTTTTCCCTCGGGAGTTACTATGTGGCTCTTGGTTTTGATTTCGGTTGAGGTTTCCCCCAAACATAGATCATGGGGGGCGTTTTTTATTATAGATCCCTTATATAGATTCTACTTTTCAGTTATTATTAGGCTTCTTTTTTTCAATGTTTCGAGGATTATTTGTGTTCTCATGGTCGTAATACTGTCACCGTTGAGCGCAAGATGGTTCCACTAGGTTCACTGGAGCATTTTTTGTGTTGCTGGTGGATTTTGTGGAGGAGAAGGGGAATATAGGTTCCCCTAACCCTGATTGGTGTAATATTGTTGGGGAGGCTCTCTTATATCATCATTCCTAGCTGATTAATGGTTCCCTTGCGAGGGAGGGTATGAGGCTCCCTATTGTTGATGTTATGGTATCTGTTATCACTCCAATAATTTTTGAAAGGATATTATAAGTGTTTAAAAGAAATATGAAAGGTAACTATCATACACTTTTTGAGATCAAGATCTAGCCTTCCTAATGCTCAGAGAGGGCTCTCTCTTAATGATTTAACTTTTTCATTTTAATTGATTTTAGGCTAGTTATGTATGAATGATTTGGTTTGATTTTGATTTGTTGGTGGAATTACTGATTTAGATGGATAGGTGCTTGTATATTTTCCATTGGGCTATGGAGTCAATATATCAAGAAAACATAACGTAATCAAGTTCTAAAGGAAGTGTTACAAGGCAAGGTAGTTGAGAAAAATCAGATCTTAAAGGCTGAATGGTGAAGTGGTTTTTAATCAGGATCAAGGAGCAATTAAGGATTCCTTAAACCAGATAATGAAGGAAGGTGAAGGAGGTCAATCGGGATCAGAGACTAGTCAATGATTCTCTAAACTGGATATCAAAAGAAAACATGAAAATGAATAATAGTTCAAAACAGAGTGTATTTAAACAAGTTCTCCAATAAAATTCTTGTGACAACATTAAAATTTAGAAAAACATGCAAGTTTATGGAGTACTTAAAGAAAATAACAAGAAAAATTCAAATATACTTCACTGAAGTAGCTCAACACATGAATCCTATAAAGAAATTCCTTTATTACTTGTCCTGTCTGTCAACTTGGAAAAAGGTACAATAAAACCTCAGGTAGTAGATCAATTTAGCTATAGAAATATTCAGGAATCCACAGTCAATACTTTGAATTATGAAGTATTTATATAACTTAATAAAAAATATCCTATCAACTGATTTACGATTTAATTAATGAAAATAAAATAACTTCATGCAAGAATATAGAAATACCTATTTAACTAAATGCAAGCTATCCCTATTTATTTGATTTGTTGTTTGTTTCTCTTATGATGTCTTTCGCACTGCCTGTCTTACACACTGGCTTGTCTTTCACGTTGCTTGTCATCTGACTTTTCTTTCACTCTGTATTTTATCTGACTTCTCTATTTTCTCTTTTACCTTTTCTCTCTTTTAATATTTTCCTCGCTTTTACTTTTTACAGTAAATTATACTAATCCTCTCATGTTTTTGTGTTTTTAGTAAAAGTGAATTTTACTAAAAAGACATGTAAAATAAAAAATGATTCCTGGAGAGTAATTTGTATGAATTTTGCTGGTGTTGGTGTAAATTTTTTATCTTTGATAACAATTATTGTCTCTCTGTAAATCGTCTTCCTACTCTGTTTCTCGTTTAAATTTGTTTTCTTTCTGTACTTAAACTTGAATTTGTTGTTGGATGCATCTTCTGCTAAGTAAAAGACATTCAAATTCTTACCCTTTGATTATGGAGTAAACAGGTTTTGGAACTAGTATAAAAAATGTTTATCCAATCTTTTGGTCTTACTGATTACCTGCAAAATAAAATATTTTTTAATAAAAGCACAAGTTTGTAGGGAGGTGATAATGGCTTCGGGCAACAGGGAGGCCTGTGGAAAGATTTCGAACTGCAATGAGGCTTAATCTGGTTGGCAATGACTTTTCATTTTCTTTCACAAATCCGCAGAGGTAAGTGAATAGCGGGATTTCACATTTTGAAAACTCTATTTAATGCACATCGCATGGTGAACAGGTGGTTTATCATACGCAGGGTGTTTGATTTCAAACAATGTTGGTTTTTATCGCATGGTGCGAAGGTAGTTTGGCAGTTTATCACATGCTGAAAAGTTTTTTAGTAGTTTTTAGGATGGTGGGTGTAATAAGTTCTGGAGGTGCCGCATGGCAGGGGATGATGGATAAAAACACCCATTTCACAGCACCCCCCCCCCCTCCTCAGCGTTAATCATTGGAATGCTCGGGGATGTGAAACATAGTATCGATAGTTAGATTTGATCTATGTTGATCTAGCGGCTCAAATGTGTTGCGAGATCTGTTCAAATGAGGTGGGGTTAGTTGAAAGGATATGCGAAAGTGAAAAGATAAAGTGGGTCGGGAATTTCAATATGCAAAAGGGTTAATATAAAATGGATCGGGGATATATAGTCAGGTCTTCCTATAATAGCGGAGGATTTTAATATAAAGGTGGATGGGAATAATGTGTTAAATGGGGGATTAATATAACATGGGAGTCAATGAAATATAATAGCGATAGGGGGGTCAATATGATATATATTAGGTGGTAGTTTAATATAATATCAGGGAATGTATTAAATCAGAGATTTAAATATGAAAAATATAAACTATAGGCTAAAATAATATAAGGGGGGTCACGAAATATGATAGCGGGATGTTAGAAATATACTAGTAGGAGGTTTAAAATGATATTCGGGAGGGATTGTGAATTATATTAATTAGGGATGCTAAATGAAAGGACAATGGGGCCTGATTTATTTTAAGTGCGTTTAAAAGTATGAAAAAGTGGGTTTTGGATGTTTTATTGGAAAAATGTGGAGTTAGTAAAAGGGAAGGGGTTTTAATAATGAAAATGTGTTTTTAAAAGGGGAATGCGGGTTTTTGGAAGGGAAAAGGGTTAGAATATGGGGAAATAGATATTATCAAAAGGAAAGGGATTTTTTACAAGGTGAAATGATTTCCAAGGGTGGAAATAGGGTTTTAGCAAGGGGAAAGTGTTTTGAGAAGGATATTAGTGATATGACATAAACCATTTTATGCTTTCCATGTCTTGTAAAGTATTCTACCTACCATTGATAAGAAAACTAATCTACTTCTAACCTTATAACTTCCAATGGCTTAGATTAAACTTATGAGCTCATTTTACTATCTACCTAACTACTGATCTGCCAAGATTAAATGGTTTGGTCAGATATTTATTCACTAACTATCATGACATGAAATTTAAATGAATGAATAATCAAAATTAAACTATATGATCATCATGAATTATGGCATTTTGAACAAGCTACACACAATTTTATTTTCAAAAGTAAACTAAGATTAGTGGCATTTGAATGTGCAACACTTTCAAATTTTATTTTTGTTTCCTTTTGTGGGGTTCATATTTTATATCCTTTTTTATTCATCTTTTCTTTTGGTCCTTTGATTATTATTTTAGGACATACCCTCTTTTAATTTTTAAAATATGGGAAAACATTTGCAGAAAGAAAAGGTATGTACAATATTACAATAGCAAAAATAAGTAATTAAAAATTATGATCCCTATTATTATAGGACCCTAAGACTGGCTCCACTTGGGGATGGCATCTACTTGTGAGATGTCAAGAACTTTTTGATTAGTGGCATTGGAAATTTGGCTTTGTTTCTGAATATGAAACTTGTTTTGTTGTAATACCTCAATGATGAAAATATCAAATTGACATGAAACGTTTCTGCATACTGAAATCTGAAACACACTGAATTTGAAAACTAAAATGCCAACTAAACTAAAACTGGAAATAATGGTTGAAAAATGCTCAAATAATTGAGTTTTATTTGCACAATGCTACCTATTGTATACTGCTGAAACTTATGTTGAATGAGGTAATAAAAAAATGCCAATGAAGCCAGTCAAGTAGGTGCATAAAAAAATGGACAACTTGACTGTCTGTAAGGAAAATCAATAGTGTAAGTTGATTATGTGTCCTCATAACCAAAGTTATAAAATGAAATGGAAACTGATGATGTATATGACACTTATAAAGATTAAATGCTTGAGAATTTGAGTTAAGAAGAACCTCCATATACTTTGCTATAGGATCAATAAAATCATGATGTATGATTTTTTATTCTAGGCCTTCAATGATTGGTGGAGTAGTTGTGTCTTCAATATTAAAATTTGAACTCACATCTTTAGTTTGGTACTTGAAAGCACAGTCATCCTCACTATGTAAGTCAAGAGGTAGTACAATTTCCTCTTTGTTAGGGGAAGGAATATTTTCCAAGAATTCTTCACGATCTCAGAAAATGTATGACTAAATTTGAGTATTTAGAAGTTCAATAACATTCTTGAACTTTTCAACAACTAACTCAAGAAATCAAGCTTTAGCTTCAGGAAAAATTTTACTTGTTTTGAGAATACGAAACACAACTATTAGAAAAATTTCATCAAGTTGAAAATATGCTAACTAATTACTGATTTCATTTGAAACTTCATAATAATAAAGGTTTGACACAAACCCTCTCATTTTGTTCAGCAATAAATCTGGTCAACATGTAGTAAGGTTCTCATGATTTCTCAAAAGTTGGGTTCTTTGGATGATGGAGTTCCCAGGTGAATAACTGCAAATTTCTTTGTACATGGTCACTGTAAACCATAAGTGATAAGATCTAAACTTTGATGTATGTTCTCTTCAAACAAAGTTTTCAAATCTTAATGCAAAAAATGAGAAAAATAGTTTCTTTGAAGATCTGTTTAAACTAGGGACTGGTTTATCCCCAGTATCGTTCCCATTATGTTATCACTCCAATAATTTCGAAAATGTTGTTATAAGTGTTTAAAATAAATATCAGAGGTAAAAATCATCCACTTTTGGAGATCAGGATCTAGCCTTCCTAATGCTCAGAGAGGGCTCTCTCTTAATAATTTAACTTTGTTGTTTTAATTGATTTTAGGCAAGTTATGCATCAATTATTTGGTTTGATTTTGATTTGTTGGTGGAATTACTGATTTAGATGGATAGGTGCCTGCTTATTTTCCATTTTTATATGGAGTCAATATATCAAGAAAATAAAACAAAATCAAGTTCTAAAGGAATTTTTACATGGAAAGGTAGCTAAGAAAAATTAGATCTTAAAGGCTAAATGTTGAAGTGGTTTTTAATCTGGATAAAGGAGCAATTAAGGATTCCTTAAACCAGATAATGAATGAAGGTGAAGGAGGTCAATTAGGATAGAGAGAGGTTAAGGATTCTCTATACCAGATATCAGAAGAAAACATGAAAAAGAATAATAGTTCAAAACAGTGTGTATTTAAACAAGTTCTGCAATAAAATTCCTGTTATAACATTAAAATTTAGAAAAAAATGCAATTTTATGGAATATTTAAAGAAAATAACAAGAGAAATGGAAATATACTTCACTGAAGTAGCTCAACACATGAATCCAGTAAAGAAATGCCTTTATTACTTGTCTTGTCTATCAACTTGGAAAAAGGGTACAATAAACCCTCAGGTAGTAGATCAATTCAACTATATAAATATTCAGGAATCCACACTCAATACTTCGAATTATGAAGTATTTATAAAAAATATCCTACCAACTGATTTAGGATTTAAATAAGGAAAATAAAATACCTTCATGCAAGAAGATAGAGACACCTATTTAACTAAATGCAAGTTGTCCCTGTTTTTTTTATTTTTTATTTGTTTCTCTTATGTTGTCTTTCACATTGGTTGTCTTAGATGTTGGCTTGAATTTCGCACTGCTTGTCATCTGACTCTTATTTAACCCTTTCTTTTATCTGACTTCTCTACTTGCTCTTTTACCTTGTTTCTATTTTCATCTCTTCTAATATTTTACTTTTTATAGTAAATTATACTAATCCTCTCTTGTTTCTTTGTTTTTAGTAAAGGTGGATTTTACTAAAAAGACATATGTAAAATACAAAATTTTTCCTAGAGAGTAATTTATATGAATTTTGTTGGTGTTGGTGTAGATGTTTTTATCTCTGATAACAATTATTGTCTCTCTGTAAATTGTCTCTTCATATTCTGTTTCTTCTTTAACTTTGTTTTTTTTGTACTTAAACTTGAATTCATTGTCGGATGCATATTTTTTTGAGTCAAAAACCTTCAAATTCTTACCCTGTGAGTATGGAATAAACATGTTTTTGAAATAGTATCTAAATTGTTTATCCAATCTCCTGGTTTTACTAATTACTGTAAAATAAAACAATTGTTAATAAAAATACAGATTTGCAGGGAGGTGATAATGGCTTCGGGGAAGAGGGAGGTTTGTGGAAAGTGTCTGCACTACAATGAAATTTAATCTAGTTGGCAATGGATTTTCATTTTCTTTCGCAAATGCATAGAGGTAAGAGAATAGCGGGATTTAAAATTTTGAAATCTATTTTTAACGCACATTGCATGGTGGACATGCAGTTTATCGTACGTAGGGTGTTTGATTTCAAGCTATGGTGGTTTCTATTGCAAGGTGTGAAGCTAGTTTGGTAGTTTATCGCATGATGAAAATTTGTTTGCTAGTTTTTAGGATGGGGGGTGCGATAAGTTTTGGTGGCGCTGCGTGGAAAGGGGGTGGTGGATAAGAACACCCATTTCTCACCCCCTCCCCCTTGGCATTAATCATTGGAATGCTGGGGGATGCGAAACAGAGTATCAGTCCTTAGATTTTATCTATGTTGATCGGGCGGATGACAGGTGTTGCAAGATCTATTCAAATGAGTTGGGGTCAGTTGAAAGGATATGCGAAAGTGAAAATATAAACTGGGTTGGGAATTTCAATATGCAAAGGGGTTAATCTAAAAGGGATCGGGGATATATTGTGGGGTCTTAATATAATAGCAGAGGATTTTAATATAAAGTGGCTTGGGAATTATGTGTTAAATGGGGGATTAATATAACATGGGTGTCAATGAAGTATAGTAGCGGTAGGGGGGTTAATATGATATATATGAGGTGATACATTAGTATAATATCGGGGAATGTATTAAAGCAACGAGTTAAATATGAAAAATATAAACTATAGGCAAAAATAATATAAGGGGGGTCAGGAAATATGATAATGGGATGTTAGAAATATACTAGGAGGAGGTTTAAAATGATATCAGGGAGGGGTTGTGAATTATATAAATTGCGGAGGCTAAATGAAAGGACAGTGGGGCCCAATTTATTTTAAGTACATTTAAAACTATGCAAAAGTGGGTTTTGCATGTTTTATTTCAAAAATTCATATTTAGTCAAAGGGAAGGGGTTTTAGTAATGAAAATGTGTTTTTCGAAGGGGAATGAGGGTTTTTGGAAGGGAAAAGGGTTAGAATAAGGGGAAAGGGCTAATATCAAAAGGAAATTAATTTTTTACAAGGGGAAATGATTTCCAAGAGTGGAAATAGGTTTTTAGCAAGGGGAAAGTTTTTTTAGAAGGATATTAGTGATATGAGATAAACCATTTTTTATGGGGAATTATGGATTACAGATAAAAAACATTCCCTAAATGTGGTGCTATGCATTTAGAACAACAAATCAAAGGCTTTTGCAGATACTTTTCCTAATAGTAAATAGACATACAGAAAGATGAATAAACTTACTTGGAGTCCAAGCGTTTCCTATTCTCCTTCTGTCACTCTTATTATAGCTTCCAATCCAAGCTAGATCACCATAATAGTTCCTGCAAGTATAAACACTAAACAACAAAGATATTGCAATATACAGATGACTATTCACTTTAATCAGTTAAATCAATGAAACATGAAACATATACATCATATAAGAATCCATAATATGAAAAATAGAAGCTTATACAAATACATATGTGGGAAAGTAAGCAACAATATTTATTAATGGATAGAAGGGGAGGTTACAACCAATGATTTATTTTATGTCACCAACTCCAACATCATCCCAGCCTCATCACAATGAACATCTCCCCAACAACATTTCACTGAAATCAAACCCTCAATTGAGATTCCAATAGCATTTCACTACCAAATTTCTTCCTTCTCAAGCACCAACATATGCGCTCAATTTATAGATGAGATAAAGGTAGTTTCACAATTAATAACTTTCTAATAATAGGAAATACATGTTTCCAATCTCAGAGGTTTTGAATGGACACATGGATTCAAATTTTGACACATATGCACTCTTCTAGATGGCACTGGATGTGTGGAGATTCTGGAACAATGAGAATTTCATTCCCAATTTACCAACGCACCCTTGAGTGTCAAGAAGTTCTTTGTAGAGCACCCTTGAATAGAGGTAGTTGCATGTGCAAAGTAGTTAGTGCCTTGAGAGACTACGTTGGTGAGCTCATAGGTGATATAACATGTACTTCAAATCTTGGAAACCTTGCAATGGAAGTCATGGATGTTTTTTTCTTGTTCTTTGTCTTAGGGAATGTAACAACTGAAATGATAGGGGATGATAGACCCTATTCATTGGTTCTGGGGATGATGTCCAGTTTAACTAGGTCATTGCGAACGGTGCCCAAATTGACCTATAACATATTGCCCCCTAAAGCATGAATTCAGAATAATAATAAAAATATTTTTTGAATGAGATTCTTTACACTTTGATGGGACGGAGCTGAAGCGATGTGATGACCTGCATCAATCTTACAATACATTACATCATGATATATCCTCTTGATCATGAATTTTTAAGGGAAGGCATTCCCATTCTCAGCACATAAACTATCTAATAACATGCACATAGTGCATAAAGTCATCTATATTGGAATGTTGGGAAATACAGACATGCCTACAGATATAGGCCCATGTTCGGATGGTGATCTATATGTAAGGTCACCGTATAGTCAATTTATACAAAAATCCTGAAATCACAACTCGGATGGCTGAAACTAGATCTAGCGTCTGCTTATCTCCTTCACTCGATTGTTCATGTACAAGTATAACCATGTGAATATATGAATTGTAGTCGAACATGGTAAGAAATTGTTTGATTACCATCCAATGATGTGAGATGCTTAACAAATGTGAGAGAACCACCATTAATGTCAATGGACCTAAAGGTACTGTAGTACATTTCGTAAGGTGTGAATAGATTATTTGATGTTGAACACTAAACAAAATATTTTGTTCAAAAGTCTGGAAGCGAGGATCTTGTTGATGTTGTAACAAGCTTCATGGTACTGGAAGATGATGTTTCTAAGTAAACTTCTTGGATGATGATTTGACGTCCACAGCAAGTCACTTTATTGCAAAACGAGAGTTACTGATTTCAGAGACTAAGTATGACTTGATATAGCAATGTTCAGGGATGAATGTCATGAGAATCAAGGTTTATGATTATTGCAGAAGGATGAGTATCCACTGGATGACTTCTCTTGAACATATTGGTGACAATGAGAAGAGTTTACAGCATTGACCAAAAACTGAAGTGAAGGTATGATGAACCATAGGTATGAATGAATCATCAAGAATATTACCCAGCCCAAACAATCACAATGATGGAGTGAAATGTCTTGTTTAAGAGCGACTTGATACCATAAAAAGTTCTATTCACTTTCCCAAATTTTCCCTAGTCATTTGTCGACGAGTACCTCTTTATTTTTTAACAAGCTTGAGGAGGATAAAATATTTTTGATATATACTTCAACCCTTCAGATAATTAATCTATCACTATTTAATGATTTAACGATTCTAGCGATGAATGGAACTCACTTCTTGCCATGATCGACAAGCCCGTTGGTATTATATGTTTTAACGAGACTAACGACAGTGATATCTCGGTCATTTTTCATATTTAGAGAGTTTGAAAAAGAGGATGAAAGAAAATTCCATAAGCATTTTTTCGTAAAGTTGTTGTTCAGATATGAAAGTGTAAAAAAATATCTAAGAGAACCACCTAGCCATGTTCAACTAAGTCATTCCTTTTTCGTAAATAATCTATCTTATTCTGGAAAAGGGTTAAACTTATATTGAGTAGATATCAATTCATTTACTTTTATGAGCTCGAAAATAAAAGTTCTTGACAATATTTTCACATTATCGGAGTATGAAAAAAGCTAAAAGAAGACTCCAAAGGCTCCTTTTTCACTGTTTTCGAAGCTCGAAAAATAGATAAAAGTGTCCCCCAAATCTTCTTTTTTTTTGACAAAGCTTGAAAAATAAGGATAAAAGTATGCTTCCTGGTTAAATCTTTCTTGAAATAAATCTGCACGACTAATTTGTTCATTGATTGTAAAGCCCGTTCAGAATAACATAAAATGGATTGAAAACACCTATTTCATGATAAAAATAGAATAAAACCATAGTCACAACAATAAATGTGATTTGAAAATAATCAAATGACTAATAAAAAGAGTTTTAATATTCATTTTTACCATTTGAAAGCTACCATTTTCATTTTTGAGCTCTGAACCTGTTTTTGCCCCCGAACTTAAGCCGTTGATTGCGATTGATTCTATGGAAATTTTTCATCGTCGTTTGATCCAGGTTGGTGCCATGAACCCTCTCTTTCTTTCAGTAGCCAATTCATTTCCTTTCATTTCAAATTTTTAGGGATTTGAGCCCCTTAGGGTAAATTGTTTTTCCAAAGATGGAAACACACCCTTGAGCATTGAAAATTGCATTGTGGAGCACCTAATTGAAGCTCAGGTGCATATGCAACACACTGCTCCTTGTTCAAGACTGCGTTGGGTGCAATTCACATTTTTTATTCTCGCAATGTATGCAAAATTTGCCTAATTTTTTGCATGAAAAGGAGTCTAATGAGTCTTATGGTTATGTTTTAGGATTTCATCGGACTAGAATGACAATTACTTGGAGAGAAAGAGAGCATGAAGAACAAAATATGGTTTCCCTAAATGATACAGGTATAGTAAGAGCCCTAAGAGATTGTGGATTGTTAAATTACTTCCGCTTGTGAGGGATGAGGCAACAAATAGAACTCTTGGAGTTCCTAGTTTGATCATGGGATCGAACTATGTGGAATTTCACATTAGGAACAAATTGGTTCCTATCATAGTGGAGGATGTATACTTTCTTACAGGCTTGTCGAGGAGAGGCTTACTTATTTCCGACTCAGGGTTTGCTCTCGGAGGAGAGACTGTGAGAGATTATGTTTTGTAATATTGCTATCCAGGGGCAGAGCCAAGCAAGGATGAGAAAATAAACCTCTATGGCGTTCATGATTTTCCTTTGAGAACCATTCTTTTCATGATCGCAAAACTTATTGGCACCGTTACACTACATGTAGCAAATAGATCATATATGTAGTATGTAATAGAGTGCATGGAGCCAAAAATATTCAACTGGTCTAAAGTTGTACTTTCTCAGATAAAATGACAACTGAACAAGGAAAATGAAGGAAGGAAGAAAAACTTCAATTATAGTTCGATCCTCATTTCATTTTCCTTAGAGCGAATTCCACTGATGCAGCCTCAGTAGGTGACACTGTGTGTGTCTAACCCTAGATATCTGAGGATGCAGAGATGGGTAGAAATAATGTATAGGCACATAGGCCAATCGTCCATTGTGTTCTCAAATGTGTTCTTTTCCTAGTTCAGGTGATAGGTTGCCGCCATCAATGAGTATGCATACGCAGGCGTCCATTTCCGAGGAGATCCAAACTTAGCTTTACCAGAAGGCGCTCTGTGTGGTGCAATAGGTAATAATGTTTTAACCATATTTTTTATTTTTCTAAGTTTTATACAATTTTTTTGTATTTTTATGTTTTCCCAATACTAAAATAAAGTTTTAATGTAATGCATATGTTGGTCAAGTTCAACTGCTGGAGGAACCAAAGAATGGAGAAGATGATCCAGTAGAGAGGGTTGTTGGGAGAGGAGTCCTTCAGGATTTATACATGGCCGAGACTTTGTCTGAGCTTCAGCAACACATAGAGGGGTTGTCCTTCGAGATTCTAGATTTCTGGATCGAAGAGTTACCCATGCGACTGCAACACCACACTATAGGAATTCCTAACCATTGGATTTGGTTACTACATAGGATAGCTAGATCTATACCATGTTACCATAATAATCACTAGTTTACTTTTGAAATGTTGCATACATTTTGAGGTCAGATGACCAATGTGTCTTGGGCACAAATTTTTGTAAAAACCTATAACTATCTATCTATTTCATTTTAGTGTTTTCCTATGTTTATTACGTAATCCTATTCTATTATTTGAATGTATCTTTATATGTGTTGCAAATGTATGTCTAAAACATGATTAGCTAAAGAATCAGTCAATGTGCTCAAG
The DNA here is from genome assembly GCA_034641835.2 of Pinus albicaulis. Taxonomy (NCBI): domain Eukaryota; kingdom Viridiplantae; phylum Streptophyta; class Pinopsida; order Pinales; family Pinaceae; genus Pinus; species Pinus albicaulis. The sequence goes on from CM076580.1 coordinate 1,447,601,437, forward strand.
TTTCTGGAAATGCATTGATATTGAATAAAATCAAAATGTCTTTCGAAATGTCAAATTCTTAGGAACAAATGATGCATGTTGGATTTCTAACAGTATAAATACTATAATAACGCAAGTTGTGAGTCTAACCTTATAATGATGCAGCTAATACTAAATCAAATTTCATCGGAGAGAAGTTAGATCAATGCGCTATACTCAACGATATTGTTTGTTGATCTACCGATACAAATCCCTTTCAAACTCACTAACTGGATGTTTGGAGCGAAAATGGCCTGCGATGTAGAGGATAGATTCTACGTACTATGGCTAGCACCATCGTGATATCAAACAAATGGTTCTGAAGATTCATACATCTGCAATGAAATGTAAAGTGGATTACTAACGTCAAGAAAACTCTAAGAAACCAACTAATATAGTGAACACAAATAAAATAAAATAAAAAAAAAAAAATATATATATATATATATATATATATATATATATATATATATAATATAATACAAAAAACTACTATTCTCATGATTAAGCATATTAGCATTTCATATACAACCCATTTCGGGGTTGTGCCAATCGAATTCCATCATAATCCACCAACTTGTAGGCACCCTTAGCAAGAACTCTTTCGAAAATATAGGGGCCTTGCCATAATGGCTCAAATTTCCCTCTACCTCTTACATTAGCTTCTTGATCATAAAGAAGGACCAAGTGTCCCTCTGAGAAAATTCGAGGATGGAAATTTTTGTCGTATCGCACCTTTGTACGTCTCTTATGAGCTTCGTTGGACAATTGGGCTTCATGATGTGTTTCATCAAGATGGATGAGGTTAACAATATGCGCTTCTTCTTTTGAGGTGTTAGGTAACAAGTCGATTGCAAGTTTTAATGAGTGTATTTCAAATTGGATTGGCAAGATAGCTTCTAGACCATACACCAATTGAAAGGGAGTAAATCTAGTTGAATTTCTCACCAAAGTTTGGTACACCCACAAGGCTGAGTATAGGATCAAATGCTATTTTTTTTGCGAACTCCTATCATTTTTTGAAGCATACATTTAAGAATTTTTTTGATAGCCTCAACTTGTCCATTTCATTGTGGATAATAAGGAGTAGAATTATCATGTGACAATCACAACTTGGCAGTCAATTCAGTCATCACGTGGTTGCGAAAATGCGCCCCATGATCTATAGCTATAGCTTGTGGGACCCCAAGCTATGCAATAGCATGATTAAAGCAAAACAATGTAGTTGTTTTTCCTGTTTTGTTGAATGTAGGCATCGCTTCGGCCCATTTTGGAAAGTAGTATACTACGAAAATAATATCACCATACCCCCCATATGAATGAGGGTTACAGGTCATGAATTCAATATCCCATTTCAAAAATGGTCCCATAGAGACAACATGACGCATTGGCACTGGCAGTTTGTAGATTTTACGATCAAATATCTGGCACACATGACAACTTTTGACCGTGAGGATGCATTCGTGAAATATGGTAGTACAAAAGTAACTGGCACGGAGTATCTTCTATGGGGTATCGTATCTAGACAAGTCTCCACCATAAGCCCCAACATGAAAATCATTTAAAAACCTTTCAGCCTCCTCATGAGCAAGGCACCTTCTTAAAATTGTATCAACACCATGATGATAAAGTGTATCGCTGACAATCAGATAATCTTTGGCTTGGTATCGAATACATCGCTAGTCAGAGCGAGAGGTATTAGGCCAAACTGTATGGGTCTAGAGATAAATGATAAAATCCCCATACCAAGGATCAAACAATCCGATCATAAACAGAGACTCATCAGGAATAGATGGTTACAAAGTAGTAGCAGTACTATAAGAGGGAAGGTCATAGAGAATATCAGCGAAAAATAAAGACTTCTTTGAATTGGATTTAATGAATTCCAAATCAAATTCCTACAAAATGACAATCCATTTTGAATACTTTCCCCCTAGAAATTTATGTGATAAGATATAATTAATGGGGTTGCAATCTGAAATGGCAATGGTCTTTCGGAACAAGATATAGTGGCGAAATATTTGGACAACTTAAACAGTTGCCAGACAATCCGATCAGAAATAGAGACTCATTAGGAATAGATGGTTACAAAGTAGTAGCAGTACTATAAGAGGGAAGGTCATAGAGAATCTCAGCGAAAAATAAAGACTTCTTTGAATTGGATTTAATGAATTCCAAATCAAATTCCTACAAAATGAAAATCCATTTTGAATACTTTCCCCCTAGAAATTGATGTGATAAGATATAATTAATGGGGTTGCAATCTGAAATGACAATGGTATTTCGGAACAAGATATAGTGGCGAAATATTTGGACAACTTGAACAATTTCCAAGGCAAGATTTTCTACATATGAATACTTCACTTCCATATAATTGAGATTACGACTCAAATAATAGATGAGATGTTCTATCCCAGTTTCTACTTGGACCAAAACCATAGCAATGGTCGTATGAGTCATGACGATATATAAGAAATAATCACTCTAATAATTGGTAGGATACGTAAATGATGCTCGGACAAGAGTATCCTTAACAACATCAAAAGAAGCTTGTGCAACTTCGTCCCAATGGAAGGGAAAACTTGGTCCCAATGGAAGGCAACCCCATTCTTCAAGAGCTGAGTAAACCCTTTAGCCATTTCGATGTAGTTGGGTATGAACCTCCTGAGGAAGTTAGCCTTTCCTTGAAGTTTCTATATCTTAAGTAAATTTGATGGTGCAGGAAAATCAAGAATGGCCTGAACCTTCAATGGGTTGATTCAAATTCTTTCTTTTGAGATGAAGAATCCAAGCAAACAACCAGAACCAACACAAAACACAAATTTATGTGGATTGAAGCGTATTTTGTAGTGTCGGCGGCATAATAATATGGCTCTCAACTGCATCGGGTGATTAGTCTGAATTCGTGAATGTCTAGGTAAATTGTCTAGATATGGTTGAACAATGTGCTTGATGTCATTGCAAGAATAATCCATTGCTCTCTGAAAAGTTTCCCCAATGTTATTTAAACCAATAGTCTACTATAAGAGAATGTGCCCCAGGGGTAGATGAATGTTGTCTTATATTGATCCTCTGGGTGGATATTGATTTGATTGTAGCCTGAAAATTTGTCCATGAATGAAAATATTTCGCATCGAACACAATCGTCAATAATCTGGTCGATAAAGGGAGTAGGATAGTTTTCTTTTGGACAAGCAAGATTTACATCTCGATAATCAACACACACTCTGATAGTTCCTTGATTTTTCATGACAGGAATAATGTTTGAAACCCACTCAGTTAGCAGAAAAAGGCAAATGAATCTAGCACGCAAAATTTTCTCAACTTCTGCTTTAATGGCAGCGGCCTTCTTCAGATGAATAGGACAAAGGCGTTGATGCACCGGCTTGACATCAACAGACATATTAATAGTGTGTTCAATGATACTAGTATCTATGCCTAGCATTTCCTCGTAAGACCAAGCAAATACATCACATAATTCACGAAAGAGAGAGTGATATGTTTCGAGTTCTGATGGAGAAAAAGATACGTCGACATGAATATTTTCTACAATGCCAGGTCTAGTCAAAATATCGATAGAAATAGTTTCTTCAAAATTTTACAAATTTCGCGCAGAATCGATTGCATTAATAGGTAAAGAATTCGAAAATAAATTTTTAATTGATGGGTGATATATTTCATTAAGATTATTTTCTTCATAATCATGAAGATGGGAACGATGATGATAATCCTCGCATGGTTATCCTTCTGACATCATGGTTTCCAAAATATTCTCATCTCTGAAGAAAGTTGAGGAAAAAGGATTAGATGGAGTACCAAAATCTAAGGAACGATCAACCCAAACAACCAGCGATGATGATTTTGGATTCACAGCCCAAGCCAGATAGATTGATTGTTATACCAACTCAACAGGGCTGGGCGATAAAAACTCATCCAACATAACAATTTCAGAATCACCCGTACTCTTCCTTAAGCCAGATGGGGTGGAACAGATCATGTAGCAGGTCTCTATACTTGCAATTTCTGTCGACGTCATAGGCAGAGGGAATGAAAAGGTTCCCATGAGACTGGAATCCTTTAAGAGTCCTAAACCAATGTTATGAAGTGTGATTTTGGGTGTGTGAACGAATGGAACACTTCCAGATACCTGTGAAGCAGAGGCAAAGAAGGATAGTTGATTGATGACTGTGATGGCACCTTTATATGGAAAGGAGATCATTCTTAAATATTTAGAAACAATTGCAATCATATCATATACCCATGGCCTTCCAATTATAATATTGTAGTCAAGTGGTCCATCAACGACCTCGACATCAACATTCACTATTTTCCCCCTAGTTCTACATCCAGGTTATTTATAATAATGCTAGGCTTATATGTTCGCCTGTCGAAAGCCTTCAATGTCGTTGATGATTGAGATAAGCTGGAAGAGCCAAGTGACTTCCAACAGTTTAAAAACATAATGAAAACAGATGCTCCCTCATTAATAATAGTATGATCAACAAGGTGATTGATAACATTTACTTGTATGGAGAGTGCCAATTCTATTGGTAATTTTGGCACATAGCCCATATGATTAAAGACTACAAGATTAGAATCATTTAGATCAATTCCACTGATAGCTGACAATAAAGCCTATTTTTGGGAGAGACAATTTTGTAATACCTCAAGAGATGACATAGCTGAAAGGGATTGAGCCAAATCTTCAATGATATTATAATTTTGAGCAGCTCTTTCTTGAGGATTATATGTCGATTTATCAATGACTCCCTTCAGTGGCTTGATTTTCAATTCAGGTATAGTAGGTGGCGGTACCGATTTTGTGGATGGATTCATCGTCGAGGTAGTAGTTTTATCAAAGGATTGACTACCGTAATTATGTGTTGAAACCAAAACATTTGTTGAAGGTTTTGTGAGAGATAGCATAATCACTTGGGAACTAGAATCTACATCCATAGTAACCAAATTTGTGTCGAGATTTAGAAACGGATCTGTCAACATCGTTGACGCATGTGAGGTCTTAACCATTTTTTAGAATTTAGCACGATAAGGAAAAACACAAACAAAGTTTTCCTCATTACAGATTATGCATGGATAACGAGGTTTCCTATTTCCAGATGATTGATCAGATGATATTTTCTGTGGGTTATAAGTTTGCTTTTTCTTATATTTCCCTTTTTTCTTATTTCCCAGTTTCTTGTCACTTTTGTCTTTCTAAAATGACATGACATTGATTTCGGAAAAATGTGTAGGGTCAGATGCAATAGTATGGTGTGTGCTTGAAATACCAATCAAATTATATCTAGCATGAGAGTCCTTTGATGGAGGAGGAATAGTAAAATTAGATTGTGGTGTGTTAGGATTTTTTTCTTAGAGCATGGTAGACTGAGTATAAATTAAGTCTAAATATTGGGCACGAGAAATGAATTTCTCTTTAGTGATGATCCCACCCTTATCCACATCCTCAGTTATAGATGGTAACATGGACTTAATGAACCAGTCAACAAGAATTGGATCAGGAACAAATGCCTTATCGATTCTACGACAATGATGCCACTCATGAATATGATCAAAAATGTGAGTAGAATTAATCTGTTTAAAATTATTCAAGATTTCTGTTCCAGTTTCATATCATGTGGGTAACTGGAAGTGAGTCAAAAAGATAGTAGCTATGGTAGTTAAATCATCAAAATAATCTCTAGGTAACTCAATGTACCATTTTTCAACTGGACCAATGAACATACAATGTATAATACGTAGTCGAACATAGTCATCATTTAGGGAGTTTGATGAACACCAAAAAAGATAAGTCATAACATGAGTCGACGGGTCTTCCCCAGGATTTCCATTGAACTTAGGAATATCTGAGGGTAATTTATGGGGTATCACCAGCCAGGAAAGAGCATATTTGATTGGATCATTGGTGACCCGATTTAAGTCTGCTAACCCTAAAGTTGCAACAAAGGGAAACTGTCAATTAAGGTCAAGTTGAGCATAGCTAGGGTATGATGGAATTTCTTGGGCAACAAGCCTTTGAGAACCAACATAAGGAATCTACTACTGGTAACCCAGATAAGGGTTGTTTTGATAAGTAAATTCTTGAGGATTCGGTTGACCAAAACCTGGGTATGATACTTGTTGAAATGAGGGTTGAGGAATTTGCACCTGAGGCTGCCAAGGGGTCTCTCCACCAATGTTATAACCCAAATTAGGATAACTTGGATTCGGTTGAGGATATTTATAACCTATTTGTGGCTGCGACATCCCATAATATGGTAATCCAACTTGTGAATAAATGATTTTGGGTACAGGTTGTTGTAAATTAGTCGAAGGAGTTGGAATATGAGGGCCCAATACTTAAGGGTATTGAGTTGAAGGAACCACCTGAAAAGGTTGTTGTACAAAAGTTTGATTCTATAACAAGGGTAAAGATGTATTAACAAGTGGAATTGATGTGGTTACAATAGGTTGAACTTGTTGATATGAGTGTACAATCGTTTGCAATTGGATATGTAGAGTGGGTTGCCATTGAAAAACATTCGTTTCGACATTAGGTTGACCAAAACGTGACGGATTAGTGTCAAAGTGGGTGAATATAGGTTTTTCCCTAGCATGAGGAGTATAATAAGATGAAAAATATTTTTCTCCAGATGCAGGGAGTCCAGTTGAGATGGTACTAGATGGAATAGACCCAGAAGGACCAGCTTGATATTGCCCTGATGATGTATATAAAGAATCAAGCCATTTAGTACTCACTATAGTTTTACCAGTTATAATACCGGACGATGACATTGGTGAATTATGTGGGTTTGAAGATGCACCAGAGAAAATTCGAGATAAGGATTTATAACCTGATGGGACCAGAGGGCCATCATGAGAATATGATAGAGGTGAAGTTGTGAATATTGACTGGTAGCGAGAGTAGGTTCTGACGCAATTGGAACAGATGGTCCATCCGAAGATGTTGGTTCAGGCACGGTTACTTGACCAAATGTATACCCTTTTGAATCAATAGAAATTCAATAGGAACAAGATCAACAAAAGTAATGGATGGTGATTGAGGAAAAGACTCGTATAGGTGAAGATCCTCTGAAAAATGGGTTGGAGTTAAAGGTGTTTCATCTTGTGGGATTTCTTCAATCGAAATTAAACTAGGTGGAAGTATTTTTCCATCAGGCCCAAAGTATATTTCAAGAAGTTGACTATGCGATATGGGCATCTCAATGGATAGAATAGTTTGTGGGATGACTGATACAGGAACAACTTCTGGTCATTCGACTTTGAAATGCAGATGTTCTGGAAAAAAAGATATAGGATCTGGATCAACTTCTAGTTGAACATTGTCAGGTTCGGGAGGTATGCTCTCACGAATTGGATGGATCATGACCATCAGTAGCTATGAGCACTCCATCTAGACAACAATAGAAAAACCAGGATTTGTAGAAACAACTTGTGCCGACTCTTGTATATGGGAAGATAATGCTTCACCAGTGGTATTGATGATACTGGTTTTGGTAGATCGATGTCGACTTCACCTACTAGAAGTGACTTCTGGTGGTAAAGGTGGTTTCAATGCAAGTCCACGCAAACAACAAGGAAAGGGGTTTTCTTCTTCTAGAATTATTGATTTATTTTATGACGAAAAGTAAATAAATAAAATAAAAGGGTAATGCTAGGAAAATTTTTACCAAGAAACAGTGAATTTCAAAATACCTCCTGGCGAACCAGGAAGTACAAGGAGCCAAGCTCCCCAAATGCTATGTTCGGTGTCTCAAAATTTACAAGGTGGCCGACTCGGTTCACTATGGATGGATATCAACCTAAAGTTGTCCTCCCTAATATACCTGAAGGTACGTGGAGGCCCAAGTCCATATTAGCGTTGTCTAATGCGAAACTGCATAGTGAGAGTACCCCTTTATACTTTTCGTACTATAAAATCGACCGATATATCCAAAGGTACATGGACAAGCTACGATATACCTACATACATGCAGTGAGGTATCAAACTCGGAATTTATCAGAGACAATTAACGAAAACTACTATGTTTTACGATGCCAGAACACATCTCTAGCCTAGACCTTCTAAATGTTATCGTTATGGTTCCAATGCTTTGTTAGGTAAATTGATGTAAATTTTACGTTTATCTTGTTTATCAATTTTCCTTTCAAGGTTCACCATAATGATGTGATGGAAATTCCTAAAATTAAAACTAAAATGATAAGAAAAATTTTCACTTTTATCTTTTTAAATGAAAATCCTAGCTACTAAAGGGAAAGAGTAATCAGTTTTGAGAGCAAAAAACAAAGAGCACAAACTCATATGCAACTTTCCTAATTTTTTCCTATGAAGAACACACAATCCATTATATGCAAATGCAGCTTTTTATTTTCAGTCCCCTTAATGTGAATGAAAAAAGGAAACTAAATTCATCAAATCAACAAAAAAAAATGGATCTAATGCAAAAGTAAAAGTACTTTGAGTTTGATTTTTCAATGATAAATAAAAACACTTAAAAAGACATTGAACAAACTTATTTTTTAGAGGAGGAAGATTCAGGTAAATTCACTGGTCTCTATAAGGCATCAGATAGTTGAAAGCACAACAAAAAAAGGTTGAAGGTAATGGAAATGATAAATTCAAAGGGAATTTGGTTGGCTTAGGGGGAAACATAGTCTATAAGGGGAGAAAGTGTGTTTCAAATCACCCCTGAGTGGGAGACAGTGCTATGTAAAGCACTTTGTCTTGATTAACAGTGCATTGGGCTCATTAGAGAAAAAAAAAGCTTAAGCTACTAACACACTTCTGGTGAAATTATTAGTTTCAAAAGCCTAATAATTGAGAGTATATTCTATTGGGTGGATAAGTAGAGGAAAAATACTCCAAGGATGAAGGTAAACTCCCCATTGGAGTCGCCATTTTGTTATGCGGAATTATGGATTACAGATGACACAAATTCCCTAAATGTGGTGCTATGCATTTATAATAAGAGATCAAAGAATTTACAGATACTTTTCCTAATATCAAATAGACACACAAAAATATGGAGAAACTTACTTGGATTCCAAGCATTTCCTATTATTCTTCTATCGCTCTTGTTGTAGCTTCCAATCCAAGCTTGACTGCTAGACTAGTTCCTGCAAGTATAAACGCTAAATAACAAATAGATTGCAATATTCAGATGGTTATTCACTTTAATCAATTAAATCAATGAAACATGAAACATATACATCAGATAACAATCCATAATATGAAATACATATGCTTATACAGATACATATGTGGGAAAGTAAGCAGCAATCTTTATTAATGTATAGAAGGTGAGGTTACAACCAACGATTGATTTGATGTCACCAACTCAAGCATCATCCCAGCCTCATCACAATGAACATATATCTAGCATCATATCACTCAAATAAAACCCTCAATTGAAATTCCAACAACATTTATCTACCAAATTTCCTCCTCCTTAAGCACTAGGATCTGTGCTCAATTTATAGATGAGCTGAAGGTAGTTTCACAATCAATGAATTTCTAGTAATAAGTACGACATGTTCCCAAGCTCAGAGGTGTTCAATAGACACATGGATTAAAATTTTGACACATATGAACTCTTCTAGAAGTCACTGGCCATGTGGAGATTCCAGAACAATGAGAATTTCACTCCGAATTGACCAATGCACCCTTGAATGTTAGGAAGTGCTTTGTAGAGCACCCTTGAATGGAGGTTGCATATGCAAAGCAGGTAGTCACTAGAGAGACTGCGTTGGTGAGCTCATAGCTGATATAAAATGTACTTCAAATCTTGGAAAGCTTGGAATGGAAGTCATGGATGATTTGTTCTTGTTCTTTGTCTTAGGGCATGTAGCAACTGAAATGATAGGGGATGATAGAACCTATTCATTGGTTTTGGGGACGATGTCTAGTTTAACCAGGTCATTGGGAATGGTGCCCAAATTGACCTATAACACCATTTTATGCTTTCGATGACTTGTAAAGTATTCTACCTACCCTTTATTTACCCTAAAATTTTCATTTCCTTTATTAGGTGCATTTGAGCTTGCTGACCCTTTATTTTATTTTGATAAGAAAAATAATCTACTTCTAATACTATAACTTACAATGGCTCAGATTAAACTTATGAGCTCATTTTATTCTCTACCTAACTACTGATATGCCAAGATTAAATTTTTTGGTAAGATATTTATTCACTAACTATCATGACATGAGATTTAAAGGCATGAATAATCAAAATTAAAGTTTATGATCATCATGAATTGTGGCATTTTGAACTAGCTGCATACAATTTTATTTGCAAAAGTAAACTAAGAGTAGCGACATTTGAATGTGCAACAATTTCAGAATTCATTTTTGTTTCTTTTTGTGGGGTTCGTATTTTATATCCTATTTTATTCATCTTTTGTTTTGGTCCTTTGCTTATTATTTTAGGACATACCCTCTTTTAATTTTTTAAATATGGGAAAAAATTTGCAGAAAACAAAGGTATGCACAATATTACAAGATTAAAAATAGGCAATTCAAAGTTATGATCCCTATTATTATAGGACCTTAACAATATCATCTTATTTTTCACATTCTGAAAAGGTGTATGTTGACTTTGATTGTAGCTAGGTTTTGATACGTTCTGAGTAGAATCGTAGGGGTATCCAGGGTACTATTTACTGCTGCTTAAGTGACCTTGGCTGAAGGACCCGATCAAAACTTCTGCAGTTTTTGACATTCCTGGTAACTCTCTATAATTTTGTAGGCGTGGGGCATTTGGCATGGCATTGTAAATATATCCTGACTTCGGTGTAAATGAGTTCAAGTTGTTGGGCCTTGCTAATGGCGTCCTCCTCGAAGGTGGATTTGTACATTGCCACATCTTTTGAGTTATCAATTGTCATAGTTTTCAAGAATAATTCCAGCAACACTCTATTGTCAAGTTTGGTTTTACGCAAACTACAACATCACTGCCATTCATGGAGATGGTTTGATATATGGACGGTTGGTGTTTTCCTAAAATTTGTCATTAGTTCCACTCTCGAATCATGATGAATGGGGAGCTGAAAATAGGTGAGGAGAAAGCTTCTAAACATACCATTTCATTTCATGCCCTCTTAGGGTGCTTTTAAATAGTATTAGTCCAATGGTATCATCAATGATACTATTGGACGAAAACCATAGGTGAAAAGCCATGATAATATTTCTTTGGTCTTTCGCTTGCTCCTCTTTGAATTTTGGTATATCCACAGCGAGCTTCATGGGCAAGGGAGGAAATGTAAGTCCATGAGAAATGGGTTCATTATTTAACTTTCTTATATCCAGAATATTAAGTGATACTAAGAAGGGTAATTGTCTATTGACTACCATTGTACACTGTGGAAAAACATGTATCTGAATGTGATGGCTTTAGGGAGCTGCCTGGGGGTGACCCTTGGGGGTTTCCAACTAGAGATGCCCCGAAAAAGGATGAACATATAATGGTGGCAGTGTGTCGTATTCAAAAAAGTGGGATACCTCGCACTCCTCCCTCTAATGGGGGGAGGTCCAAGAAATGTCTAGATCAACGCGGTCCCATTAGGTCCGTTATGGTGTCGTCTAGCTTGATCTTGGTGATATTTTTCATTTTTTCGAGCGAGGAATATTTATATCAAAGAAAATACGATCGCATTCATAAAACAAAGAAAAAAAGGAAGAGATAATTTTTCCTTTAATATGATACTCAAAATCCTATATAGACCTACTCATTATTACACTCTCAACGTAATTGGGCCTTGTGAAGATATCTCCTGATGGGCACTGGGGCTAACATCTTGAAAGAGTTGACGATGCCTTCTATTAATTGAAGGATCGACCAAGGTAATTGTATGAGGATCAAATATTGATTTTACCATCACCTATAGGGAAGGATGCCTTAGTTTTTACCATTAAAGTACCATTTTCCCATGTGAACATTCGATTCTTGAGATTCTTGGTAATCAAATACCAGTATCAAGTAGTAGGTGGCCCAAGTAGCCCCAAAACATATCGCACACACTCAGACTAAGCTTAACCGCCTCTGAACCGTGTCTCTGGTAACACTCGGGTATTCGTTCTGTGGGCAGATAAACGAATTTGAAGCTCCCTAAAAAGTTAACATATATTTCTCAAAATGTATTATGACCATGGAGAAATTTTGGATGCCTACCCCCAATGGTCCTAACCTGAAATATAATTTATTCTGTGACCCCTATGGGGATATTTAGTGATTTCAGTTAATAATTATTTTTAGAGAGTGTCAATTTTCCTTACGGTTTTCTTTGGTGAATCAACTGTAAGAATAGGATAAAGGTCCCAACACACTGGGTTCCTTTTGGTCCAATTCTTACCGATGCTTCTTGTGTGTTTTGGAGTGTACAATCACGTGTTATGATATATGGATATGCCTTTATTTTTTACAATCATTTTCTAATTACCCTACGTGTGATTGTTCCTTGCAAAAAAAATGATGTGCAGATTATGAGATGCTTACACCTTTCCTAGTTAGACTATGTCTACACTATAGGGAGATTGAAAATTGTCTCAGGAAAGCATTCATGTTCATACCTAGGCTCACCATGAGGTGTAAGGGTGGCAAAAATCAATTTCCTTCTTTTTGACAGTATGGTCCTAGTCCCAAATCCTGATGCAAAATTGAACTAATCTAATGCAAAATTTGAAAATTCTTGAATTAGCTAAAGATCTGTGGATATATAGGCCACTTAATTTTATTCTAATTGCGTTGTGTTTTTTTATCTATTAAGAGTAAATAATTTGTTCAGACAACATATGTCGATTCAAGACCATTTACTTTTCCCTACTTAGACTATGTATGATTTGCAAAAATAAAAAACTAAAATTAAAACAACTTAGTTGCTCAGCTATATTCTAGCAAGTAAGAGTCCTAATCAATCATGAAATTTAAGAACACAGTGATGGAAAATTTTTTATGGGTTACCAAGAACTTTACAACTAAAAAAAAATATTACAAAAATCTAGCAAAAATTAGCTTAGTTTCCTACCATGTTGGTTATCATCCTAAAGGTGTGTAGTACGCATCTCTCAGAGCACAATGCACGCGGTTGGGAAGAATCAAGAAAAAATCCTCCTCTGTTGTGCAAAACTTCTCACTGAGTGTGATTGGATATGTCGAGAGGATGTAGGGGTGGTTTGTAGCAAACTAAGCAGGAAGAAGGACTTGCATTAATAACCATTAACTCAAAAAGAAAGAATCCAATGGAGTCTGCATTCCTTTGGTAGTGTATTCAGCGCATGGGCGTACGAAATACATTATTCTTAGTAGGAGGGTTGCTTAGCTACATAAGGGTCACAATTCAAAATGGTTTGTTAATTGTAGGTTTTAACCCTAAATAGAAATATCTACACACGATTCTTATAACAGAAAATAAACAATAGCAAGAGCATAAAACATAAAACAGATAAACACAGAGATTTTCCCCTGGATCCCAAATCGGGACGACCAGCTTGATTTTTCATTATATTCCTTTTAGTGTTACAACACATGTATATACATGCCGGAGCATACATAAACCCTAATCCATTAACCCTGGATTAGAATATAACCGTAGTTCCCTTGACCGGATCTACAAAAATACCAGGGGCCGAAAACCATCGAACCCCAAAACCATGTGCAAAACCATGCACAAAACCATGGGCGGATCCGCCTATGAGTGGGCCCGGACCCCAACGGTGGGGACTGCTTCGCCCCTCGTGACCCCCCAGCTACGCCCGACGCAACATATAGCGCGTGGGGCTAATCGTGGAAAGAATATAACACATACCCAACATTCTCCCACTTGTTGTTTTCTTTCCACAGGGGGCCACAGGAGAGCTTAGTCATTGGCCCAATTCTTCAGCACCCATTGTTTCTCTACACCAAGAGAACTTCTGAGTGCTCACAGACTTCGTCAATGCATCTGCAACATTCTTCAAAGTGTCCACCTTTACCAGCAACACCCTTTTAGCCTCAACCATATCTCTAACAAAGTGATATTGAACATCAATGTGCTTTGTCTTTGAATGGTAAGCAGGGTTCTTAGCCAAGAAAATTGCACTTTGGCTATCACATTCTATCCTTATAGCTTGTTGTACCAACCCCATACTTGAACACAATCTCTGCAACCAAACTGCTTCCTTGCTTGCATGAGTGGATGCTATGTATTCTGCCTCTGTAGTTGAAAGCGCCACTACAGACTGTCTTTTACTCATCCAACTGACTGCACCTCCAAATAGGCTAAACACATACCCACTTGTAGATATTCTTTGGTCCAGATCTCCAGCCCAGTCTGTATCAACAAAATCACGAATGTCCAACATTCTTTCCAATCCTGGTCTTCCCTGGTAGCACAAGCCATAATCACTAGTGCCACGTAAATATCTGAAAACCCGCTTCACTGCTGTCCAATGCTCCTTCCCTGGGTTTGACATAAACCTGCTCGTCTCACTTTGCATGTACGATATGCAGTCTAGTACGGACCATTGCATACATCGAGCTACCTTTACACTTGCATATGGAACACGGGACATATCCTCCTCTTCTTCTTGTGTCTTGGGACACTATTCAATAGAAAGCTTTACACTTACAGGAATAAAAACCTTCACCGTTTTACTATCCTGCATATTGAACCTATGCAATATTGTCTCGACATACTTTCTCTGGTTTAACTAGAGCTTCCTCTTTGCCTAATCTCTCTTAATTTCCATGCCCAAAACATAGTTTGCAGCACCAATATCCTTCATGTCGAAATTGTAGAACAGTTGGGTCTTCAAATCTTGGATTATTTCTTTGTCATTTCAAATCAACAACATATCATCCACATACAAGACAAAATAAGTAACACGGTACCAATTAATTTAAAATAAACACGGTGATTCTCCTTGCTTCTGGTGAAGCCAAGTCCCCGTATATAGGTATCAAATTTCTGATACCACATCTTTGGTGACTGTTTTAACCCATACAGAGACTTCTTTAACCTGCATACCAGTTCTTTCTTCCCCTTCACCATAAATATTTCAGGTTGTTTCATGTAGATCTCCTCTTCCAGATCCCCATGAAGAAATGTTGTCTTCACATCCATCTGTTCTACCTCAAAATAAAATGTAGTAGCAACAGATAAAAGTAATCTAATAGAAGTAACTTTGGAAAGAGGAGAAAAAATATCACCAAAATCAATTCCCGACACCTGGGAATAACCTTTTGCTATCAACCGAGCTTTGTATTTCTCCACCTTGCCATCTACATTCATCTTCTTCTTAAACACCCATTTTCTCCCGATGGGATTCCTTCCTACTGACAACTCCACCAGATCCCATGCCTCATTTTTATGCAAGGATGCCATTTCATCAACCATGGCCTCCTTCCGAGTTTCCATCCTACGAATCTACGCACTCCACCGCGGTTACGGGTTCATCATCGGTTATAGTTAAGGCAAAGGCGAACGAGAAAGCAGATGGACTATACCTTTTTGGTTTCCTTCTTTCCCGAACTGATCTTCTCAAAGCTGGAGTTTGTGGCTCTTCCTCTTCTGAATCTTCTTCTGCTGTAGAGTCTGATTCATCCTCCTTTAGCTCAAACTCTATCTTCTCAGGTTCCTTTGGTATGATTTCATGTTTAACAACATCTTCCACCTCTCTAAACACCACATCTCGGTTGTACACAACCTTCCTTGTTTCTGGGTTCCAAAGCGTGTAACCCTTTAAACCATCCTTATGCCAAGTAAAGATGCACCTTTTAGATTTATTATCCAACTTGGTCCTTTTCTCCTTTGGAACATGTACATATGCATCACATCCAAATATCCTCAGATGTGAAAGAGAGGGTTTCTTACCGGTCCATACCTCATGTGGATTCTTATCTTCCAACACTGATGAAGGTGATCTGTTAACCAAGTAACATGTAGTCTCCACTGCCTATGCCTAGAATTCTTGTCCTAACCCGGTACCACTGAGCATGCTTCTTGCCTTTTCCATCAGTGTTTTGTTCTTTCTTTCTACAACTCCGTTTTGCTGAGGTGTGTATGGAGTAGTCTTCTTCCATGCTATACCACACTTCTTAGAGAACTCTTCAAATTCCTTCTTGCAGAACTCCCCACCATTATCTGTCCTCAACGCCTTTATCTTCTTCTCTGTCTGGTTTTCCACCAGAGCCTTAAATTCTTTAAATTTGTCAAAGACTTCGGATTTCTTCCTCAAGAAATATATCCATGTATTCCTTGAGAAGTCATCTATGAATGAAACATAGTACACAGACTTTCCCAGTGATGGAACTGACACAGGCCCAAACACATCACGATGCACAAGTTCTAATATCTTGTTTGCCCTCTTAGCACCAGAAGGAAAACTCACCCGATTCTGCTTCCCATATACACAATGTTCACAGAAATCGAAATCCAGAGAGCAATTAGACATACCTTCTACCATACCATCTCTATGTAGTATCCGAAGGCCCTTCTCTCCAATATGTCCAAGCCTTTGATGCCATAGCATGGTATTTTCTCTAGAGACAGCTAGACTTTCCGTCCCACTTTCAGGAACCACAGAACTGTTACACCCATCAATAACAGTGCTACCTTGTAGCTTGTATAGAGTTCCAGTCCGAACTCCCCGCATTAATACCAGTGCTCCCCGAACCATCTTGCAGGCATCTTTCTCGAACACTGTTTTTACACCTGCATCATCCATCTTGCTTACAGAAATCAGATTTCTGGCCAATGCAGGAATATGCAGAACACCAGGAAGTGTTCTAATCCTCCCACCTTGTAGCTTCAGCTTGACCTTTCCACGTCCGACGATTCTGGCCTTCCTATCATCCCCTAGGAAGACATCACCACCATCATATTTCTCATACTCGCAGAACCACTCCCTATGGGGAGTGAAGTGAAAGGATACACCTGAGTCAATCAACCATGACTCATGATCTACATGTGTATTTGAAGAAGAAGCCAAATACACATCCCCACCTTCATCTGAGGTGGTTTTTGCCTCTGCAGAAGGAGCTTCATCGGATCCCTTTCCTTTCTCAGGAGCTTTAGATCTGCATTCCTTTTTGTAGTGTCCTTCCTTTCCGCATTTCCAGCACACCTTTACAAACTTTCCAAGAGATTTAGATCTCCCTCTAGATTTAGATCTCCCACTCGAAACCTTATTCTTGTTTCTGTTATGGGACCTTCCTCGTACAGATAAGGCATCTCCATTCTGACCCTCCATATTTCTCCGTCTCATTTCCTCCGACAGCAAGGCTGAGACAATGTCATCAAAATTCAAGGTAGTTGTATTGCTACCTATTGCAATAACCAGACTGTCCCATGAGTCTGGTAGAGAACACAACAAACCGATGCACTTATCTTCATCTGAGATTTTAATATCAACAGATGACAGCTGACTTACCACAGTATTGAAGGCGTTCAGATGCTCTGTCACCGAGTCTCCATCCTTCATCCTCATGTTATACAGCTTTTTCCGTAGGAACAATTTATTCACTAGAGACTTAGATTGGTACAAAGTCCCTAGCTTTTCCCACAAGTTCTTCGCCGTAGCTTCCCCAGATACATTCAACAATACTGAATCTGAGACACACAATCGTATTGTGCTCTTAGCCTTCCGATCCAGTTTCTTCCAGTCTTCATCTGACATCGTCGTTGGTTTAGTACCTGGATCTACCGCGATCCACTGATCTTTATCCACCAGCAGATCCTCCATCTTGAGTTTCCACAACTCAAAACTCTGACCATTAAATTTCTTGATCTCTATCTTTCCGCCGCTCGCCATCTTCTTTCATTGCAAGAATCGATCCCACAGATCTCCCACTGAACAGGGTCTACCACAGGCCTGAGCAAAAAACCCTCAACAACAAAGGCGTCCCCTTGAAGCCAAAACAGCTCTGATACCAAATGTAGGTTTTAACCCTGAACAGAAATATCTACACACGATTCTTATAACAGAAAATAAACAATAGCAAGAGCATAAAACATAAAACAGATAAACACAGAGATTTTCCCCTGGATCCCAAATCGGGACGACCGGCTTGATTTTTCATTATATTCCTTTTAGTGTTACAACACATATATATACATGCCGGAGCATACATAAACCCCAATCCATTAACCCTGGATTAGAACATAACCGTAGTTCCCTTGACCGGATCTACAAAAATACCGGGGGCCGAAAACCATCGAACCCCAAAACCATGTGCAAAACCATGCACAAAACCATGGGCGGATCCGCCTATGAGTGGGTCCGCACAAAAAAAAAAATTTGGCCGGGGCGCTGCCCCGGACCCCAACGGTGGGGACTGCTTCGCCCCTCGTGACCCCCCAGCTACGCCCGACGCAACATACAACGCGTGGGGCTAATCGTGGAAAGAATATAACACATACCCAACATGGAACAAGTTCAACATATAGTAAGCTAGGTTATAGAGGAAAAATAGCATACTACATAAACAATAAAAAAAAACAAAACAACATGCACAATATACACACTTAATAAAGAAATCACACTCATAAATCAAAATGGAAAGCTTCTCCCTTTATTAGGTGCTGGTGGTGATAGAAGATACAATGCTAAATCTCTTGTAATGGATCCTTTGAACTATGGAGCTCAAATATCCAAGACAAAGAGGTCTCTTTCCCTCACGTTTTCTCCAATATTCTCTTCCCTCTCAAAGGATGGTAGATTGATGACCATGTGGTGAAATCCTCTCTCTTGGAATAAGATGTTGGGTGGCCAACAAATAAGTCCTTCCAATCCATTTGTTTTTGGACCACACACGTTGGTTATCTATGGAGCAATTTTGCCAACATAACAATGTGTGTCCTACTCTTCTTCCAAAGGGTGGCTTTTATAGACCATTTCCAAATTCTCACTTCTTATATTCGTTCAATATAGATGATGAAACAAGAGTGGAGGTAGGATTCATTTATGTTCTAAACTAAAGCCTCAAGCTGGATCAAAGATGACTGTACTTGGTTAGGTTGAGTGAGAATATTTTTAACCAAACTTAACAAGTGGTCCCGGATGGTGTCATTCTGTCATTCGAAGGACCACTCGACTATTGAAGGAAAATTCATGCTTTGTGTCAAAAGTCCTCGTTTCCTATGTGGTGTCCATAAATTTGTCTTTTGACCTTAGGAAGAATTAAAATTTTTGGCCCTTCCTAATGTATTACGTCTCTGGAAACCTTTATATGTACCTTCCACTTGACATTTTTAATGTCTTTTTCCCCTACGATTTACTAGTGTTAGCAGACCCAACCAGTCTAACCAGTTGTGATAGTATTGCCTTCAACTATTCTTTATTAATGAAATGATCTTCATTTGAGTCTTACATTACCTTATGGATTTCATTCAACTCTTCCCAAGCTCCATTAACTTTCCTCTTTCACCATTCCTAAGACCCTAAAAACATAAAAGGCAAGGAAAAGAAAAAAAATAAGAAGAAAACCATGGAAAATAATAACAATACGACATCACAATAAAAGTGGCATGGCCATGCACCAAATGCACACGAAAAAAGCTGCAAATAAAGTGAAAATAAATCACAAAGCATAGAAAGAAAAAAAATAATAGTAAATACCATGACTTAATCCCCATGGGTTCCTAATTCTTCAAATTGAAAGCTCGATCCAATCCTTATTCAATATTTCATGGCAGTATATTTTTCCATGCATAACTATTAGTGCATAAATCAATATAGAAATATATTGGTTACCTTATGTTACTATGCCAATTATGCTTTCTTGTAACTCAACACATACCTATATCATATCCCAAGGAAATCCAATCCCTTAAAAAATCAAAATATATCTATAAACCAATTATTATACCTATGAAATACATATTCATGAATATAACACGTATCAAAATAATGTCAAATATCCATGTGAAACATCATATAAACAATAATAAATGCTTAAATAATAATCTTTTCACATACGCAAGCAGATATTAACACATGAATTCAGGAACAAGATGGTTCTTCTTCATTACGAACAGCATGTACAGTAATAAAAAGTGGAGAGATCACCTGAATCCTTCCACGATATTCGAATAGACCGTCATCCGGATCCGTCCCGTCCTTGCCTTGCTAGGATACTTTCAAGACTTGTGCACACGAGATGACATATAAACTGATTAACATCTCCAGGAAACAAGGGTTTCCTGTAAAAATCTAGGAAAGTGTAGGAGGCACGGGAAATCAGACTTGAATTGGGATTCCAACATAGTATAATATCTATAATTTCTCTCTCCCTTAGGCCATGCACATGAGGGGCTTTTATACTCCCTCAAAGTAGTTTCAATCAGTTGGAAACAGTTGGCCACGTGCTGGGGTGGTTGAACTACTGGAGTAACCATCAACCGAGCCTGAAAATAGGGAATTTTTATATATTTTTCAATGATTTTAATGGCATACGCGGAAAAGTGTGTATGGAATCGCGTATACACGTGAAAAAGTCTGGGCATACCCGTGTATGGTATTTTTAACACTATTTTTTATGAATTTTGTTCAAGTCTGTGGGAATGGGTACCCAAGGTCAAGGAGACAATCATGAATCACATGAGGGTGAAAAATGATGCTATAACATATGCCCCCTAATATATGAGGTCAGAAGGGGTACATGATGGCCGAAATGTATTATGCACATGCAAAGAACTTCGCAAGGACAAGAGAGGACTTCACCAGATTTCAGCCTGCCAAAATCCAATGAAAGAAAACAGAGAATCAACTCATGCTGAGGTGGGCATACCCATGCTCAGTAAAAAATACATCATATAGAAAGTACAGAATGGATCCAAATGTATACAAGTATAGCTGAACTGAAAGTACACAATGAATCATCTGAGCATGGCCCAGAAGTACAAGTCGGAATCAAAGTCCAAGTATCACATATAGAAAACTGATCAATGATGCTGAAACTGGATATCTGATCATAAAAGTGACTAAATCTCCAAGTACCAAATCATAAGGGTTGGAACACATGGTACAATCACGCAACTTGGGAGCCAACATATAAGATGATGCTGTACTGACACTGCAACATATAAGGGTGGACGACATCACTGGCAGAAACTGAATGGACTGTCAAAAGTGAACCGAAAAATGTTGATGCAACCCGAGGTCTTCACCGATCTCGACGGCACAATTCTACACAATGGGAATAAATGAGCTGAATTCAACCATGTGAGAAATTGTTGGGTTAACAGTCAATAATGTAAACCGTTAACCAACACGAGACAACCCACCAATAATGAAAATGAGTGTCAAGGTGCCCCAGTACAATCTAACAAGTGTGAATGAATGAGTTGAAGTCGAACACTTGGAAGAATCTACCAATCAGGAGGCAATGATGAATCCCCACTGTCGATAGCGAAGAGTCTGCCACTGATGACTACAAACCCTAAGGTACTGACAAAAAGACTCTAGACCTTATTCCCATAGTAATGAGTCGGAGTCGATGGGAAAAGATCTGCTGGAAGGAAGGCATTAAGGCATCCCACATCAGTCCAGCACGAGTGTAACTTGCAGGCAAAAATTTGGAAGGAATCAGACGAAGCAGAGTGATGGAACCAAACCGAAGTATGTTTCCGACATGCACAAGATGAAGCTAGCTCACAGAAGAAACCCTCTGAACCAACCAATAATGAAATCTGACATAGAGGCGAGATATCCACCGATAGGGTCAAATTGAAATCAAGGTACTGCACGAATCCCAAGTGTGATAATGTATGCTGACGTCGAACACAGGGGAAACCACTTAGTCAAAGAACCATAATGATGACCAAATGCTGAGCACAAGGTCACATATCAATGATGGAAATAGGGCCAGGGTGCGGCTCTAGGTTTACTCTCAGAGCAATGTGTCGTAGTCGATGAGAGACAAACCCGCCGGAAAGAAGTCAATGGGGACCTTCTCAAAATAGCACGAGCATAAGACCAAAACATCTGATGTGATAGAACAAGATACTAACAAGACCGGGAAGGCTGACTGAATAATGAGTCAAGAGACACCGCAGAATGGCCGACTCTGGTTAGACTTCCCTTGAACAAAAGCACGACTTGTGATGACCATGGCAGTAAAAAGTGACACTGTATAAGTCTGTTATGCAGGAGGAAAAAACAAACTCTCCATATGATTGGAAGAGATAACCAACCAGGGTAGAATTGACCAGTGATACAAGGCAAAGGCTGAACCTAGGTCAAAAATAAAACCATCCCAAATGAAGGAAATATATAAGTGTATGTGCTTTGTTCAAGGGTGACAAACTGACACTGCACTGCCATCAAATTATGAATTTACATCCCGTTCCCACTCTTTTTGTTATATTTGATTTCTTTTCTTTTTCATATAATAAGCCTGAAAAATAATAAAAGAATGCTATAGTACAGTGGATAGAAGGAGTATCAAGAAACAGATGCACTAGTTCCTGGGATAGGAACAATCCTATGCTCAATTCAAGGTGGCGGAAACTGGTAAGCGATACTCAAAGGAATGTTCCATCCATGGGTAAAAATGTGTCAAGTCGAGATAGCTAAATGCATGCAATGATTAACTTGTACAAATAGTCAAGGTCAAAATTTCGCTTAAACATCGAGTCCAAAATGAAGCCGGCTAAAGGCCAGGATAAACAAGTAGCTAATATGCAATGCAATAATACAACTTAGCAACACCGGGGAGCCTCTAGTGTAATGGCCAGAAAAATGATAGTGAAGAAGAAGAAGAATGAAGCTTCAACACATAAGTCATGGCGGGACTAAAGAAGACTCCCGAGCCTACATAAAACGCAACATGGGCAACAAGTGATAGCAAGGAACTAACTAGGAAGCCCATGTAAAGGAAGGCTCTACCACCAAGTCATGATTAAATAATCGGCGAGTGAACTGGGTGAAATACTCATGACCTGATGGGATCGACCCTATGGAAAGTGATCAGAATGGAGGCTAGTATGAAAAATGCAACGGAAAGTGGATTCCCTAACCTATATGCCAGTGAAGATCATATACCTGCCATGATTGGTCAACAGTCATGGATCAAAAACCAGAAAAAATCTCGAGTTCATCAAAATGTACCTGAAAATATACCAATCTGGGCACTTCCAAGCATCTGGGTTATGCAGCTTAAGATAGATTGAAAAAATAAGCATAACAATTTTTTGCGAAAATTTTCAATTTTTGGGCATAAATACACAAGTTACCTCACATTTGGTTAATTGTTACTTGTTGAATTGGGAAAAAGAGCTTTGGAGAAAAAGCCTCTTTCGTCAAAACAGGAGCAATCGACCGTCAAAGTTCGCTGAATTTGTTAGGTAAGCTCTTAATCCATCCTTGTTATCAATTTTGTCTGTTCATAAGTTTAAAATTTGGAAATTTCACCGTAGAATTATTTGTTTAAAATTACGGTTCTGCACATACGCGGGTTTATATTGACCAAGCCGCGTATATACACGACTGTGTATAGAGAAAGTCGCGTATGCACAAGCCGAAATGAAAAAACATGATTCTAATGGAAAAATTATTGAATTTTTACAGGATGACTATATCATGGAGAGAACGTGAGCACAGTGCCATTGACAATGAAGTAATGCAGGACCAATTATCACTCAATATTCTCCGAAATTGTGGATTGTTCAAATTTTTCAAAATGCCAAATATGAAGAGTAATGTCTGGTTGCTCAAAATGCTTATGAATTATTGGGAACTAGAAGAATATTGCTTCATAATAGATCAAATGCCCATATTTATCGAGGTGGAAGATATCTATTTTATTACTAGACTCTACTGGAGGGGGGAGCCAGTAGATTTACATGGAAAAATTTTGGGAGGGCTCACCGTGGAAGATTATGTCCACGTCTACTGCATAGAGGGTTCCAAGAAAGTTGGGACTGAAATTGCTATAAAAGATTTAAGATACTTGCACATGAAAATTCTCCTATTTACCATTGGCCAGGTATCAAGATCTACTTCCCTACACCAGGCATCCAAGACTCAAATGAGTATAGCCATGGAATGCTTAACTCATTTATATGATTGGTGCACAGCTCTACTAATGAACATGAAGCAACAATTGACTTCCATCCGAAAATCAAAGAAAAAACATTTCGGATATGGTACAATCTTGATGACATTCTCCTTCGAGAAGATTCCTGTACTGAGACCCAAAGTGATCTCTTCTATCAGCAACCCAAGGGACGCAAGAATTGCTCGATGGGCAGACCTGATGAAGAGACTGGGGGGAACTGAAGTTCCCCGAACCACCTGGGATGATGAGTTCTTCCAATGGTGGGGAGAACAAATCATCGCTGTGGAGGACTATCCCTATGCCGGGATGGATTTTCGTGGCGATCCAGACCTCATCCTTCCACCTAGCGCGGCATGGGGTACAGTTAGTAAGATTGTAATTTTTTAACTTATATGATTTTTTCGATTTTTTCAATATGTGTGAAAAAATGAAACATGATTTTTTTTGGATTCAAAGTGACTTAAAATATCATAATGATGATGATACAGATATTGGACCAGTCCGTCCTGATGGTTACCCACAACATAAGCACCGCCAAGGCGAGGCAGAGACAGTAGACCCAGATAGAACCCTCCATGATGTATAGAGGAACTTGGAGGGTTTAACCCGCCAAGTGCCTATGGCTGCAGTGGAAGATCTACACGAGGCCATCCAGATACGAGTAGTAGGAGTACCTCGTGACTGGGTGCGGTTATTCCGCCGAGTCGCGACTGCTATCGTGTTCTATAAGAACACAACTTCTGGGCAGGGACCACATTAGTAGATGGATATGATTTACCGGATGACTGTATATTTTTTGAGATTTGAACATGATCGGGCATAAGCTCAATTTTTTTATGACTTATGGATCCAAATTTTGTATAGTTTTTGAACACTTTGATGATATATATACAACGATTTTTGATGTGATGTGAAAAATGATTAAATTTTAATGTATTGAATGATTAATATGCCAATCAATTGCTTGATTAGCTAATGAGTCTGCCATCCAATTTTCAGCTCGAGGAAATGAATGAAAGTTAAAAATTGAAATGACCTTTGTAACAAACGTACCCTTAAGAACAACCGGAGTAAAAATGGATCTCGGACCCGATAAGTATTGTTCAACTGCAACACCACTAGCTGGGAGTCCAAGAAAACTACCAACGAATCAACACCAAAAGATATTGCCTCTGAGTATAGATAAATAACTCCAGTGTATTCTATTATATTATTGGAAGCATGACTAATGGAGACTCCTCTTGATACTAACAGTTGACTGGATGGATGATGAAGCACCCAAGCCGCGGAAGCCAAGTTCCGGGTGTGTCTACTAGCACCATCAGTGAAACCAAAATGACTCATGACATCCGACACAACCTGTCAAAGCAGATCAAAAACATCACCATCCCATCAAAGATTGAAAAAACAAATATGTACAAAGAAAAACTACTATATACAAAATCAAAATGCCAGGTCGAAGCCTAGGCATAATACTTTTTCAAATAGAGCCCATTTCTAGGCTCCGACAATTCATTCCCTTCAAAATCAACCAAGGTATATTCTCTTTTTTTAAGGAATTTTTTAACGATAAAGGGGCCATACCACATAGACTTAAACTTTCCTGCCCCCGGGGCATCTTTTTCTTGGGCATAGACCAAAACAAGGTCACCTTCCGAAAAAACCCTAGGCTTGACCGCCTTATCATACTGAACTTTAACTCTATTTTTATGCGCTTCATTCATCGTGGTGGCATCCCGACGCTGCTCATCGAGATGTTCCAAATGAAGGAGACGTTCTTCAAGACTAGAAGTGTCAGGAAGAAGTTCAACAGCCAACTTAAGAGAAGGAATCTCACATTCAATGGGAAATACGGATTCCAACCAGTAAACTAGCTGAAATGGAGTAAAGCCAGTTGCAGTTTTTACTGACGTCTTGTATGCCCAAAGTGCAGGATATAGCATGATATGCCAGTTAGATCGAGCTTTATTGATTGTCCTTTGAATAATTTTCTTCAAGGATTTATTCACAGCTTCCACTTGCCCATTGGCCTAAGGATAGTATGGAGATGAATGCTCCTGTCGGAAACCTAATTTTAGAGCCAACTCATCCATCATGCTATTCTAAAAATGACTGCCATGATCAGTGACAATCTCTCTAGGAATACCAAAATGAGCAATAACCTGGTTGAACAGAAAAAGAGCTATTGTGTCACCATCATTCCCAAAAGTAGGCATAGCTTCGACCCACTTTGTAAAGTAGTCTACTGCTACAATAATGTACTTGTGACCTTTAGCCGAAGGCGGGTTACAAGTAGTATAATCAATACCCCACTTTGTAAAGGGACTGACAGTAATGACTGGAAAAAGCAGATCTGGATGAGCGCGCATTTTGCGAGTATAGATTTGACACGGATGACACTTTTTGACTGACT
The DNA here is from genome assembly GCA_034641835.2 of Pinus albicaulis. Lineage (NCBI taxonomy): Eukaryota > Viridiplantae > Streptophyta > Pinopsida > Pinales > Pinaceae > Pinus > Pinus albicaulis. The sequence goes on from CM076580.1 coordinate 1,447,627,921, forward strand.
CCACACAATCTTTGAAAATTGAAGGCCAAAAGTACCCATCACGCAAGATTTTTTGGGCTGTAGCAAGCCCAAATAAATGACCACCATAAGCTCCACGGTGATAATCATTCAGCACAGCCTCAGCTTCTTCGAGAGTTAAGAAACATCTTATAATTGAATCAACCCCTCGACGGTATAAAGCATCACCAATAATCAAGTAATTCTTAGCCAAGTGACGCAAATTATGACGCTCATATTTCAAAAAAGAAGAGGGAAACTTTGCAGTCTGAAGATACACAATGATATCTCCATACCAAGGATCATGTGAAGAGATAAGAAACAAGTGTTCATCCGGGAAGGATTCATCATAGACTATCTCTTCTCCACAGGGCAACTCAGAGATTAATTCCGCGAAAACTAATGATTTCTTGGACTTGGCAGACATAAACTCAAGATCAAATTCTTGCAAAATCATAATCCATCTATTGTATTTTCCCCCAATCACTCGCCTACGGAGAAAAAATTGAAATGGATTGGCTGCTGCCAAAACATAAGTTTTTCGTAAAATAATGTAATGTCTGAGTCGCTACACAGCATGAACAGCTGCTAAAGCCAGTTTTTCTATCAGAGTATACCGGATTTCAAGTCCTACCAAGCCTCGACTAAGATAGTATATAACATGTTCTACAAGAGCATCATCCTCTTGAACCAGAACCATACCAATGGTAGATTCTGCTGCTGCAAGATACAAAAGGAAATCCCTGCTATAATCAGGTGGACTCAATAAAGGAGCAAAGGTCAATGCTTTTTTCAAAGCATCAAATGAGCATTGAGCGAAGTCATCCCAAAAGAATGGAACTCCCTTCTTCAACAATCTCATAAATCCTTTGGTAAATTCAACATAATTTATGATAAACCTCCGAAGAAAATTAGCTTTTCCTTGTAGACTTTGAAGTTGACGAATAGACGACGGGGAGGCAACCGAAAGATTACCTCAACCTTGAAGGGATCTACCCTAATCCCTTCCCTAGACACAATGAATCCTAATAACCGACCAGATGTAACCGCGAAAACACACTTGTTCGGATTCAACCTAATCTTGTAGAAACGACATCGTTCAAATACTTGACGGAGGTGAGTAGGATGATCCATTCTATTTCGAGAATGAGCAGCTAAATCATCCAAATATTCCTCGATAATATGTTTGATGTCGTGGAAGGCATATGACATGGCCCGCTGAAACGTAGCCCCAGCATTTTTAAGACCAAAAGGAATCTTCTTGTAAGCAAAAGTACCCCAGGGAAAAATAAAGGCAGTCTTATGCTCTTCTTTAGGATAGATAGTAATTTGATTATATCCAGAGAAACCATCCATCAAGGAGAAAATCTCATTACCGACACACTCATCAATGATCTGATCTATAAATGGTGTGGGGTAATTATCTTTCAGACATGCTTTATTAAGGTCTCTGAAATCAATGCAAACTCGAATTGTCCCTTGTTTTTTATCTACGGGAACAGGGTTTGAAACCCATTCAGTCAAAGGAATAGGAAAAATGAATCCCGCCTTGAGTAGCTTCTCTACCTCGACTTTGATAGCTGCAGCCTTCCTAGGATTGACCGGATGAAGTTTTTGCCTCACAGGCTTAGCATTTTCGTAAGTATTGATCTCATGTTGGACAATAGATGGATCTATACCAGGCATTTCCTCATAAGACCAAGTGAATACATCCCTAAAATCTTTAAAGAGATCGGTGTAAATCTGAATGTCTTCAGGGGAACATTCAGCTCCGATAAAGACATTTTCTATAACATTGGGATCCCTGGAAATGTTCACCGAGATAGTTGGAGAAATCACAACCATGTTCCCTTCAACATATACCTGTGTTTGTGCTAAAGGGTTCAGGACTGGGCGAATAGGACCAGGAGACACAGGGCTTGGAAAACTTGATTCAACTTCGCTTAAATCAGGTAAGAATTAAGACCGATGACGCAAATCATCCCACGGTCTATCTATACCAGTCATAGCTTCGAGGATGGCCTCTTCAAATGGAAGAGTGGTATCAAGGCAATCCTGGGCAGAAGAAGAACTAAGTGTCCAAGTCGAAACCACATCGCCATCCAATTCCTCCAGAGAAAGAGGAGCTGGAATGGACTCTACAGAGTCAACAATAGATTGATAAGCAATCTCAGCTGTAGACATCGGAAATTCCATTCCACCCACTTGACCTTCTGCTAATGTGGTTGTAGGGGAAGGTAAGGTCCAAGGGTCCAAAAATTAATGAGTTCTGAAGAACTCTCTTCGAAGAAGAGCCCTGGAGGATGAAATTGCATTTATATGAACCGTAGGAGGTGGAATATCAAAAGTACCCATCAAAGAAGAATACATTCCAACTCCTAAATTCTGAACAGGCGACTTGGAATTATCCAACTTTGGAATAGTTGAGTCAGTAGATGCATTCGGGTCTACAGGAGAATAGTCCAGTTGATCCACCGTAACAATCCTCCCTTCGTGAGGGAAAAAAATATTCCAAAATAATGAAGATGAAATAGCATCCATCTCATAAATCCAGTTTCTCCCCAACAGAAGGTTGTAGTCCAAGCTTGCATCAACTATCTCAACCTCTATATTTACAGTTTTTCCCCCAACACAGATGGGCAAAGTTGGGACAATACCATGCAGTCTGTGAGAATGACCATCAAACGCAGTCAGAATAGCAGCAAATGGAACAACTGCCGGAGATCCAATTCCCTTCCAACATGTGAGAGACATCACACATGTGGAAGCACCCTCATCAACGACCGTCTGAAAGATATTGAATTTCTGGTATGATGATTTAATATGAAAATCCATATGATGGGGGAGTCTCTTTTTAAAATTAGTCATATTGAATGTAATCATAAGAGAGTTCTTTGGATCGACAGCCCCAATAGCAGTGAGCAAAGCACTGCGCTGAGTCGGACAAGACTGGAGCACCTCTAGAGCCGACATGGCACAAGGACTCTGCGCCAGATCTTCCACAATAGAGTAGTTCTGGGAAGCCCTGGCATTTGGATTAATTTTCGTATGCTTAGTAGATGGTTTGGGCATCCTAGGTATAGGATCAACAATAGGCTTCGTGATGTGAAGCGGCTCAGTAGCATCGGGAGCACCCTTAGCTTTCGAAGACTCATATTCACCATAATCACGGGATCTCGTGGCGATATCTACATGAGCACTCATCATGTATATGTTTGATGGAGTTTCCCCTTCCTGGGTGCCCCTAGAGGAAGCCCCAGTATTTTGATTCGCACCAAAAACTAGTTGTTGCCCTTGGGGAAAAGGGTTTGTCAACATAGCCTGGGAACTAGAAGAACCCTGATGAGCTAACAAGCACTGGGCATCCTGAATTTTAGGGCAAAGGTGAGTAAGATGGTCTCCAGCACATAACTTGCATGGAAAATTCACTTTATTTTTATCCTTTGGACCCTCACCAACATGCTCGTTGGATTTATTTGCATTACCCTTCCCATTCTTTCCCTTTTTCTTATTACGTCCCTTATTCTTCCCTTTGGATTGTTGATTTTCTTTAGGGTTAGAAGTCTGAAAAACATTCACCGACAAATATTGAGAAGGCGATGATTCAGCAGGCACAGCCTGACCGGAAGGAGCAGATTGTAAAGACAACTGCTGCAATTGACTAAGCAGGTTAGCTGCACCACTACTGATCGACCCAATAAGTCCATCACCATGAGGACCGGGTTTAGTCTTGGATAAGTCCAATTTGGAGCGAGGAGCATTAGGAAAATATTTATGAAGGAACCCAGACTGAGAATATATCAATTCAAGCTGCTGGGCCCTGAAAATAGCCTCCTCCTTGGAAAATACCCCAGACAGGGATACATCCTTAGAAATATCTAACCGCAAAGATTTCAAAAACCATTCCAAAAGGAATTCTCCTAGAATATGAGCTTTAATAAGCCTCTTCCTTCTCCGCTATTCATGAATATGATCAAAAATGTGGGTTGCATCGTCTTGTTTAAAATTAGCTAGGAGTTCAGTCTCGGCATCATAACAGACATGCAACTGGAAATGATTTAGAAATCTCGTAGCCAGATCTCCAAATGTAGCAAAACTGCCCCCAGTTAACTCAATATACCACTTGGCAGCGTTTCTAGTTAAGGTGCGTTGAAACAATCTCAACCTAATCGAATCATCGATCAGGGAGTTAGAAGAACACCATAAATGGAAGGTGGTGATATGGTCAGTTGGGTCCTCTCCATTCTTGCCTTCAAACTTTGGAATGTTTGAAGGTATTTTTGTAGGAACCGGAGGCCACCTCGGACTATATCTGATTGGATCATTCATCAATTTCGACAAATCTGGCAAGTTCAACGTTGCCAAAAAAGGTAAACGAGGCAGAGCCTGAGAATTCCATCCTTGATGGGATGAATTCCCAACATTATGAAAAGAGTACCCTAGATTTGATGAGGCAGCAGGTTGCCAAAAAGGACTCGTAGAAAATGTTGGGCCAAAAGACCCAACATTTGGAGAAGGACCCCCTCCAAACGTAGAGTTACCAAAGACTAGACCAGTTCCCCCTCCCGAAGTATTGAATGAAGAAGAAAGCCCCTGATAAGGGTTCCATGCATTAGAAAGAGGGGAAAAAGTCTGATAAGCACTTGACGAAGGGAAAGAAACATTCCCTTGTTGACCAGCGTAAAATTGATTCCCTGCCCCCACTGTTGTAAATACAGGGTTCCAGCCTGTAAAAGTAGTCGAACTCTGACCTCCAGACCAAGGGTTAAAACTTTGAGTCTGAGAATTAAAAGGAAAAGACCCTAAAGAAGGATTTGAACTATGAATATGCCCAGTTCCGAAGGGGAACCCTTGAAAAGAAGCTGACCCACTAGCCATGGAAGACATGGGTGTAGATGCAGCTACAACAGCGGAAAAGGAAAAAGGAGGAATCCCACTAGTGGGCATTCCAAAAAAAAAGGGACCAGATTGAGAAGCATGTGCTTGGGTGAAACCAGAGCCAAACACATCAGTACTAGAAGCAATCGTATATATAGCAATAGTTCCTCCTCCTTCAACTGAAGCAAGAGTCTGAATGCCTGCAGCACTCACAGTAGAAGTTGCATTCCTAGTCGTGGCCATCGTAACGTATGAATAAAAAGGAGGATCTTCTGGTCTTGCAGACTCAGGTCCGATGTACTCAACAACAAACGGATAATCAGGAGGAAGAGGAGATGGAAGTGACTGAGGAGACTCAGGTACTTCCTCTACTTCTATTCCTAACTCTCCCAAAAACAAGACTCTCAAGGTGAGCGGAACGCTCCTCTCGGAACCAACACCAGAACCAACTACAGAACCTTCAAGCCCTTGTGGAGGATCACTCTCCACTGTGTCAGATGCCATAGGGTGATATTCACCAGCTCTGTTACTCCTACGCCTTCTTGAAGAAGGCTCTACACTCTCGGGAGATAACCCCTGGATTCTCCTCGATCGACGAGACGCTTGATCAAACACTTTAATAAATTTTAATTAGACTCAAAAAAGTATAAAGCTAAGCAATCTAGGAGCAAAGAGCACTCACTACAAAAAATCCCTAAGATACAACCAAGCAAGCAGCCTTTAGGTATTTCTGCTCCGGGTGATTATGACCAGACACCAAAATATGAGAAAGCGAAAAATAGGACCTCCCGAAAGTAGCCTGGGATAATTACGGCCCAAGCCTACTAGCGAAGGTAATAGAAACATTTACTCTGACCTCCTAACAATAGCCTTTGCCGGCACAAGTACCCATACTTCGCAAGGGCACCCCCCAGAAGTACTGCTGGAAGTGATACGACATCTACCTTAGGTACCATGGGTATTCCCCCCGCAGTCACCTGTGTGGAACCTAGGAATGGCAACTATGGGCACCAATCCATGTCAGAAGCCAGGCAGAACGGTCTTGAGGCAAGATCCAGCAAATCAGAGCGGGGGTATCTCTCTTCTCGGCCTTCACTTCCCCTCGCGCTTGACTCTTTGGAGGAGAGCTTTCCCGGTCCACCTAACGAAGTTGGATTTCGCTCAATTAATAAACTTCTATGTTTTAGTTTGAGCGGCCTTGGAGAGTTAACTCTCCACTCACCTAATCCAAGGCCCTACAACCTAGCTAGTTGGTGTATGACACTTAAATAAAAAACTTGCTAGTTGTTTTTAAATTATAGTGTTTATTTTAATTGGCTGTTATATTAGGTCAATGGGATATGGAAGTGAAAATTGTGGCGTTTTATGACGCAGAAAAGAAATTAATGAAAACCAAACTACATGGAAATGCAGTAATTGCCTTTCAATGAAAATAAATTTGTACACGGGTTCTACGAGACTATATTTTTTCTTTTTAGATAACAAACTTCACACTCGCTACAATTATGAAAAAGACTAAATGATTAAGTGCACCTAATGAAAATTAATAAGAGCATGCAAATTCTAAGATGAAAAATCTAACAAAGAAAAGAGAAATTTCCCAAGAATCCTTCAGTTTTATCAGCTTTTGGTTGTCCACAAAACTAGTTCCCAAAATTAGAAACTCTCCGTATAAAGACACCAAAATATGCTTGAAACAAGAGGAAGAAACCAATGACAATTCCCTTCCCAAATAAATTCAGAAACCAAAGGAAATAAATCTCAACAAAGCTTCAAAAGATGTAACAAAACGCAAACAAAAATGCAAAACAAAAGCAAATGACAAAACAAAATGTTTTTTGAGCTTTTGAATTTTATAAAAAGAAGAGCTGGAAGAGACCAAAAAAACTATCCAATTACCAAGCCAAACAACTCTTAATTTCAAGAAAAACTTCAAAAACACTCCAAATCTTATAGTGCCACTTAGTAGCAAGATTTATACGAGAAAAAGAAGACAAGAAAATCAGTAACTCAGCCCAGAAGAATAGTACAACCTTGCAGCAAACAAAAACTTCAAAGAACCAAGAAAGACTCTTCAAAAATTGCAACAAGACCTAGTCAAATGAACTCAAGAAAACCAACCAGAAAATGGGCAAAAATCGAAGCGCCAGGCCAAACATAAAATGAGGAAAGAGTATATGAGCAGAAGCTCTCTGTTCTGATTAAGAAGAACAACCAAGAATCCCCAGAAAGAGATCCTGGTACTCGAACCAGAAATGCAAGTGCTAAAAAACAAGATTTGCCTAATAATCCACTCTTCAACCAAACAAGAGAGAAAAATACCAATAACCACTATCAAGACAATCCAGAGACTATAAATACACTGCAAGAACAGGTCTCCACAGGCAGACAAAACCAAAAAGTCAAGAAATCAAAAATTTCAAAATTTTCCCAGGCATATGCTACTTGGTAGTTTTGCAACAGGCGTGAATACGTGGCTGCATCAAAGGAAACACATGTATACACGACTTCCTTTAACAAAAACTGTGTGTATACGCGACTGTGTATAGAAAAACTCGCGTATGAAAAGGTAAATAATGAAAAACGAAAATGATCAAGCCTGGATAAAGAACCAGGTCTTCAGTCTGACTGAGAGAAATTTAACTAGACTAGAAATAATGATTAAAACAATTGGAAACCTTTAAAACAACTGAAACCACCCAACAGGGGAATCACAAGAATGCGATCCCCAGTGGAGTCGCCAGTTCTGTTTTGGGAAATAACTCCCTAGAGGTTTGTTGGGTCAAAACCTCCATAGATCAGGGCATGCTATTCAAGAAGGACTCACACAACCACACTTGTATGCTAAAACCTAGATAACATCGATAGTAGAACTCACCTGTAATCCTACGTTTGATGTAGATCCCGCGGGGTCCAAACCCCCAGCAACCCTTATTCCTATTCAACCTGAAAACCAAGAAGAAACGTGCATGGAAATCTAGTTGTACAGCATATATTTATCCTAAATGTCAGTGAAATCCATGTGAAACATCATATAAACAATAATAAATGCTTAAATAATAATCTTTTCACATATGCAAGCAGATATTAACACGTGAATTCAGGAACAAGATGGTTCTTCTTCATTACGAACAACATGTACAGTAATAAAAAGTGGAGAGATCACCTGAATCCTTCCACGGTCTTCGAACAGACCGTCGTCCGGATCCGTCCAGCCCTTGCCTCGCTAGGATACTTTCAAGACTCGTGCACACGAGATGACATATAAACTGATGAACATCTCCAGGAAACAAGGGTTTCCTGTAAAAATCTGGGAAAGTGCAAGAGGCACGGGAAATCAGACTTGAATTGGGATTCCAACAGAGTATAATGTCTATAATTTTTCTTTCCCTTAGGCCATGCACATGAGGGGCTTTTATACTCCCTCAAAGTAGTTTCAATCAGTTGGAAACAGTTGGCCACATGCTGGGGTGGTTGAACTACTAGAGTAACCATCAACCCAGCCCGAAAATAGGGAATTTTTATATATTTTTTAATGATTTTAATGGCATACGCGGAAAAGTGTGTATGGACTCGTGTATACACACGGAAAAGTCTGGGCATACCCGCGTATGGGATTTTTAACACTGTTTTTTATGAATTTTGTTCAAGTCTGTGGGAATGGGTGCCCAAGGCCAAAGAGACAATCATGAATCACATGAGGGTGAAAAATGATGCTATAACAAGAAGACTTCAATTTTCCTTGTTGCAATTGGGTCCTAATATGTACTATCACATCACCCAACTGTTATTTATGTAAACAAATCAATTTTTGCCTTGAAATCCTAATTCCAAGTATTTCAACCACATGTTCCAAAGATTAAGATATTATATTTATTAATTTGAAATCAAACTTTACTAAGACTAATAGCCATGTCATAATCAACAATAAACTCATAGTCATTATCAATATTGCTACAACCATCACCCACTTTCACTCAAGTACATATAAGTTATCTCAACACATAATGTGTTAGTACAACCATCATAAAATAAGATAATTTCATCATGAAATATTATAGACACATATTCATATCATGCAATTAATCAAGCATTCAAAAAAATTGTAAACATGGCATGTTAAATAAACCAAATAGATGACATCATCAAACTCATACCTTAATGTATCCTATAGGAGTCTATCACATTTTCACAAGTCAATCCAAAATAGTATGACACAATATCATAAATATATCAACACGTACCTAAATATCATAACCATGCCTATATGCAAAAGATAATCTAGGATATCACGATACATATAATATCAATATCTAACCACAGTGACCATAATCATCATGCATATGGCCTTAAAGCATATAATGTAACATTGTCATCCCACATCTACCCAACTAACTGACCAAACAGGGTAAACATGTGACAAAGAGTTACTATGATCATATTAAACCTCCTAAGTGACCTTAAGGAAGTGGAATTGATGAAAACACATCACATGGGCCTTCCACAATAGCAACTGGACCTCGAGAAGCCAACCCAACCACTCATACTTACATACCCTGGGTCCCACTAAGGTTTTAGGCCTTCATATACCCAAACACTCCCACACTATAAACATGGGTTTGTCTAAGAGGATCTAGACGCTCCCATAGAGTATGTAAGCATGCATGTAGGGACTTAGTTTCCCAGACATGTGCCAACATCCCCATGTTTTGAGCCAGTTTTTTAGGCGGAGAGCCCAGGTCACTAGCTAGAATTTAATAAAAAGCTCAAAACTGAAATATAAAAACAAGACAATGGTGTATTTGCAAAAACCATGAAAATACCAACAATGGACCCCTACTATCCATGATAGGAATTTTGGCAAACATGTTGTAAATATGTAATCTATGGGTTGAAATAAAATATCTAAGCATATGGGTCTCATACTTATCTGAGAGTCACTAAGAAGCATTGCTCCACTACATCATTAGCTACAATATCATCTATTACATCATTGATACATTATTTATTCATTTACAAATAGAAACATGAGGACAACCATACATCATCACTGTCAGAATGCATGCTCATAACCAACATAATAAGAAAAAAAATCTCAGGGGTACATGAGCCATAGGATTCACATATAAATCAGTACATTTACACATCAAATTCCAAGGAAATTAACTTCTCATTAATTAATGTGAAAACCAATCAGGGATGGGACTACCACGTTTCACCCCACCACAGATTGGTTCAGCCAAATCTCTCTTCAACCAATCACCCCCATGCCATATTCCAAACATGAAAGAGGGACTCCTAACCAACCAAAAATAACCAAACAAGAATGGCTGCTACTGAAGTTCTCCATCTATAATGTGAGGAATTTAAATTCCTCCTAATCTATGAGGATTTATCATAATCCACAATGTGATCTAGGGATCACTAGGCCCTACACCAAGACCCACTCTCGATGTTTTAGTGTACATCCCATCTTGGGACTACTAGGCTCTGTGGAGAGAAATACACCTCTTGGTTTTACCGTATATCTTGCCATTCGACGACAAGGATTCCTAGGCCCACCAAAGCACACAATCCTAGCTTTACCGAAACCTGAAATCGATTTTTTGGGGTCACTAGGCTAGTCGCTTTTCCATAATCCACAGTCTCGTTCAAGGATCACTAGGACATGTGTTTGTCATTTTGGATATACATGTTAATCAACATTGCATGCATTTGGAAATCCAGCTCAACCAAAGCATGAGAATCCATCTCATCAAAGCTATTCATAAATGGCAAGGTTGGGTTTGAAACATTTTCACAGCCCGAAAATACCATGACATGATAGAAAAGAACCATATGCAATACCATGCATGTCAAATCACCAAGGAAATCACACATGCAAATCAATACCTAGAAAGAATCCCGATGTATCTTCTTGATTATTCTCTTCCTTGCTTGCTCCTTACTTCCTCTTGCCTTCTTTTCCTTTCTTAATCCAATGCCAAATTTCTCTAAGAAACTTTAAGTTTCCAAGAGTGAGAGAGAGAGAGAGAGACAGAGAGGTAGAGAGAGAGAAAGAAAGATAATAATGCAAGAGCTCCAAAACTAAATTGACAAAAGGTACCAACTAATCCTCAAAATCCTTTTTATTGATGAGACCTGCATTTTCTTTATTTTCCATTATTTCCTTCATTTTCCTCCTCACATGAAACCTGTGACCTTCATCTCCCTTTTCACTTAATTTCAATTATTTTCATAAATAAATGTGCCGAAAATTCCATTTTTTCTTTCCAAATCCTTTTCCATTTCCCTTTCCAATTTCGTTAGCCATATTAATTGAAAATGAACACCAACTAGGATGTTTTTCCAAACATTCAACTTGGAATAAGTGTCGCATCAATCATTATTTTTATTACATGTGATTTTCACCAGGGTTGTTACAGAACCCTCCCCCCTTGGGGGAAATTGACCTCGATGTTCAGTCACACATATACCTCGAAAAAATTGTTAGAAATAAAATATACTTCTCATGGAGATATATAGCATAGCTCGATGCAATATTCACAATGATCACTCTATTGAAAATAAAACTAACATAACAACATAACAACATGACAACTATAATGACATGACACACATACTGCTTATTGGAGATTTATAACATATCTCATGGCAATATTTACATCCATACACATATGTACACATTCTCAAACATCACATCAAAAAATATATCGAAACGTCACCAAAATATATGCCAAACATATACCAAACATCATACCAAAATTTCTTTTCCTCAACCGGAAGAAAAGGAATGATACACATCCCGCATATGATCTGCCATATCCTTTGTAGTTTCATTGAGCCCAAAGTTTTCCCATTTCACTTTAACTTTCTCTATTTATCGATTCTAGAGCATGAGCACCTTTCTCTACAATATACACTGAGTCTCTGGATGGAATTCTTCATTTGGCTCCACCTGCAATACAAACTAGTCAATCTCATGATCAACATCTTTAACATACTTCTTAAGAAATGATATATGAAAAAAATCATGTAATTTCACTATTGAAGGAAGTGCAAGTCGACATTCTACTGGTATGATCCTCTTAATAATCCTGAAGGGGCCACAAAACCGAGGTGCTAGCTTGGCACATGGTCCAATCCACAAGGATATATTCTTTGGCTAGATGCACAAGTACACCTATTCCCCAACCTAAAACTCCTTAAACAAATAGTTCCAGTTTGCATACCTCTTCCACATATCCTTCCCTACTTTCAAATCCTTCTTGATTACCTGAATTTCCTGTTCCATTTTTTCCAACATGTATGGTCCAATTAGTACCCTATTAATCAGATCACTGCAACTGATGGGAATGTTTCAAATCCTCCCATACAATGCCTCAAATGGACGCATACTCAATGATTCCTATCACTCGTAGTTGTACACGAACTCTACCAGTGGAAGATACTCTTCCCACTTTTGCTGGTAATGCATCACATACACCATTAACATATCCTCCAATATTATATTGACCCTATCAGTATGTCCATCTTCCTAGGGATGACAGCTGTGTTGAAGGCCAAATCGATGCCTAAACCTGCAAACATCTACTTCCAAAACTTGGAATTGAACTTTGAATCCATGCCCTACACGATATTCTTTGGAACACCATGCAATATAACCACCTCTCTGATGAATTATTGTGCCACATCACTAGCAGAATTTGTATTATCCAATGGAATGAACTTTGAAACCTTTGTTAACCTATCCCCAACAACCACGATGGAATCATGTTGTCTAGTTGTTCTGGGAAAAACTTTAATGAAATCCATGGAAATGACCTCCCATTTCCACTCTGGAATCACAATCGATTGTAGTAGTCCACCTATATGCCTACACTTTTCCGTAACCATTTGATAATAAAAACACCTAGCTACAAAATATGCGACATCCTTCTTTAGATTCGGCCAATAATGGAACCTCTTCACTGCAGTCAATGTATTTTGATAACCCGGGTAACCAAAATATGGTTTTGTATGAAACTCCCTCAATATCAGCTTCTTGATCTCGTGGTTTTTTGACACATATATCATGTCTCTAAACTTGATCAATCCATCTACCATGAGATGGTAGTCCACATCCTATACACCTGTACCTATACCTATACCACTACCTATACCTCTACCTATATTATGCTAAAACCTATGCACAATCTCCATATACATGTCATCTTGCCAGCCTGCTTGCAAGATCCTATCTTATAAATCTGTCCCAATGGGGCTCATAACAACTATGTGATTTACTTGTACCTTCCTACTAAGATAATTTGTGACCTTGCTGTCCTTCCCCTTGATGTACCTGATCTCAAATTCAAAAACACTAATCATGGCCAACCATCTAGATTTCCTGATGTTTAGATTCAATTGGTCAAAAGAGTATCTCAACCCAATGTGACTACTCATCAATACATACATGCTCCCAAGAAGATAGTTCCTCCACATATTTAATGCATGTATGATCGTTTCTAGCTCATGATCATGTGTTGGGTATTATGAACATGATCGTTTAGTTTTCTTGACTCATATCATACCACCTATCCATCCTGCATAAGGAAACCACCAAGTCCTCTCTTGCAAGCATATGTACATACTACAAAATTGTTCTACGGATCTGCAGTATTTAACACTGGAGCATGTGTCAACAACTTCTTAAGTTACTCAAAACTAGCCTCACATTCCTTTGTCCAATAAAACTTCTTACCTTTCCTCTACAGTGATGTAATAGGACAAGAAATTTGTGGGAAGCTCCTAACGAACATCTTGTAATAACTTGCCAACCCCAAGAAGGATATCACCTCATCTACATTTCTAGGAGCTACCCACTCCATGATGGCCCTTATATTTTTTCGATCTACTACAATTCCCTCCATGGAGAAAACATGTCCTAAGTAATGTACCCTAGTCTGGAAGAAACTGAATTTGTTGTTCTTAGCATACAAATGATGCTCTCTCAGCAATATCAACACTATTTCTAATTCCTCGGCATGTTCTTCCTCATTTTTATAATATACAAATATTTCGTCAATGAAAACAATGAAAAACTTGTCCAAATCGGTACACAACACATTGTTCATCAAACACATAAATGTATTTTGGTCATTATTCAAACCGAATGGAACAACAAAAAATGCATAATGCCCATACCTGGTCTTCAATGTGGTCTTGTAGATGTCCTCATATTTGATGCGTGCCTGATGGTATCCTAATATCAAGTTGATCTTAGAGAACATTGCTTCTCCATTCAAGTGATGAAATGGGTCATCAATCCTCAGCAATATATACCTATTCTTCACGGTCACTTTATTCAACTACTTGTATTCAATTCTCAATTTAAGAGTACCATCCTTCTTCTCCACAAACAATACCAACGTGCCCCATGGAAATACACTTGGCCTAATGTATCCTTTGTTAAGTATCTCTTTCAACTGCAAATTTAATTCTATCAAATCGGGTGTGCTCATACTGTAAGGTGATTTTAATGTTGGATTTTCCCCTCATACCATCTCGATAGAAAATTATACCTCACTATGAGGTGGAAACTCTAAAATCTTAGCAAGAAATACATCATGAAACTACTATAGAACTAGGCACCTGCTCAAAACCTCTGCATCCTCTACTTCGTTACCTCTGCCACTAGAAATATGGACTGTGAGAAAAAGACACCCTTCCTTCTGACTATGCTCCTCCTACATAACTATCACCATCCTAATTGATGTGGATTTCTTATTTCCCTTTAAGACCCTTGGTTTACCATTGTCATCCAAGCACTCAATGGATTTTTCATAACAATCCACCTTGGTCCTATGAAGGTATAGCCCTTCCATACCCAATAGCATACTATATGACCCCAATGGAAATATGTTTAAGTGTGCTTATCCATACATGCCATTCAACTAAAATGCACAAACTCTTACCATATGTTGAATTATTTTCTTTGTACTTGTACCCAAATACACTAACCAAGATTATTCATGCATTTATTTATTCCAGCCTCACTTATCCACCAAGTCAGGACTAACATATTTATAATTAGATCCAAGAGAAATAAAAATATAAATAACTTGATCACAAAGATTACAATCAATCTCAATGATAGATGTTTGATGCTCTTCCTTCCCATTGTCCACAACTGAGTAAATACAAGGAATTCTCTGCCCAACATCCCCAATAGTCTCTGCCTCAAGTGCACTATATATATGATGCCTACCACCATGATTTTGTGGAAAAATTACCCTAAGGTGTTCCTCACCACATTTCCAACACTCTAACCATCCAATCCCATTACCTCTATGTTGTTGTTGTGATCCATGTCCATGTTTAGCTACATTAGAATTATTTTGGGGTGCTAGCTTTTCATTCCCCTTTGCATTCTAATGCCTTTATATTTTTGGCTACCAGTTGCCTTTACCTTTGTCTATCCTTTTCCATCCTTTATGAGATTCATTCTTATGCTTTGAATGTTCATAGTAATGCTTCAATTTCCCAAATAATTCCTCAAGTGACTGAGGATCATCATACTCAATTTGATCTCTAATTGCTAATGGAAAACCACTGAAAAAACACTGAAATTTAGCCTTATGATATTTAAGATATGGTACATACCTTAATAAATCCAGGAACTTAGTCATGTGCCCTTCATCTATCACTGAACCCATATTTAGCTCATAAAATTCTTTTGCCTTACTGTTTTAGTACCTTTATGGGAAGTACTTATTCCAGAAAAGCCTCTTGAAATCTTGCCAAGTCAAATCCTTTATCTCAATGTCTCTGACCTACTTCAAATCTTCCCACCAAATGACTGTTTTACCTTTCAGACAGAAGATAGAAATTCTGACCATTATATTATATATGTACTCGTGCAACTCAAAGAATTTTTTCATCCCAAGTATCCAGGCCTCTGCATCTTCTGGTTTCTTCAAGTCCTCATCAAATTTAGGTGGATTTTATTTATTAAACTCATCTGAAAAGTATACCCTGCCACTCCTCCTATAAAGATAATAATGATGATGATCCTGACGTCTATCCAAGCTAGAACTATAATAGTACCTATACTCATCAACCCTCCTATTCATAGTTTCCAACATCCTTCCATCTCTCACGGTGTCATCTATATCTCACATATTTCTAGCATAAGACCGACTATATGCCCCATTAATATTTTCCTCCTTCCTATGGTTGATCCAAACTGTCCCTTGTGGCTTCAATTATGAAAATATTTGAAGAAGTATTGCATTAACCTATGTTTGTTTCTCTTGTGCATGTATGATCCTATCATCGTCCATCACACAACTCCTTATTTCTTCCTTCAAGATTCTCAAGGTGTCTGCCAAATTAGAAGAGTTCCCACCTCATTACTCATCTAATTCATATGGAGACTCTTTGTAGTCTACCTTCTTGCTATTCATTTTTATCTCTTTCCTGCAAGGCATAATATGTCAGCTAAACCAACTCATAATAAACCAACATACCATAGTATAATTCAGGGAGGACACCTCATCTGCAAGGTCATCAAAATAAACATAATACATTTCAAACATAATAATAACAACATATAAACATATAACAACTAAGTGTATCAACACATAACTTCACTATAGCTAGATTCCAGTGATCACTACATGACCATATCACTTCACATAATATGACCTCATGCATGACAATATTAACCATACCAATGTACGTGGAAAATACACAATTAGAAACATAGACGATACAAAAGAATACACACTGAAAATACACAATAATAAACATGCACAATACAGAAGCATAAACCTATGTAATCAAGCATAAAAAAAAATTACTTGTAACAACAGGTAGAAACATGTAACCAAGCATAAAAGGATGATACATGGAGAAACATATAAAAAAATGTAACCAAGCATACACTCATGATGACAAAATTTCTAACAACCACATCCTTTTTCAAATGGCGACATTACTTCAACCATGATTGAAACCATGCATATGAAACCAACACATAGACCATAAGCATTATTACGACACATGCAACTGACTTGAATGCATGACCAACCCACACTTCCCATCCATTCCAAGTGGTGAACCATGCTCTAATAGCAAACGATAAATAGTTGTGCAAATGTATAATGGTTAAGACATATGGTGTGGTCAAATGGTGGCGTGTGGCATTGGTGGGGTTGAGGTCCCATGCTCAACTTCTGCCAGGTCTTCTCGTATTCAAACCATAATTTTGATATACCAATTGGGGGGGACTATGGAAGTCCTATGGTGCATAATGTGTCCTCTCCCCATTAGCTCATGCTCAACCATACAAAACACGGAAAATCACCCACAAATTCAACCAATCGGATGATGCCACTTGGCAGTCCCACAGTAACCAGAGGAAATTGATAAATTTTGAAACAACCCAGTTAGCATGCCATGTCAACAATATGGACTATTGATTGGGCAACATGTCTACCCTTCTTTTACAATTTTTCTTATTTAACACAATGAACAAAATTCATTTCTAAGAGCATATGGAGTCCTTTTTGCGTGAAACGAAGTGCGTCGGATTCAGACCGACGAGTAATACGCGGTCATTCAAGTTTTGAGCCATTTCAAGAAGTTTGAGTTTTGAGCACAAAACTTAGCCCCTCATCCTTCCTCCCCATTGGAAGCTTTTGGACCCCAAAATATCATATTCATTTTCTGAATAGGTGAGGGTACAGTTCCCTCAGCTTCGCAATTTCAATCCATTTGGATTTTGAAGGATTTGTTCCTTTAAGCCCCGCTTGAAGATAGTCGACACTTCCTGTTGTCAATGTCCTTGTCCTCCTATCAATTATGGTGTCTTGCTAAAGCTCAAAAAATAAATTTCGCAAAAAATATTCAATTGATGGCAACTGAACATTCTATCCTTAATCTTCAATCAAAGGAGGCTCATACAATCTCAAATTTTCACCATTAAAAACTGAATAAATTTGTATGTATGAAGGAAAATCAAGCTTTAAGGCATTGTGACCAATATTTTCCATAATTTTGAAAGGACCATAATGAAATGGTTTTAGCTTTTTACCTCCTCCTTGAATCAATTCCTCGCAAATGGGAAGCCAAAATTCACCACCTACATGTATATTATGATCCACACGATGTTTTTTGTGTCTCGCTTTATACTATCCTTGACATTTTTATAATTGATTTTGAACTCTTTGATTTATCAATTGACTTTTCTATTGTTTTGCATGGTTGTAATCATGGTGAATGTAATGCAACTATTCATCCAACAACTTAGGATGTTTGTTGCAATATCCATGAATATGATGAATGATTGTTTGTTGACCACATCAATTTTACCATCTATTTGTGGATGAATGGTTGTACTCTTCTTCAAATTATTTTCCATCAAGTCCCACAAGCTTGACCAAAAATTCCCAACAAATTGAGAATCTCAATCAATTACAATAGATGTAGGAAACCCAAAATGAACCCAAATATTTTGAAGAAAAAGATAAGTTGTTTGTTCAACTGTAACTTTGTTTTAACATGGAATCAATACAAACATTTTGTTGAACCTATCCACAACTACATACAAATAATCATGACCTCTTTTTTACAAAGCAGTACCTCCTAAAAAAATCCATAGAAATACTATCCCATGGACGTGAAGGAATTGGAAGTGGTGTGTACAATCGTAACTTCCTGTTACTAGGGTTATTGATTGCACATAATGAACAACCTTTAAAAAAATGTGACACACTTTCAACCATACGAGAGAAATAACAATACCTTTCAAGCTTTGCCACTGTTTTTCTTACACCAAAATGTCCAGCAATAATATAAGTGTGTGCTTCCCTTACGACATTAACTCTCTCACCCTTTCGAATACAAAGCTTTCCAAAATGATACAAGATATTACTATGTACATCGTAATCCAATTCCTCAACTTGGAGACATTGACTCAAGTTTTTCATAAACATATTGAAAGGAATCGATCAAATGCATATTGTTCAATGTCAATTTCATGTAAAAAATAAGTTTTCTTGAGTAAATTAGCTGCATTAATAATAGGCTTAGAAATCATATCAGAAACCTTGTTGTATATACCTTTCTTATACCTGATGACCAAGTGGAATTGCCACAAGAAACCCATCCATTGAAATTTCCTTGACTGTTTCAATTTAGTTTGTGATTGAAAGTATTCCAATGGTTGGTGATCAGTGTGAATGATGGTTTCCTTTCCCATTAAATAGAGTTTCCACTTCTTCACACTTTGAATTGATGCATATATATCCTTTTCATATGTAGGATAATCTATCACTACACCATTAAACATTTCTAAATGGAATGAAATGGGCCTACCATGCTGTAAGGGGACTGTGCCCATGACATAGTCACTTGCATTGGTTTGAATTCAAAGGGTTTTCTCCAGTCTGGTAGTGCTATTATTTGGGCTGAACTAATATTCTTTTTCAAAGCATTAAATTCTTTTTTCTTATTTCCTCCCCAATGGAAGACCTTCTTAACACTAATAAATGCATGTAATGGAGTTTCAATAGAAGAAAATTTAACAATGAACTTCCTCCAATATTGTGCTTCTCTTAGAAAATATCTTGGCTCAATGACTATCTTGGGTGTAGGCTAATTCACAATTACCTCAACCTTACAGGGGTCTATCTTCAGCTCACCTCCTCCAACAATATGTCTCAAATACACTAAACAATTTTTACCAAATTCACCTTTTGACATTTTCCAAAGCAATTGTTCTTTTCTCAAGAAATCAAGCACCTTTATTACATGCATAACATGTTCATCTCGTGATTCTATAAATATAAAAATATCATCTAAGTATAAAACGAGAAATTCATTAAGAAATGGTCTCAATAAATCATTCATAACTCTCATGAAAGTAACTAGAGTGTTGCAAAGACCAAAAGGCATAACAAGACACTCAAATAATTGTTGTTTAGTTTTAAATGCAGTCTTCCATATTTCCTCTTCAGCTATTCTAACTTGATGATAACCACTTCTTAAGTATAAGTTAGTGAAATAATTTTCATAACTCAATTGATCAAGCAAATCATCAATTCTTGGGAGTGGATAATGATTCTTTATTGTGATTTTGTTGAGTGCATGGAAATCCACACACACGTGCCATGATCCATCCTTATTTGGCACCAACACAATTGGTGAACCACATGGAGAGGTAGATGGCCAAATGATACCTTTATTCAACAATTGTTGGATTTTCTTCCTGATTTCTACACTTTACATTATCAACATGTGATACATGCCAATGTGATGGAGTGGAACATCATGTTGCAGTTATATCTCATGTTGGATTACCCTCTTGGGAGGTAACCGCTTTGGTTCCTGAAACATCTCGCCATGCTGACTTACTGGATCAAAAAAATCATACTTTAATTTATCATCACAACATTAAAAATATTCATAATCCTTATAATTATTTTCTTTTATCATAAGAAGCAAAAAGTTTCTTCCTGAATTTACTAGCCTCTTCATTTTCCCAACATTAACTAAACAGAGGTTTAACTTTTTCTGATAAGCTCTCACAATATTCCACTTGATATTTGAACAAGTGGTACTTGTTCTCATGGTGATAGAAGACTGTTTTCCTATCATAGAGATAGGGATTACCCAAAACAATTCCTGATATGTCAAGCAGTACACCATCTAACTAAACTACATCAATAAAGTTTGCTAATCGCAAACTGGAAAATACATTTTCTTCTAAGCCATAAATTTGTATCCTTGGTTATCCAACCCAAAGGATATGGCTTGTGATGGGGTAAGGTTTCAAGGTTAAGCTTCTTGACTAAGTAATTAGATATTAAGTTCTCTAGAGACCCACTATCAAATAATGTGTCAATTTTTGTATGTTTTGAGATCACTCTTACATGAAACAACTCTATTATTGTTTCTTCACATGGAGTGTTACTAAAACAATTTGATGAACTAGTACTTACAATGGATCCTTTTCCATTTGTGACAATGGCTGCAATTTTAGTCTCATCTCCTAACTTGGATCCAAGATCATTTTGTGTGGTAGCGGTTGTCTTTTGTTTCCCCTTGTTGTTGAATTTCATATGCCTCTATTATGGATGAAGCTTCCAATAGTGGGATTCATCGTCACCCTCTTTGGAACAATGATTACATGTGGTTATCTCCCCTTCTTTTTAAATGCATGCATTTTTATTTTGTTTATCCTTGAAACCCTTTTGTTTTTCACAACCCTTGAATGGTTTATTTTTACCCTCTTTTAGTACATTTTTACCTCTTTCCTCAAGGTGTGTAGCATGCACACAAATCTCATCTAGACTAGTGGGATTAAACATGAGGATGGTATGTTTCAGGTAACTATGCAAACCCCCTATGTACTTTCGCAAAGTTTCTTGACTATAAAAATCAACACCTAACATAAGAGCTCTTATCCTAAATTCATGAGTGTAATATTGCACACTTTGACCTTTCATTTTTCTAAATTTCCCAACTCATAATATATTTTTGCATGTAATCTAAACGATATAATTTCATTTTAATGGCAGTAATAAAATTTGACCAAGACATTGAGATCTTACTATTTTTCTTAATCTCGTATTGTGTCATTTACTCCCACCATACAAGTGTTGCGCCTCCACTTGATGAATCCAATTATCTAGATTCTAAAATAAACCTCCAATTGATGAATCCAATTATCTAGCTTCTCTACATTCACTTTGTCATTATACATCAGAAGCTCAAATTTAACATCAAGTTTAAGTAAAGGTGATTTACCATATTCTTTTGAACTATGTGTATGAATATATGGAAGGGTTGCGGTAGTGGAAGATGATCAAGAGAAAGGTGAAGATGGTGGTGAGGATGATGGTGGAGTGGATGGTGGCCCCTTACCATTTCCATATCCTCCTCCTCCTGGAGAACCCTCTCCTCTTGGAGGCCTATAAATTTTTCCTTGCATCCTTAAATTCCTCTCCTCATAAAGGACCTTAACCATCTCAGTCATATAAAAAACTATCTTTCTGAATGCTCTCTCATCTTCTGTCATTGTTGGTTCTCCTTCATGAGACATGCTCACTGAAAAATTAAATTCAAATTTCGGATGTGCTGGTTTTAAAGACTTTGGAAACCTTTCCCTTCTTCCTCTTGACCCAACTGTAAGGCTCTCAACTAGCTTCCTTTCTCCTCTTTTGAGTTTTAAACTTGTAAGCATGACACATTTTTGTAAATATTCAAATCGATTCTTGCACAACAAAACGTAAAGCTCTGATACCAAGAATGATCTGAATGAAGTATGTTAGTATTGTTGTGCTAATTCCTCTTTGATATTTTGTAAACAATGTCTTACATGTGCTTAAGTGTTCAAGTTCTCTCGCAATTTTTTGAGTCTCATTAGTGTTTTTCATGTTAATTTTATGAACAATCTAGAAATGGTATAATACCTTGAGCTTGTAGTCCTCAATAGTGGGCTCCCATGAAACATATAGTGTGCTTTCCTCATTTTCCCATGTTAATTCATCATTTTAGTTATACACAAAAAATCATTAATTCACACTTGGTATATTGTGATATATACCTTAGGATCCATTTTCATCATTGATTTCTTTCATTACATTGTTAAAGGGATCCCTTAATTGTTGGTAATTAGACAATCTTCTTGCATGTTGGACATTGGGTGATTAATTTAATTGTATTGAAGTCATACCATAAGGATGGGTCAAAGACCTTAAGGCATGATTCTACCTCACTAAATTACAATTCCTTCCCCTAGCTACATTGGAGAATGTATTATATACTTTTAGGGCCTTCATTTCAGCATTCCTCTTAGTGTCCAGAATCGTATTGATACTTACTTTGATAAATATATACATTGTATCAATAATATTAATTTTTGACATAAGTATACGATATATTGAGTGGGTGAAAATTATTAATTATTTGAGCCTCAGTTATGGGCATGCCTACCTAGGGGATGTATTATCTGTGTATATAACTATGAAATTTGTAGCCCCTTTTAGTTTTCAGATCCTCAGTTCCTTCCCTCTTCCTAGCTCACTCGTATTATTGTTAAATATTCCATTCATTAGATTATCTTCTAAGCTCAAACATTATGGGACATCTATTATAACTAAAAATTACACCGTCTTAGTCCTCCATAGCTAAAAGTGACACCCCCTTTGGTTCATTAGGGAAATACATTACTATGAATACTGGAATGCAGAAAATCGTCCATGAAACACTAAAAGCAAAATACCCTCTAGCAGAGGTTATAGAGGAGGTTTTCAGTGTTATAAAATTGGCCAAAATTGTCAAAAAAACATTTTCTACAACATCCGTTTATGGTTATGCAGGTTTTGGTGGAGCTTTTAATGGAAATTCAACACAACTAAAAAAAAATGGGCGGAAAAAGGTAATTACAGATGTTTTTTCATCGGTGTGCTAATCAAGATTTAACGCACCAGTGTGTACCTTTAGCCGGAGCCCTAGGGTGGTCGAAGGAGAATGAACCAAGCCGTTAAGGTATAAAACATCACTAGGCGTAGTGTTGGTGATGCAACACACGAGGTCGTTTTAATTAGTCTTGGGATTTGACTAGTGCCCATAGGTCATATTAATGCGCTGATGCGTAGACTTAGAGAATCGCACCAATGTGCAGTATCACACAAATGCACTGAAATTTATAATTGGTATCGATATTCGTGCAGTGCCCATATGTCATACAAATGCACCGGTGCGTATAGACACATAAAATCCCTAGTGCGTAGTATCACACAAATGCACCGAGATTTATAATTGGTATTGGTATTCGTGCGGTGCCTATAGGTCGTACAAGTGCACCAATGCGTATAGAAACAAAAACGGCCCAGTGTATAGTATCACACAAACACACCGAGATTTATAATTGATATCAATATTCGTGTGGTGCCTATAGTTCATAAAACAACACCAGTTTGTATATAGACATAAATGCACTGGCGCGTCATACCGCACAAATGCCTTGATATTTTTAACTAGTTTTGGTATTTGTGCAGTGCCCATAGGTCATAAAAATGCGCAGGTGCACTTAAGAATACAAGTGCACTTGTGTAAGAATACATGCACTGGTTTTCATTATGTATTCTTAGAAACATTGACCTATGACACTGCAATTATTGTGATTGTTTTAAATTCATTATTCATCAAAAGTCGACACATCTTATAACAATATTCATATTAACTAAATTTTTATTAATGAATTTGAATGTGATGTTTGGATCAATTTTTTATATCATATCATAATTATTGTGGTTTTTTAAAATTCATTATTCATCAAAAGTTGACAAATATATATCTTATCACAATATTTATAAGAATTAAATTTTTATTAGTGTGTTTGAGAACGACAATGGAGAACACAATAACGACAATAGAGAACACAATAGAATAAATTAAAACATTTACTATATATATATATATATATATATATATATATATATATATATATAAGACATTCTTTATCATACAAAATGGGATAGTTATTGGTAACCCTTTATCTTTCAATTGGGACACTATGTCCATTACATTAAATAAAATGTATGATTTCATAGACATATTTCAAAAAATACAATGCCTTGCTTTGATATCCAAACATAGTTATCATCATTCTTTGCTTGAACTGCTGTCACTGCTAGAGCTAATTCCATGACTTGGGTTATTTTCAGGAATGTTTTGTTCACGGTGTTGATTGTTTTCTTCTTCTTCACCTTCCATCTACAAACATAAAAATAAACTGTAATGAGTGTATATACATTGATGAGAATGATGAAAATTGCAATATTAAATAATATACATCAATGTAAATCGAAAATAAATGACATACCAATGCAACAATTGACTCATAAACTATACACATTCTTTCAAAACCATGTGACATGCCATATTTCAAGATTTGATCTCTTGGAATAGTGACATATTTTGTTTCCTACAAGTTTTATACCCCATAACAAATCATATATTTAATATAAAAGATTTATTTTTTCTATTAATGATAGACGAAGCTAAGTAAAACAAGATCGACATATCCTTACAAAAACACAATTAAGTTTTGATATGCCAACATATACTCACAACCCATATTTAACCCAATTTCAATCAATTCCTCTGATGGTTCTTCTTTGTATTTTAGCACCTGTTTGAAGATATTCAATGATGATTTTTGTAAAACAACTTAAAAAATACAAAAATGAAATCTAGTTA
Organism: Pinus albicaulis; assembly: GCA_034641835.2. Taxonomy (NCBI): domain Eukaryota; kingdom Viridiplantae; phylum Streptophyta; class Pinopsida; order Pinales; family Pinaceae; genus Pinus; species Pinus albicaulis. Next base: position 1,447,653,049 of record CM076580.1, read on the forward strand.
AGTTTTTATAGGGAAGTAACAATTACTCAAAAACTTAGATATCAATCCTTTTCTTCCTTGCCATCTTGTTTTATGTGCTGAATGAGTTCCATTTTCTTTTCTTTTCTGCAAGAAAATACTTGAAAATTAATATTTAATGCTAAATTTCTTATTTATTGTACTTAGCGATAAAAAAATTCAATGATTACATATTACTTTTGAAGCACATTGTTGTTGAGATGGCTCCTACCGCGATGAAATTTTGTCCATTTCTTTGACCATCTCCTTGTACACCTTTTTAGACATTCCTACTGACATATTTCTGATGTCAACTTGTTCATCTTTTGAGATTTTCATAATCTTCCTGAAATTTAACATGAAAATAAACTATTTAATTTTTATATTGATATATGAAAAGTAAGTATAACAAAAGTGATATTTATAAATAATTTTAGACAATCATCTAAAGGAATATTACTTTTTCATTCCTTCTTTTTTGTTGTTGTACATTTTTTCTATTAAAAGTATGACATGTCTCATTGACAAATTCTCTGGAAACTCTTCCTGTAGTTTAGATAAAATTTGGTTCTTAGAATCATTTGGTTGGTTTTTGTATTGTAAGTGGGAATAATGTCTATACATTCATTCCACTAGATCCCTTAAATTTTTGTAAAAGTTTTTCCCCCTTTCTTTAACCTCCAGCACCACTCCAGATGAGATAAGGAGCAATTCATTTTCATTTTCATGTTCTATTTTTTTCTTTTTTTAGAAAAACATTTGTTTTCTGAGTTGTTGATCCCTGTAGAAAATTAAACATATTTGAATTAATAGATTTTTTCACACATGTTATCTAATCATTTTAATTATATTATTAATGAAAACTAAAAAAAAAAATCATATTGGATTGATAGTATTTTTTTCATTCACCTGATTCATCCTTTTGCAATTTTTCCATCAAGATTTTACGCTCTTCTAGTCCTAGATCAGAAATAATCTTATCGAGCTTCGTCATTTTGTGGCTCTGCATGATACACAGTAAACAATACATATTAGTTAAACTTAGATATAGTTCAAAAATAATATTTTTTGTAAAGAGTTTACGAAGAACTTGCCTTTTTTGATTTCTTGATGTGCTATCTGTATTTTTGTTACTTGATCTCTTGTCAGTCATTTCTTTATCAATCTCAAACCTGTACCATATCATTCATTAATATATTTATAAATAAATTGTCAACTTTTCAAGCAAAAAAAAATCTCAAGAAATCGGTGTGCCATGCATGGTGAATCACCGATGCCAGTGCATGGGTGTCTTCCAAATGCACCGCACAAAAAGTATAATAGACCATACGGTGCACTATGTCAACAAGGAGCACTGGTACATTACATGTCAATCACCACACTGGTTAACGATGATAAAATAATAAAAATCATCGAGTGTTATATTTTGTAACATAAACTGGTGCCATATTTTACATATGGCGCATTGATAAAAAAAAATTGTTTATTATTTTTTATCACATTACTTATGTGTTTAACTTGTACAATAAAGAGCACCGGTGCGCTATGTTACGCCAGATGCACTAATAAATTTTTTTTTTTTTTTTTTTAAATTCACACAAGGGTTGACAAGGATTGGGGTCCAACTATGTTAATCGCCCTGTCGGTTAGATGTCTTAGGTCTATATTTAGCAATACAAACCCTATAAATATGAATTGAAAAGCCCTAATTTTCAAATCATAGAAAGAGGGAGAAGAAATGGTAGAAACAAAAAGAAATTAAGGTTTGTACTTTTTAAAAGTTTTTTTTTTTTTTTTTTTTTTTTTTTTTTTCAGACAGAATGTTCGTGGTGCGCCAGAATGAAATAGTGCACTGGATGCATATTTTACAAATGGCGCACTGAGAAATTTTTATTTTTATTTTTCTAATTTTTTATCACAGTACTTTCGCGGTGCGTTGGGATAATAGAGTGCATCAATGTGCTGAGGTACATAGGGCGCACTGAAATATTTTTTTTTTAAGTTTACACAAGGGCCGACATGGATTGGGATTAGACTATGCAAGTCATCCCATGGGTTGGATGTATTAGGCTAATATTTAGCAATACAAACCCTATAAATATAAATGGAAAAGCCCTAATTCTAAAATCACAAAAAGAGTGAGAAGAAAGGGAAGAAACAAAAATAATGTAGGGTTTGTTTCTAAAATTGTTTTTTTTTTTGTGAAACAACATGTTTGTGGTGTGGCATAATGAAATAGTGCACTGGTGCAATGTGTTACATATTGCGCACTGATAATTTTTATTTTTATTTTTTGTCACTGTAATTTCGCGGTGCGCTGGTATAATAGAGCGCACCGATGCGTTATGTTACGGAGAGCGCACCGATGCGTTATGTTACGGAGGGCGAACCGATAAAAAAATCTATTTTTTTTAGATTGATGCAAGGGCCAACATGGATTGGGATCCGACTATGCAATTCTTCCCATGGGTTGGATGTCTTATTACTATAAAAACCATATAAGTCTAAATTGGAAAGCCCTAATTCTAAAATTATAGAAAGAGGGAGAATAAATGGCAGAAAAAAAGAATCTAGGGTTTTTATTTCTGAAAATGTTTTTTTATTTTTTTATTCTGTTTCTGAAAACTGCAGAAAAGGTAAAAAAACTGCAAAAAAATTAAAAAAAACAATAAAATTTGATTTTTTTATTTTACTTCATAGAAAAAACTATAGAAAAAGTAAAGAAAACAATAGACTTTGATTTTTTCTTTTACTGCATGAAAACAACTACAAAAAAAGGTAAAAAAAAATAATAAACTTTACTCACATCATTTGAAATTCTATGGTACAAGGTTTGAATCAACAAAGGTTTGGAATTCTGATTGTTTGAATACTTATGTTCGAACATATTTCCCTACTCCATAGTGCTCTCGTGCTCTTTTTTCTCCAATTATGTATCCTGCAAATCTCTGGCTGAATTGTTTTGCAAAAATAATGAAATAATGAATATTTTTTAGTATGTGAAGAAATGTTTTATGAAATTATATTTTTAAAATATTTTGCCGCCCATTTTTCAATTTACCACTTTTTTTTTCACTTAAAGAAATAGTGTTGTTCTTTTTTTATTTGCGGTTATTCGTTTACCAATGCGTCCCTTAATTAAATAGCACCAGTGCGTCGGGTTATAAAACAACACTGGTGTGCAATACCAAAAACAAATCGGTGTGGTTATCTATACATTATGCACCGAAATTACATTTAGGTTTGTGCACCAAAATTTATTATTGTTTTGCTCAAATGCAGGGATAAAATATCATATATTATATGGAATGGACAATTCTTCAAAATCCATCTTGTTCCATAATATTTCTCAAAGTTCATCGCGAAGTTATTTCTATCCATCTGGAGACGTAATATTTACTTCAGATTTGTTTTATATTTTCACTATCTAATTGAATTTATGTTTTTTATCCATGCAGTCAATCATGCACATCATAATTCAATTTATAATGTATACCAATTTGCAGGTTCATGCATATTCAACATCAAGTTCAAATGTACAAAATATTCAAACTGCTCCAAAACATCGAAAGTTCTTATCAGGAGATGCATACCACAAGGTGCATTTGGTAGATGAAAATGGACAACCGCCTCACCCTGCCAATTGTAGCAATATTGCATCTTCTAGCCACAATCCCGGGACAATGATGGTAATTATAATTACAATTTTATGGTATATATATTGATTAATATGTAATTATTTCAACATCAAACGAATTTATAATCATGCAATATTGTCAACGTGGTTACTAATTGATATCATATATGTTTTACTAATCATGTTCAATTTTTTTATTTATTTTTTAATTATTAGGATTCTATTAATGATGAACGACCTACCTACCATCTTCCATTTCACCCCATGACAATGTCAAATCGAGAGAAGACTGAATTAAGATAAAAATCGGATAGGAATGATACCAAGAATGGTTGAACCAACCACTGATTCAATTCCTGCTATGTCCAGATTCACCAATTAGGAATAAGTAAATCAATAGTAGTTCTTCACAAGATGTCAAAGGAGGCAATTAAATAGAAGTTGCTATGGATGATTACTTAAGGGATACGACTGCCATGGACACAATGTTGTTATATGCATTCCAAAATGATGATCAGCTAGGGGATGATGCTCATATCGCTGACACCTTTTTCGAAAGCCTTAAATTTGCTTCCACCACCCATCTCTTTGGACTTGGTGGTCAGTCAAAGTCTACCTAGTTGGGGACAACAATGTTACTGTACAACTTGAAATCTAAGTTTGCTTTTCCAATGCATGTTTCTCAGAACTTTTGACGTAAGTTGCCATAAAGTACTCCCTTATATAAATTTGAAATATAATCAGTACACTGCAATGAACATTAAAAATGGTAAATTTTATGAAAGTTAATAATTATATCGACATTATTGTACATTTATTAATATATTTTTCCACGATCACCAACTACAGGTTGTTCAAATATAAGGTTCTCTCGAGTGATAATTTCTTGCTCGGTAGCTGCGAAGAGGAAAAGAAATTGTTGAAAATGTTGGGTTTTGAGTACATATCATATCATGCATGTCCAAATGATTGTATTCTGTATAGAGCAGAATATGCAGAAAAAGAGATGTATCCAAAATGTGGGCATGACAAGTATGAAAAATAAAATAAATAAGGGTAAATCACGTACTGGTCCTCCTTTTAAGATATTGAGGCACATCCCTGTAATCCCAAGGATTTAAAGGCTCTTTCATTGCAAATAATTAGCTATGTTGCAGGTATGGAACGCCTCACACATAAGTGAGTTGGGAGCTATGCGAATCCCAACTGATTCAATAGCCATGAAGCATATAGAGGATACATGACCTAAAAAATTACAGGATGAAGGACGAAGTCTACAACTCAGCACAACCATGGATGGAATCAACCCATATTCCCTCCAGAACACCAAATATTATGTTTGGCATGTAGTAGTCATCAATAAAAATATCCCCCCATGGTTGTTCATGAAGAATGAACATCTTATGTTGGCTCTCATAGTCCCTGGTAGAAGACAAGTGAAGAATATGGATGTCTACTTACAACCACTCATAGATGAATTGAAGGAATTATGGCATGGGATAAATGTATACGATGTATCAAGACCCATCAGATCAGAGAGTATTTTTACGTTGTATGGCATATGTGCTTACACGAAACATGATTATCCAAGCTTAGGAGTTTTCTCTAGTAAATTACATGTTTAATTTATTGATTTTTTTATATATGTAACAATATTCTTTCACAAATTAGCTATTTAATTTGTTGTAATATTTGTTTTGATATTCATGATATTCTTCAATGTGCCATGCATATTAATTAATGTATACAAATATAATCTCGCAGGTATTGTAACAAAGGGGTATTTTGGATGTAAACATTGTGGACCTTCTCTGAAATCTAGATGGTCCAAGGACCTATGAAAGCTACTGTATTATTGCTACAGGGTATTCCTACCAGAAGAAACCCTTCCAGAAGAGCAGCATCTTCTTTCAATGGTAAATGAGAGAGAACTCAAAGGCCTCCAATAATGACACCAACTAAATGGCTTAGAGCATATGAGAGAGAGAAGGAGAAGGAGTTCATAGAAATGTTCGATTCAAATGGGGAGCCTATGTTCGATGATCTAGATTTCTTCGACAACTATGTTGAGAAATTGCCCATTGGGATGAAAATGAAATCCATCTTTTATGACCTCCCATATTGGGAGCATCTTAAGATTGCCCACTTATTATATCCCATGCATATATTTAAAAATGTTTCATCTTCTTTATGGAGGCACATGTCATCGAAACAAAGTGACACATTGGATGTTAGGAAATATCTTATTACTTCGAAAACTGGAAAGAAACATTAGCCAAGATGATTAGAAAGTACAGGATCAGAGGCAGGCACTGGTCCCTCTAATTCATGGTTTTTCAAAGAAGGTGATGTCCCATGGATTTTAAAAAGATATAATATATCTTTGGCAAAGGAAGTTATAATGGATGTGGGGGTGCCAACTTCGTACAGGTCTTCACTACAACGTTGCTTCACCATGGATGACCATTTGTCGGGGTTGAAATCACATGACCATTTGAATCTTATAAGAGTATGTATAATGTAAAAAGCATGATTTTATTATTTTTTATATTAATAAATTTTATCCCATGCGGGGATCATATAACATAACTACTTATTGCACATGTTTATAACTTTGCATTGTCGTCATCCTTTTTTTTGTGCGTGGGTGTGTGAAACATGAATTCCCTCAAGGCCTAGGACATGCCATATCTAAATTATCTGCTTTTGTACGTTGGATCACGTCAAAGGAGATTCATGTGGTTAGCATTCCACGGTGGCGTCAAGAGATAGTTGAGATTATTTTTATGTTTGACAAGGAACTGCCGACGAGTTTCATGGACTATAGGTTCATCTTCTAATCCACCGAGTAGATGAATTTGAATTAGTTGGGGTTTTTTCTTGTCATTGGATGTTCTTCTTAGCGAGGTACATGAAAAAATTGAAAGGTTTTGTTTAACAAAGGGTAAAACCCAACGTGTCTACGGCAAAGGGGTACATATCTTATGAGTCTTTCTATTATTCTAGTGAGTACATCAAGCAGATTGACAATAGACCACGTGTGGTGATTTGGGACGATGAAATGGATGAAGACAAAAGAGAAGGAGAGTTGCTCCAAATGAGTGGAAACAAGCACTCGATAAAGAGTAAGCGACTTATAATTTTTCAAATTTACAAAAAGTAATTAAAATTCATGTTTAAATTTGATATTATAATGTATATTTTGATCTCTAAGTACTATATAATGTAGGTTTGATTTTATCAATGAATGTAGAAATTGAAGCAATAGATAAATTCGTTCTTTACAATTCTGAAGCAAAAAAACTGTGGGTTGCATTGTACGAAAAAAACAGTATGAAATGGGATAGTGATAGGAAATAATTCAGATGGTTGAATGGTAAAAGTGTGCCTTATCCTGATCATTTAAAATAAAATATGCTAAAAATATGCCCCAATAGTGTGGTTGTTGACCAAGTTAGAGAGAAATACGGTGCTACCGATCGGTACCCGCGTGCTGAAGAGGATGCGCTAAATGTAGGGATTGGGTGCAGCAACTCGGTAATAGTATTTTTAATTTACATGTAAATTTGAAACTTATATTAAGAAATCTACATTTCATATTTTAACTATTAGATTATTATTTATAAGACACATGACACTATGATTTTTTAACTTTTTTTACAATAGGTGCATTTTTTCCCATCTATGTAGGCATATGGACACCATTTTCACACAGAAAATGCAGATGCTGGAAACATCACACAAGAATGTGGAGTGGAAGTGGAGTTTGAAAATCTAGTCGATCTAGCCACCGTGATCAAAACCTAGTACAAGGGATGTTAGGTTACGTTGGAACCATACAATATATCATTGAAGTGGATTTTTCTTCTTTCCAATGTGTTATTTTTAGGTGCAAGTGGCGGGACACCTTTGATCGGAATAATGTAAAGGAAGATCGCAATAGTAGGCTGATATGTATGAAATCTAGAAAGATGTGGGATGAAGCTAAGGAGCCCTATGTTTTCCATAAACACTGTAACCATTTTTTACCCATATGTGTTGGATAGGGATTGGTGGTTCGTATTGATACATGATCCTAGATCAAAACATATTTTTGAGAACAATAGTGTTATCATGCCATGCAAGCTAGAAGATAATGAGGGTGATCATGAGAATAGAGAGTGATATGGTACATGCTTTATTTCATCAATATTTATACTTTTGAAGATGGGTTTTTCGAAATATTAATATAATATGTATTTTGAATTAATTGGTAATTTGCATTGTGTTAATGTTAAAATCAATAATTCACTTGATAATTTGCAATTATGTTGATCTAAAAAACAATGGCGTAGTGTATAAATTAATTCTTTTTTTTGTATCTAAGATCATAATAAAATAATGATAATTCTAATGTACAGGAACTTATTTGCATTATTTTCTAAACTTTATTATCTTACAATAAATCATATTATTCTAGATTTATTATTTTATAACTATTTAAAATTTATAAATTTATAAGTTTAAAAATTTTAATAAATTAATTTCACATTAATACAATTACAATTTTAGAATTTTACATATATACAATTACAATTTTACAAATTAAAAAATTATAGTTACAATTACAATTTTACAAATTAAAAACTTACAATTACAATTACAAATTTACAAATTTACACATATACCATTACAATTACAATTTTAGAATTTTAAATACAACTAGAATTAAAAATATTACAATTTTACAATATCATGGTAATTTAGTAATAAATTAATCAATAAACATCATGTTCATGATAACCATCGTACAAACATCATATTTGACTAAAAATCACACTCAAAATCGCTAACTGCATCATCGTGATCATGATCATCTAACAAAACACAATTAACATTATATATTAACATCATCACAACACAAACATCAAATATACATCTCATGTCAAGTAACTCATGCTATCCCATACACTTCTATTTGCAAATTGCATGTTAAATGAACATATCTAACATGACCTAACAACATACAGATCATGATGATCACCAAACATGTAAATTAAGTACAACTGCAACATGAACACAGAATGCATGGACCATATATATATATATATATATATATATATATATATATATATATATATATATATATATATATATATATATATATATATATATATATATATATATATATATATATATAACTGAATAATGTTAAAAATATACAACTGTAATATAAATGTCATGGATCAGCTGGTGGTAGTACAACATCAATATAAGTACCAGTGGAGGCTTGCTCATGAGTCAATGGTGCCTACTCATGATCATGAGTACTAATGGGTGTTGCATGATGCTGACTGGACGTGGCCGATGGTACAACCTCATCTCCATGATGACTACTGCTAGATGCTAGTGGAGGCTCATGCTCATCTCACGTGGCGTGAGGTGAATGATCATGAGATGATGGCATGCTTCACCTCAAACACTTTCCATCATGTGCTACGGCTCGATTGTAACGTGCAACAGTCCTTGTCAGTCACGTAAACGCTCTCATAACTCCTACGACATGCCGCGTTAGGATTTACATGTCACGCGACATGCCTCTCCACATCCGTAATAGCCTATCATCAGCCTCTATGTCTCTGTAATGATCAGGTCTAATGCCTTCCTAAATAATCAATGCAATGAGTTGGTCACCCAACTCCATCCTGTATCTAGCATCATTAAGTCAACCGCGCACTGGTGCACTAGTAGGAGCAGGTCTCTCTACACCGGCTTCCTGATGATCCTTGGAATTTTTAATTCCCTAATCATCATTAGGAACCCCACATGGATCATGTGGTGGTGGTGGCATCTCCTCGCCATCAAAAGAGCTAATGTCTGCAAAATATGTACAAGTACACAATAATAACTAGACAATTTCGTTACACAATTTAATAAAACCAAGTTAAAGAACATGTTAGAATAAATTTAAATAAAACAATAATATTATCTGTATCATCTGGCGGCTCATCGGTTGTGAAGAGGATGTTGGCACACACTCACCAATATAACCTCGCATAAGGACAGGGGACCATAATGAAGGGATTCTCACCAACACTGGCTAGCAACTCCAGTGCATTATCTGATATCCTTGGTGGAAATAGAGTCTCCTCCCTCTTGGGCATCATCTACCCCCACATGTGCATACGTGCCTCAATAATCGGCCCACTCCCGAAGAAAACTAGGCCTCGTCTCTGGAATCCTCTCAAAAAGTAAACTAAAAATCTCTGAAGAAAAATGGAATTTGACCCTCCCTTGTTCATGAGGACGACATCTATCTAATGTTGTATAGAATTTCCACAAAAAAATGGCAGACCAACTGACAAGTCGTGGCTCCTATACTAAAGAATCAACATAATATAAAAGCGAGCAACTAATGCATTTCCAGTCAGTGGTGTTGTGCAAAATGGTCGAAATGACAAGTCAGAGGCACTGGACCTTCTCACGACCAAATCCACCAATACGTAAATTCCCTCCAGCGACCTGAAAATCTATAGGAGATACTAAATTTTATCCAATGTATCTCTAGGAGTAAACTAACTGACTCCCTGCTACACAGCTAGCTAGAACCTCGAGGAATGAGGGAAAATTCACCCCTCTCCTTGACAACCCTGTAATAAAATATATATCCTCCTCAGTGGGCCTATACCACTGGTTGATACCAACTCGGAAAGCCTGTTGCTGGTCATTCCACCTTCAGATAAGATGTCTCAAAAACAAACTATGGGACTTTACAGAAGTAGCCTCCTCATATAACTTGAGGAGGCCTACCTGTCTTAGGAGCCCCTATGTCGTTTCTATAACAGGGTGAGTGTATGCATATCTCTCCCTCTCTCATGTCTCCCATAGGCAAACCATGTTATACTATTCTGCCTATTGTTGTTGTTATTGCCCCTCTTCTCTCTTTTCATGTCTCTAAATGACTGACATATTAAACAATTTTTTTTTATTAAATGGGACATGTATTTCGAAACATATCTATATAAATATTTTTTGAAAAATAAATAAAACAATAGTCAGTGCGCCAAAAACACAGTCATGCACAAGTCCCGGTGAGTATTTCAATAGAGCGCACTGAGAATGGTGCACCTAATGATATTCAACGCACTCGGGATGGCGCTCCAGAAAATGTTTTAGCACACTGTTGAATACGTGCGGTGTTAAGAGGAGAGTGCACTGACTACACTATATGCCTCGGGGTGTATAGCTAAGTCAGTGCACCGCCCTCCTTCCACCGTACATAGTCATCACTACGGTATTTTAAAAGCGTTAAGCCATGCATTGACAAAAATAGCTATCTCGGGGAAATTATTTTGGTCAATGCACCGCATCACCACTATTCAACTAGGTCAACGGTGCAGCCAGGTAACTGACCGCATCACTCTTTTAAAAAAAATTTAAAATAACACAGTGCAACTTTGGTACCACCTCGGAACCGATGTGGATACCCCTAGCACTAGTTTACTAGGACAAACCATTGACAATGTTGAATTGTGGTATGCGGTGTGCTGACAACATTACGCGCCCTAGGGTAGATAATTCTGTCAATGTACCGAGTTTCTGTGATCCCACATTCTCAACGGTGTGGACTAATAAATGCACCGCACTTTTTAAATTTTTTTAAAATAACATGGTGCACCTATCGATACCGCCCCGGAACCGGTGTGGATACCGTTAGCATCGGTTGTGGTGTGGCCTATAAATTTACAGGCAGTACCACAGACCGGTGCGAGTCGAACGGCTCGAGCCAACCGCGCGACAATTATTTTTTAATTGTTAATTTTAAGGTTTTTTGAAATTCTGATCCACTAAAAGGATTAATTATGGAAAAACAAGAAAAATACCTATACATTTACCCATCGAGGAGGCGCATTGGCTGTAGAATTTTTGAAATAAAATGTGTCCATCGTTTTACAAAATTCAAGCTGGAGATTCATTGGCAACGCACAACAACAGTGCATTAAATGAGTGCAATGGGAGGACCAATTTCAGGGCGGATCAAACAAGGATAACTTACACTAGTTCTTGAGAGCTCTGTAGCACTAACAAAAGTGAAAAATCTGGTTTTTTGGCTGTAATTTTCTTTTATTTAACCCTGTACCTATGCGCGGGGTTTTTCTTGGCATACCAGTGCATTTTCCCTATGCTGCCTCGAGCAGTTTCTATTTTCGCATGCTTTTATGACACACAGGTGTGACATAGTTGTAATGCACCGATGCTCTATAGTAATACGATGCACCGAGCACGATGTCCTGTAAGCCAATGTTCAATGTGGTTTTTTTGTCATAATTTTTTTTTTATTTAACCCTCTTCCGGTGTGTGGGGTTCATAGGCTCCCCATTGCACTATCGTCATTCCATGGGTGGTATCTATTTTTGTGTGCTTTTTATGAGGAACAAATGTTGATGATTGTTCAGGAACTGGTGCGATTCCATAATATAAGGTACCAGGTGGTTGTGTACAGAGCACACGGTTTCCGGTGTGCCAATGTTTTGTGTGATTTTTTGGCCTTAATTTTTTTTATTTAACCCTCTGTCGGTGTGTGAGGTTTATGGGCACTCTAGTGCATTTTCTTTATTCCAAACTGTGTGTTTTTTGTTTTCATGCACGTTTTTTGAAGTGCAGAAGAGCTGTAAGGCACCGGTGCATTACAGTAATATGACACACTGGAAGGGTGTGTTAGGAGCGTACGGTGTCTAGTGTGCCTATCTTTTGTGTAGTTTTTGGGCCGTAATTTTTTATTTATTTAACCCTGTGACAGTGCGCAAGGATTTCAGGGTGATCCGGTGCATTGGTGACATGGTGCGTTTAAGGGCAACCTGGGCGGTTTCGGTTTTCACGTGATTTTTATAAGGCACTGGTGTGGAAGTTATGTAAATTACCAATGCGCTATATAAACACAATGCAGTAGGTGAGTGTGTACGGAGCGCACAGTGTCTGGTATGCCAATGCTTTAACCACATTGATGCTTTCTCGTGTTGAATGCACTCGTGCATTTTACAGTGATAAGATCAATGAACGAAATACATCCGCAAAAACCTCCGCCCGCCAACCTCCTCTAGGAACCTCTACTAGAAATGGATGTCTGGTGTATTTTTGTAAGAGGTTCCTCAAAAACATCCTCTAGAGGGTCTTTTCCTTGTAGTGTAAATTCTTCAAAAAATGTTTTTTTTTCTCCTCCAATTCACATAAATAACTAAAAAATAGTATTGTTAGGCCTAATGATGGCATAAAAAGGAGAGTTCAAGGGATCAAAAAATATTTAGTTAATCAGAAAAAAAGAGTGAGTAGAAACACACCTGGATAAGAGGATAAAAGATCAAATTCTATCACCGTTAGAGGATGGGTATGAGGGGACCATATATAATATGACAAACAAAGTCTCTAGTTTTATTCTGATCACTCCTCCAAGCCATCTTTAAAATAAATTCCCTCCATGAAACAAAGGGTTAAAATTTCACTATAATAAAGTGTTATTGTATTATATACTTTTGTACATCTTTACAATAGCTACAAATATAATTTTCCTTGAGAATAAGGTACAAGGAGAGGAGGGACATGGGAAAAATATTGTGGAGGAGGAAATTATGTACTTGATTATGGTTTAGTAAATACAATCCGGTTCCCCATCCTCCCCCCCCCCCCCCCTAAGAAACGTATTTTTCTTTAGTGATTAATGTGCATATATTTTGGTTTATTGAACCAATGCTAATGTGTATTGTAGGAGGATATATTTTGTGGGTTTTGTTATTGTGTAGGTAATAGGTGTAGGGAGAATATGAGTGAAGATATCTATAGTATCCCTTGATTACTTCACTACTAGCCACCTTCCAAAAGTAGGTACATAATTTAATCTGCTCCTCTTTTACATTTCTTGCAATCCATGTTTGTGTGATGGAGTTGAATATGTTGGGAAATTTTTGTTTATGACAAGTCCTAGGTAGACCTATGGGATTAAATTACCTTTCCACTGCAAAGGAAATTCTAGAAAAAAGTCACTAGAATATATTTGAAGGAAAAACTATAGGAGATAAGAGACTTCAAGATTAATAATCTTTATATCCACTTGGATACTTGATTTCCTCCTAAGCACCCATTCATTAAGGTTGGGGAGAGCTTAACTAAATTGAGATGTGAAAGGTAATTGTTAATAAAAAAATCCAAATAATGTGTATGAAGAGGCTCTAGATGAGGAATGAGCTCTCGAACTTCCAAAATACCCAAATTAAAATTAATATCTCCATCAATAATGATGTTTTGATCACTAAAGTGACCTGTAGATACCAACCCTTCTTAATATAATTTTGTATCAACAAAAATGTGGTAGAAATTTAGTAAGGCAACTGGAAACACATGATACTTCAAAGAAAACTCAAATATAGTGGAAGAAGTGGAAAGAGAAGAAGTGAGAGCTTGGAATGCTTAATCCACCCAATAATCAACCCCCCTAGAAAACCATCAAAACATGCATGGCTGAAAGACCAATTTTTTAAAAATCCCTCTAGAATATTTTAGGATTTTTTAATAACAAACATAGTCTCATGAATCATAATAATGTTAATTTTATGGACTCTCACCAATCTCTTAAATGCCATTTTTTATGGACACCCCCAAGGCCCTTCACATTGAAATATAGAAGAGTCATGGGGAGCCATTTGATATGGTTTAATTTTTTCTAAGGTCCATATGGATACATAATTTATTTCCTTTCCTAATCTCCATCTTAGGTTTCTCTTATGCTTTATGTAATTTTTATTTCTTAGCAACCAAATTAACAATTGAAGCATCTAGAACTAGCCCTCAACAAGAAGGAGGGTTCTCTCTAATATTCCTCTGAGGAAACATAGCATAACCATTTTTATCTTCCTTATAATAGGCCAAGGAAGAGGAGGGTGAGGGTCCTAGGGATGTGAGAGGGAGGAGGGAAAAATAGCGAGATAGAAAGATACTAGTATTGAATAACTTATTTGTGAGTGAGGCATCACAACAAGAATGAGGGATGGCCCAATAGTGCAAATAAGGCTAATGAAAAGGAAAAGGTATACAACAAACTACTAGAAGAAGGGGGAGGGGAAAATGACTTACATTGTAAACAATTTATGGTCGAATGCATGACCTTGGAAGGGAACTAAGCTTTTGATCCCGAATGTAGAACTTATATTCATATTCTAAGAAGGTGTTTTACATAAGTTTCGATTCTATTTTGGGAGGGACGGTAAGATGGTCAAAGGAGGCCCTGAATAGGTACATTTTCTAGAATATTTCGTAACCCATTACACTCATGGCACCTGAAACATTATTCCCAATAGTATAAATTTTACACCCACACCACACCATCCACACAGAAGTCTACTTTAGTTACTAAATCACTTATAAGCTTGAACATGAAATATAAACATGCTAATGAATAATCCAAAATTTATTTCCAACCTTCCACAATGTTGAAAAGGAGCCAACATTACTTACTATAGATGATAATATATCCTTACTCCAAAAGTGGAGAGGAAACCTAGGAAATATTCCCCAAACCCAAAGCTTATCACTTGGCTCCATAACCAGAGAAAATTAAATGGATATCAGATCTCATTCCCCTAAAATCAAGCTAAGAGAATAAATTCACACACAACTAGGTTCAATCTAGAACATAAAAGTGAACCATCCCTTAACTAGAGTATGGCACATAGGAAGGTATCTTAAGAGGAATTCGTAGTGAGGAGACCCAGTTCTTCGGAGGAGAACCTAAAAAAGGTTTTAAAATGAGCCTATTGACCATAATTTTACTCTAAAAATACATCACCTTGACCACCTTTGTGTTACTTCCCAGTCTAAGATAGAATGCCTCAATACATTTGCAGATGCACTTTCCCCATTTTTGTAACAACATAGGGAATTTCATCTATTGAGAGAGGGGGGCACTAGGTCACATGGAGGAGAATAGACTACCATAAGTGCTCCAAAAAAATATCGGGAAGAAAAGGAGGTCGAAAGAATAATGGAAGAGGATGAGGGTACAAAGCTAGTGACAAATTAACCAAGTTTTGACATGAGAATCACCACTTTTCATAGGTTGAGGAAACTAAGGAAGTTATAGAGGTTCAACAATAAGAAAGTCTTGCATCAAAGTGTACGGAAGGGGATAATCAGTCTAAAACTGGAATATTTTATAAAATGTGGGTGATCTGAAAGGACGGTATTCGTTTGTTGTGCTAAGTGTCTTTTCAGTTATAAAACATGTGCATACTTGTCTCCATAATTTTCTTAAGGATTGAAAACTTTAACCATGATATATACATGATTTTGTGAATTATAAGCATGAAAATAATCCTAAATAACACTGAAAAATAGTGTATACTAGAGAAATAAAACCACACATAACATTTACACATTAGTCATGATGAAGAATTTCACCCCTCCTAGGCTACATCTACTGGTCCAGCTCCCAAAGGCATGTCCATATTTCATTATGCTAAAAATTTGGCAAATACATGTGTTTACAGACCTTTAATGGTTGTTTTCTTTGCACCAATGGCTTCAAAATTCTCTAATTAGTCTATATTAACTCTTCATTCACTCATATTGGGCAAACATTTACCCTCCAAGTCATTTTCCCAGTAACTCCTAGAAAACCTCCACCAGTTGTGGAGAAATCCACCTAATTGTAGTCAATTTAGCCAAAACCCAAAAAAATAGGGGCACACTAATATTCCCTCTAGTGCTAACTGTAAAATTAATTGTTATGGGCAGGGGGTGGCCACATGCCAACCCCCAAATCCCATGGTTACAATAAATACCATGCAGAACTCCGCATAAAATGGTGGTTAATGCCTTTGAAACTGGAGTTTGAAGTCGGGTTTGGACCTGACTACGCGGAGATAGTTAATGCAACTGCTACATGTGATAGTGTTGAACAGCGAAGCTTTTGGTAATAATTAAGTTGTCGGTCAAGTTTATTGTTGTGGTTTGTTGCAGTGGCATGTGACCATATACCTTGGATCGTCGGCGGGTTGGGACTGCCAGTGGTCCTAACTCCCAATGCATAAGCTTTAAAATTTAAATATATCTGGTGCCATAATATGGTGAAGAATAATGCATAGTGTAGGAAGTGTGGTAGGTGGATGTTCTACCAGAGGTCGTGGGGTCGAGCCCTTCGAACCTCCATAAAATTTTGATACTCCTTCCCGGGGACACGTGGCGGCCTCAAGGCTGGCCACATGTCACCCTTCCATTGGTCCTTAAAAAAACACCTACAATACAAAAACCAATCACATAGTGCAAAATGTTAGCCTCTGAGCGGCACTAAGAAAAGGAATATTCTTCAAAATATTCCTTTTGCTAACTGTGCACCCTGCATGCTAACTAGGCATCCCAGTCAACCCTGTCGCAAAATTTAGTTGTTTGGGTAATCAATCAGGATGCGATATCTTCCTCATATGAAATTGGTTTTTTGAACCATTCATGGCATCAGAATCAGGAAGAGGAGATCTATGCAACCACCCTAGTTTCAACCCAATCCTGTAACTTTCATTTTTTACCAAAATTTAAGAACTAATCACACCTCCCCATTGGGAAGCTTTTGGACCCAAAAAGGCTTAACTACCTATTCAGTAGATAAGGGTACAAATCCCTCACATTTCCAACCTCCATCCACTTTACCTTGCTTGAATTACTTCCTGTGATCCCAACTCGAAGGTAGTCAACACTTCCCCTTTTGGATGCTCTTGTCCTTCTGTCGAGAATTGTATCTTCCTTGAGCTCATATTGAAATTATGGTGAGAAATATTAAGTAGAAGGCAGTTGAACATCACTTCCTTGATCATTGATCAAAGGTGGCTCATACACATGTAAGTTTTCAACATTAAAAACTGAATACATTTACACATATGAAGGCAAGTCAAGTTGAAATGCATTATGACCAACTTGCTTTATGATGTTCAATGGACCATAGCGAATGCGTTTGAGCTTTATACCTTCCCCTTGCATCCTTTCTTTGCTTATTTTCAACCATACCTCATCTCCTTCTTGAAACTTGTGATCAAATCTATGCTTTTCATGCCTCTCCTTGTATTTTCTTTGACTTTTCTCAAATTTTTCTTGAACTTTTTGATGTATAATCTGAATTTTCTCAATGAACTTTCGAGCCTTATCAATATCACTATTCCCATTTATTGCAATAGCCTTCTCAAAGATGAAGTCTAATGGCGATTTTGGAAAATACCCAAAGCATACTTCAAAAGGTGATGTATTTGTAGAAGAGTTCTTTTCTTGGTTGTAAGTGTGTTGAATGTAATGCAGTTGCCCATCCCACAACTTAGGATGTTTGCTGAAATATCCTCTCAATAGATGCACAATGGTTATGTTCACCACCTTGCTTTGGCCATCACTTTGCAGATGAAAAGAAGTACTCTTTTTAAAATTTGTATCCATAATATTCCAAATATTGGACCAAAAATTCCCAATGAACCTGGAATCCCTATAACTAACAACATAAGTCGGCAATCCATAATGAACCCATACATGTTCAAAATAAATTTCAGCAGTAATGTTTTTCTTACATGGCATAAGTATACATATTTTACTGAATGTATCCACAACTATATAAACATAATTATGTTGTTTTCTTGACATAGGTATACCTCCAAAAAATTCCATGGAGACACTCTCCCATGGCCTTGATGGTACCGGTAGTGGCGTGCACAACCCAAGCTTCCTATTACTAGGCTTTCTTGTTGCACACATAGAACAACTTCTTATAAAATGTGACACACTATCTATCATGTGAGGAAAATAGAAATAACTATGTATATGCGCCACTATGTTGCTTACCCCAAAGCGTCCAACAATAAGAGATGAATGAGCTTCTCTCATGACACTTATGCTCTCTGCTTGTGGTATACAAAGTTTTCCCAAGTGAAACAACAAATTGTTATGCATATGATAATCATTTTATTCAACGTCATTCCCTTCACTCAAACTATCATACACATCTTGAAAATAAACATCATGTGCATATTGTTCTATGTAACTCTCATGCACAATAGAATCATTTTTCAGTAAAGTAGATGCACTGATAATAAATATGGAAAGCATATCAGAAAATTTATTGAAAATAACTTTCTTGTAGCTTATAACCAAGTGAAACTATTGAAGAAATCCCATCCACGTGAAATGTCATGATTGCTGCAATTTTGTTTGCGACTGTAAGTACTGTAATTGTTGGTGATCGATATGTACAATCATCTCTTTACCCATCAAGTAGTGTTTCCACTTATTTATGCTTTGTTCCAATGCATATAGCTCTTTTTCATATGTAGAATAATTAGTTACAACACCATTGAATGTTTCAGAATGAAAGGTTATAGGCTTACCATGCTCCAAAATAACTGTGCCCATTGCATAATCACTAACATCAATTTGTATCTCGAATGGCTGTCTCAAATTCAGTAATGAAAGGATTGGAGCTGAACTAATCTTGTATTTTAAAGCTTCGAAAGCTTGTTTTTTTTTTCCTCCCCATTGGAAGCATTTCTTCACACTTTTCACTGCATGCATAGGAGCTGCGATGGCGGAAAAGTTAGCAAAAAAATTTCTCAAATGCTGAGCTGCACCTAACAAAATACTTACCTCAGTTACTATTTTGGGAGTGGGCCAATTCACAATGGCTTCCAATTTAGAGGGATCAATCCTCCACTTGCCTCCTCCTACAATGTGTCCCAAATAAACCAAAGAAGTCTTTCCAAACTCTTACTTTGACATCTTAATAAATAATTTATCTTTCTTCAAAACATCAAACACTCTATTCACATGCAAGACATGTTCTTCTATTGTTTTGCTCAAAATCAATATGTCCTATAAATACACAATCACAAAGTCATCAAGAAATGGATGCAAAACGCGATCCATAACACGCATGAAAGTTGTCGGTGCATTAAAAAAACCATATGGCATAACTAACCACTCAAAGAGTCATTGTTTGATTTTGAATGTGGTTTTCCATACATCCCTTTCTGCAATTCTTACTTGATGATATCCACTTCGTAAATATAAATTAGTGAAGAAATTTTCTATTTTCAGCTGATCAATAAAATCATCTAGCCTTGGGAGTGGGTATCGATTCTTTACCGTTATCTTGTTCAAATCTCTAAATTCTAGACACATGTGCCAAGTCCCATCTTTCTTTGGTATCAATACTATGGGTGAATCACATGGCGAAGTTCTTGGCCTTATGATTCCTTTGTCTATAATTTTCTTGATTTGCCTCTTTATTTCAGCATTCTCAATTATAGACATGTGATACATGCCAGTTTTTGGAAGAGGACAATATTGCTGCAACTAAATCTGATGTTGAATCTCCCTTTTTGGAGGCAATATTGTTGGCTCCTGAAAATTCTCATGATGTGCATCAACTACATCATATAAATATGATTTAAACTTAGGATCAAAACCCTCAAATTATTCATGATTAACATCATTTTTAGTCTTAATCATTATAAGAACAAAATTCATACTTGAATTTACTAGCCTCTTTACCTACCCAACATTTACCATAGCAATGTTTGTCTTCTTGCGATGTGCTCTAACAATTTACTCCTTGAAATCTTTGAATAAATGGTATTTTTTCTCATGGCGATGGAAGATATATTTCCTATCATACAAGTAAGGACACCCCAACACAATACCTGTTACGTCAAGCGGAACCACATCTAATTCAACTTTGTCAACAAAATGTGTAGTTATTGCAAACCATAATATACACTTCTTTGAAAGCTATAAATTTGCATCCTTACAAATCCAACCAAGTGAATATGGTTTTCGATGTGGTATGGTCTCAAGATTAAGTTTCTTGACGAATTATTTAGAGATTAAGTTTTATTGTGACCCAATGTCAAACAATGTGTCAATCTTGGTATTCTTGGATATGACCCTCACATGAAACAATTCATTTCTTTCTTCACCATTTGGAGCATGTATATGACAGTTTGATGTACTAGTACTTGAGCTTCTTTTTCGAATGTAATCTCCAACAATGATTTTCATCATGGCCTTCTTTTGAACAATTCTTACAAAACATTTTTTATCCCTCTTTCTTAATAGATGCATTCTTTTTTATTTTACCTTTTGAGGTCTTCTCTTTGTTATTACACTTAAAAGGTTTGTTTCCACCCTCTTCAAAAATGTTATTCCCTCTAGCTTCTAGATGTATGGCCTGGACACATACTTCATCTATACTTGCAGGGTTAAACATGAGAATAGTATGTTTTAGGTAGATATGTAAGCCTCCTATGTACTTGAGCAAAGTATCTTGGCTCTGAAAATCTACCCCTAATAATAGAGATCTTCTCCTAAATTCTTGGGTGTATTCTTGCACATTCTGTCCCTTCAATTGCCTAAAGTTTTTCCATTTTG
This sequence comes from Pinus albicaulis, assembly GCA_034641835.2. Taxonomy (NCBI): domain Eukaryota; kingdom Viridiplantae; phylum Streptophyta; class Pinopsida; order Pinales; family Pinaceae; genus Pinus; species Pinus albicaulis. The sequence continues at coordinate 1,447,674,104 of CM076580.1, forward strand.
TTATGGCTTTCTGCATATGATCTAATGGATAAAATTGTTGTTTTATTGTAGTAATGAAATTAGTCCATGATAGAATAATGTTACCATGCTTCTTGCTCTCCTCCTTTGTCTTCATTTCCCACCTAACAAGTGTTGCACCTTCAATTCTCAATGAAACTAATTGGATTTTGGTATCATCATCTTGAAGGTTCTATATTCTCAAATAGACCTCCAATTGACTAATCCAATTATCAAGCTTTTTTGAATTGACTTCACCATTAATTATTGACAATTCAAACTTAACATCAGGTTTTAAAAAAGTAATTTTACAAGTGTTCTTTTTCTTATGTGACTAATGTACTGAAAATGAAGTAGAGTAAGATGAGGATGATGGAGAGGATGGTGACTTTCCACTGCCTCCATTTCCTCCATTTCCCTTCTTTGAATTATCTTCATCATTGTGACCTATTGATGATCCTTATCCTTCCTTGTGAAGTTTGGATCCTTATCATTCTAGTTTCTCATTCCTTTCCTGATAAAGTACTCTAACCATCTCAGTCAAGTCAAGGAATGATTTCCTGAATACTCTTTCTTCCTCTTTGGGATCAACTTCTTCATGGATTTATCTTTCCTCTTGAGGCATGCTTAATGTTGCGTCTACTTTCATAGGAGGTGAACTAGGTGGTGGATATTGTGGAAATATTTCTCTCCTTTGTTGTGGCTCACTTTGATACCCTCTTTCTTCCACAAATGTTCCTTCTCCTCTCTTGAGCTTGAGCCTAGTAAGCATCTAACACATGCAAAAAGTTAAGCAAATATTTGCACAAAACAACACTAGAGAATAAAATCTAGCTCTGATACCAACCTGATTTGAAAGGAGTATATTAGTTTGTTGTGCTAAGTGTCTTTTCAGTTATAAAACATGTGCATACTTTTCTCCATATTTTTCTTAAGGATTGAGAATTTTAACCATGAAATATAGATGATTTTTTGAATTAGAATTTTGAAAATACGCCTAAATAACACTTAACAACAGTTTATAATAGATAAATAAAACCAAACTTAACATTTACACAGCAATCATGATGAAGCAGTTAACCCCTCCTAGGCTACATCTGCTGGTCTAGCTCCCAATGGCATGTCCATCTTTCATTATGCTCAAAATTTTTGAAATACATGTAATTACAAGCCTATAATAGTTGTTTTCTCTACAACAATGGCTACATAATTCTCTAATTAGTTTATATGGACTCTTCATTAACTTATATTGGGAAAAAAATGACCCTCCTAGTCATTTTCTCAGTAACTCCTAGAAAACCTCCAGTAATTGTGGAGAAAGCCAGCTAACTAAAGTTAATTTAGAAAAAACCCACAAAAATAGGGGTACGCTAATATTCCTGCCAACGCTAACTGTAAAATTAATTATTATGGGCATGGGGTGACCACATGCCAACCCCTAAATTCGACAACTACAATAAATACCAAGCAGAACTCTGCTTAAACTGGTGGCTAATGCCTTTGAAACTAGAGTTTGAAGTCAGGTTTGAACCTGACCACGCTGAGATAGGTAATGTAACTGCCGCATGTGTTACTGTTGAATGGCGAAGCTTGTGATAAAAATTAAGCTGTCAGTTAAATTATTGTTGCAGTTCTTTTCAATGACATGTGACCATATATCTTGGACCACCAACGCATTGGGAATGCCAGCAGTCCTAACCCGCAAATGCATAAGCTTTAAACTTTAAATATATCCAATGCCATATTATGGTTAAGAATCATGTGTAGTGCAGGCAGTGTGGCGGGTGGATGTTCTACTGGAGTTCGTGAGGACGAGCCCTGCGAACCTTCATAAAATTGTGATACTCCTTCTCAGGGACACATGGTGGCCTCAGGGCTAGCCACATGTCACCCTTCCATTGGTCCTTAAAAAAACCTGTACAACCTAGAAACCAATCACATAACACCACTTTTTAGCTTCTGACTGGCTCTGAGAAAAGGAATATTCTTCAAAATATTCCTTTTTGCTGACTGTGCACCCTACATGCTGACTACGCATCCCAGTCAACCCTGTCACAAAATTTAGTTGTTTGGGAAATTGATAAGAACACGATATCTCCCTCATACGAAATCGTCTTTTAGAATCATTTGCGGCACCAAAATACTACACAACCATCCTAATTTCAACTCAATCATGTAACTTTCAATTTTGAGCAAAATTTGTGAACTCTTGATCACACCTCCCCATTGGTAAGCCTTTGGACCCCAAAAGACTTGATTACCTATTCAGTAGATGAGGGTAGAACTCCCTGGAATTCCCAACCTCGATCCACTTTGCCTTGCTTGTCTTACTGCCTTTGAACCAAACCTGAAGGTAGTCAACACTTACCCTTTTTGATGCTCTTGTCCTTCTATCAAAAATTGTATCTTCGTTGAGCTCATCCAGTAATTATGGCGAGAAATATTAAATAGAAGGAAGTTGAACATCAATTCCTTTACCTTCGATCAATGGTGGTTCATACAAACATAAGTTTTTAACATTAACAACTGAATACGTTTTCATATACGAAGGCAAGTCAAGTTGAAATGCATTATTTCCAACTTGCATTATGATATTCAATGGACCATATGGAATGGGTTTGAGATTTTTACCTTCCCTTTGCATCCTTAGTTTGATTATGTGCAGCCATACCTAATCTCCTTCTTGAAACTCATGAGAAACTCTATGTTTGTCATGCCTCTCCTTGTATTTTCTTTGACACTTCTCGAGTTTTTCTTGAACTTGTTGATGTATAGTCTAAATTTTCTCAATGAATTTTTGAGCCTTGTCAATATCACTATTCCCATCGATTGCAACATCCTTCTCAAAGATGAATTCTAATGGAGATTTTGGAAAAAAACCCAAAGTATACTTCAAAAGGTGATGTATTTTTAGAAGATTTCTTTGCCTGGTTGTAAGTGTGTTGAATGTAATGTAGTTTCTCATCCCACAACTTAGGATGTTTGCTGCAATATCCTCTCAATAGATGCACAACGGCTCTATTCACCACCTCGGTTTGGCCATCAGTTTGGTGATGAAAAGCATTACTTGTTTTCAACCTTGTGTCAATCATAATCTAAAGATTGGACCAAAAGTTCCTAATGAACATGGAATCCCTGTCACTAATAATAGAATATGGGAATCCATAATGCACCCATACATGTTGAAAATAAAGTTCAACAGTTTGTTCAGTAGTAATGGTTTTCTTACATGGCATAAGTATATACATTTTACAGAATCTATCCACAACTACATAAATATAATCATGTTGTTTTCTTGACATAGGTAGACCTCCAACAAATTCCATGGAGACACTCTCCCATGGCATTGATGGTACCGATAGTGGTGTGTACAACCCAAGCTTCCTAGGATTTCTTGTTACTTCCATTGTTGGGGCCTTTGTTTTGAAAAATAAATGTTTTTGAGTTGCGGAGAATAGGTGGTGGAGCACAATCAAGGTAGAAAAGGACCTGACACGATTACAGATAGATGGAAGATAGGAGGTGCAGTAGTTGCGGAGAATAGCACATATGGCATATATGGGAGGCAATGATATTCAACAGAACTCCCAATAATTAAGAAGAAGCGATAAGAAGGGATCAGGAAAAGAGGAAAAACTAACAGTCATGTTGGTGGAAGAACAAATAGGCAATCAGCCAGCGTAGATGAGTTACTTAGTCAGTACAACAAAGGGCCGATAGAGAGAATAGAGCCATAGGAGAGCTCTGTGAGATATTTTTTGTACTGAATCACATTTTAATAGACTCTGTGGAGTGATGTATGATGTTTGATATTGATAATTAAATATGGTTATTATTGTGTTTAATGTTCTAAGTTGAGTGTTAATCAGTTGCTTACTATAAATGTATGCCCCATTTTAAATTTTAATTGAGCATCCTGAACATTCTTGATGAGTAATAATGTATATATTGTAGTGAGATCTATTTGTTGCATTATCTCCCTGTAATTATAGCAGATTGGCAAGACTAAAACTGCAGGGGCAACATGTGAACCACTTTTTGGATTCTAGGATCTAGCCCTCCTGAATCCAGAGAGGGATCTCTCTATAAAGTGCAAAGACTGATATATCTTTAAGGCTTGAAATTTGATATTAGGCTAGTTATGAGGAACAAGATTTTTGTTTGTTTTGGTTGGGCTAAGATAAATGAAGGTGAAGGAAGTCTAAATAAAGGGTGAAGGTATATGAAAGTGAAAGATTGATTCAGCTAAAAAGATAGGCAAGAAACAACTTCAGTCCATTGGGCTATGGAGTCATACTAGGATTTAATTGAAACAATGAGGTTCAAGAGTGGTCCATGGGGCAAGTCATCTATGTCAAAGGATCTCTTTAAATTTTATTTTATGGAATGGAATGGAACAATAAGAAGGGGAAACAAACAAATGAAGAACAAAGAGCAGCCTAAGATCAAGTAAGTACTTTGAAACTATCCTGCTTTTGGCATACACTTAAGAAAGACATAAAATTTATCTAATATCAGGTAAGTACTTTGAAACTAGCCTGATTTCGATGCACTTTCAATAGAAAACATTTAAAACACAAATAAAATAGCTTAAGATCAAGTAAGGACTTTGAATCTATCTTGCTTTCAGCATATTATAAGGGAAATTTTTCAAAGCAATTGCTGGAGAAGAAAACTAGAGGACAGGGCTAACCATAGACTTCCCTAGTTCATTCTTTAATTAGTAAACTTATCAAGACAACACTTTAGATAAACTAAGAATAGTCTGAGATCAGGTAAGGACTTTGAACCTAGCCTGCTTTTAACATACTCTTAGGGAAAATTTCTGAAAACCTTTGGAGTAAAACTAGAGGAGAGGGAAAACCATAGACTTCCCTAGTTCAACTTTACTTAGCAGACACTGAAAATAACATTCAAGAAAAATTTTTAAAATCTAGATAGTAAGAGAATGGAACACCAACATCTTGACTACTTGGACAGTATTTAATCATTCTTAAATAACACAATTGGAAGGAAACATTTAGATAAAGCTTATCAGTGAGAGCAGGGTACCTTTGCAATAAATCCTAACTCTATAATTGTTGTTCTTTATCAGACAAGATGGATAGAATGAAAACATAAATAAAAAGACAAGCTACAATAAGAAAAACATCACCGTTGACATAGACTAGGATCCCATAAATCAGCTTGTATTTGATGCTTCAAACCAATTACAATATTCAAGTCCAGTGGGTCTCTATAACTTCAAACTTCTCATCTTAACTTAGCTATATTCAATTAAAAATAGAGCTTATAGCAGCTTCCGAAAACTATTTACATGCAACAAATATTCGGAGACCAACCTTGCCTCATCTTCTATAGAGGTATATATAGAAGAAATGAGGAAGTGGAATGTAAAATAAGATCTTTAGGTTCAATTAATACAATTAATGCTTCTCGGCTTTTGAGGGGCTAGATGGAGAAGGATTTTGATATTTCCTCGGTATTAATTCTTTTTCATTAAGTTATTGAGCTACTTAGGAGAATTTGTTGACTTTAAGGCTCCTCCTTATCTTTGTAATAACTTTGCTGACAATTGTAATAAGTTCCTTTGGCTTGAAATAATTGTTCAGCTGTTTTGAGGAAAATATCTTCTATTCTGGCAATAACTATGGCCTCTTTCGAATGCTTTGAGGCTGCAGGTGGCCTTTGGTAGCTAAGAGGATTTAATTAGCCTCTGATGTGGCAGTGGAGCTTCTTGTATTGATGAATTGCTTTGTCTTTCCCTAAAACACTTTTAATTTACTTTAAGTCTGTGTTTTTAGGACAGGTTAGGCTAAATTTGTGTCTTCCAGTATTCATTCTCTCTTTAAATATGGATTAGGCCTTTGATAGCTGAATTTACGCCTTAATCCCCTAAAACTGTGTTAAAACCTTTAAACATTGATTTATGCTTTGATTTTATCCCTGGATACTGATACTTTTTGTCTGTGGAGTTTGCTGTGTTTTAATGTTTTTGTGGGCTCGTAGAGGGTTTTAAAATAGCATCAGTGCTCATGAGACACAGATGAAACATGATATGGAACCCTGCAGACTGATCTCCTTCACGAATAAAGGCCTGGGGGATCATCATCCCTGGCCCTTGATTTATTTTAAGAGACCATGGAAAACCTTTAAAACCTACAAAAATACATAGAAGTTATGAAAAATCCTGCGTGGATGGGTCAGACTACTTTGGAGGTTGAGGTTGGATCGCAACCGTTGGATGAAAGCATGCAACAGCAGGGATTTCTCGCTGGGATCAAAAGGGGAGGCAGTGGACAAACAATGGTGGAATTAAGTCAGGGTCGTTGATCTGCAAAGATCAAAGGTCGAGATTGATCAGGTTTATATAATGCAAAGGGGGCCACATTATACCAAAATGGAAGAATATACAAAGGAAATGGGTGAAAAACCTTTGGTTGAAGAAAAATAGGATTAAATGAAATTTGGGGTTTCAGAAATACTCTGGGCCATCGGATTAGATCAACCAACAAAGATCAACGGTGGAGATTAAAAACAAGGGAATGTAATGTAAATGGGGGAAAGGTGGTTTGGCGGAAAACCATAATGGTTTTCGCGTAGGTCTAAAGCGGAAAGATGGTATTTCCTTTTTGAACGCGATATGTGTTAGAGCTTGACACGTGGCTTTTAAAAACCACCCATATCGCATAAAGTTAAAAAATTACCCTCCGGACACGAAATCAAGCGAAACTGCGCCCTAGCCATTAAATCTGGGGCGTTAGATCAGACGGTTGTGAGGAGAGCGTGATGGAGGTAAGATGCACGGGTGGAAAGTGATAGGAGGGTCGAAGGTGGAGTAGATCTGGAGCAACATGGACCGTTGATATACAGATATCAATGGTGGATCTTCATTGAAATATTTTACACAGCGAGGCTTATGAAACAACAAAGGGAACTGGGGTTTAATCTGGACCATCGGATCTATGAAATGGACGGTCTAGATGGGATCACGGGGTCACAAATCAGAGGAAAAAAGGGAAAGACAACAACAAAAAGCATTGATGAAATTTAGCGAGAGCCATTAGATCTAGGAGAGATCAACAGTGGAGATTCAATCGGCGGGTGCAATGGCAAGGGCTTATGGCGGAGGGCGATTAAATCTGGGCCATGGATTCTATGGATTCGACGGTCCAGATTGAATTGCAATCTTTGCAATCAGAGGAGGAGAGGGGAAAGGCACAATGGTATTTTGTGATGCGATTGAATCAGAGTCGTCGATCTCAAAACCAAATCAACGATCAGGATTTAATTGTGAAGGTCAAAGGTGGAGGGGTGGGCTTTGGAACGAAGCGATGTGGGTCGTTAGATCTAGGTATGGTGGAACAGATCAATGTCCGAGAAACTATCAGAAGGTTTCAATCAGAGGTAGACAATAAATATTTGAAGTGTGTTCAATGAAAAACTCAGATGCGATTTTCTGACGATCGTTGATCCGCTTTAGATCAATGGCTGATATTTTCCGATACCAGAAACTGTTGGGTTTTGTTATAACATGGGAAAATTGGGTTTTTAATAAATTAAAAATGAAAATTAAGCTTTGGGAATGTTTTTTTATGGTGTTTAGCACTTGATTGATGGGCTCGGGGTTATATGAAATGACGAAGGGATTGAGAGTTAGAATAAAAGGGACCAATGGCATCGGAAACCCTTTAAAGGCAAAAGGTAACAAGAAGAAAATAAAACCCCGATTGTGATTGCACAAAAGGGGCTTAACTGTGGGTCACTTCTGTGGGTCTTATGCGGAAAAAGGAGCTAGGGCCTAAGGCCAAAAGGGCTTAAGGCCTTAGTTAAAAAATGGTTTTTTAGGCCAAAATGATAGATTTTCAAGGATTTTTTAGCTTTCGGTAGAAGGGGAAAAAGGGTTTTTTAAGTCTTCAAAAGGGATTTTCAAATATTTAAAGGGAATTTCAGAGGAATAAAAGGTAAAATAAGATTTTTATGAATACAATGGAGAAGGAAAGGAGAAGGGAAAATGGGGCAAAATGAAACTTTTCAGTAGGCTTTTCTTTTGGTAAACAACAGATTTTTTTCAGTGTTATGAGGAAAACAGAAGATGAAGGTTTCCTGAAGGAAAAAGAGACATCATTAAGGCTTCAAGAACTCACAATTTGGAAATAAAATTGTTTCTTGAAGGCTATAAAAATCTAGCCACCATTTGATATGACAAATTTTTATAGGTGGCTAACAGTGGCTCCACATGGGGATGGTGCCTTCTTGAAGGCATCAAGAACTTCAGACCAGTCTTCTCTAGAAGCTGATCAATGCCTCATCCATTGGGCTACAACTTTATCCCTTTACTAATCTTCTTTTTCTCTGATAATGTTAGCAACCATTAAAAACCAATGGATTTGTATCAAAACAAGCTTTCTACCTACCTAATCCTAATGATATAAAATTTTTTCTTTTTTCAGAATGCATTTAGATTGGAAAACTCTTTTTACAAATAATTTATTCTTTTGGGAAAACATAAAGCTATTCTGTTTCTACCCTTATTTCTCCCTGAACTCAGATTAAGTTTTTGAGCTCATAAGCTTCTCTACCTAACTACTATCTGTTAGGATTATACTGTCTAACATATTTTTATTCACTAAAATCTAAAAAAGGAAATTTAAAAGCAAACAAGCCAGGATTGAATAGTCTAACTTGTTGCTAATCTATGGCATAAATACAAGCTACACATAGACAAAAATTTACAAAATAATAAAGAAAAATGGTGAAGGCTTACGTTCTGAAAACAAAATAACATCCTTCACTTTCTTTCAGCTCTGTTTTTAGGCTTGTTTGAGCTGTTTTTTCTCTTTGTTCACTAGTTCAAGTTTTGGGCATATTAGAACCAATTTATCTATTCTTGGATCAGGATTGGATCAAGTTAGAGCCATGCATCTTTTTGAATCTCATAGGTTTAGATTTTGATCTTGTTTGAACCTTTTTTCTTATATCCTAATTTTCCTAACTGATTGTTAGCCACCTATAAAAAATTTTCATATCAAGTGGTGGCTAAATTATTTTGGACAGCCTTCAAGAAATAGTTTTGTTGCCAAAATTGTTGATGCTTAAAGTCTTCCAAAGATATTCTATCCTTTGGTTAATCGTCACTACTGTTTCCCTTTTAATTATAAAAATATGTTATTTTCATGAAGAAAAGGCTGCTACAAAATCCCTCTTTTCCCCTCCCTCACTCAAAACTAACCTTTATTTTATTCCCTTTTTCTCCCCAAAAAATTCCTCTATTTTTATGATTTCCCTTCTTCCCTTCATGAAAATCCCTTTTACAAATTCTAAAACTCATTTTTAGACTTTACCGAAACCCCTAAATCCATCAAAAACTGTGAAAAAATTGATAAAAAATAATTTTTTTAGCTGTAGGCTTAAGTCCCCTTGGGATAAGTCCTAAGCCACTTTCCCACATATGCCTTGGTGCTGGAACCAAGCGCTTAGCCCATTAGGCGCTTATCGCATCAGAAAAATTGGAGTGTGTAAGTCTATTTCTTATGATGAAGCCTTCGATGTGATAAGACCTTTGTCTTATAAATCCCGATCATATTACTGTCTTATATAACTCTTGGGCCCGCATCCAACACTTAAAACATTGTTATAAACAATTCCCGATTGTTATTTTCCTTTGTTTATTCAATAAACCCACTTTCCCTAAGTTTCAGTCTAAACTTGCCAGGGCAATGTTTTTTAATGTAAATGGATAGATTGAAAAGCCCCACATCAAAGTTTCTATGTGATTAAGCCTCATTTGTATAAACTCCCGCCCACCATTTTTCTACATATAAACCAACACCCGGGACCAAGAGTTAAAGGTCCCGAAGCCCTAATCGCATCAGAGAAATTAAAATGGGTAGATTGAAAGACCATCACTGAAGTTCCAATGCGATTATCCATTTCTATGTATAAGCCCCAGTCCTATCGCATTTCATATAAACCACGGCCCCGCAAACGGGTGCCAAACCATTTCATGGATATAACCCACCCCAAGCCTTAAAACCTTTGCATTTCGTAAATTTTGGGCTTTTCATAAGTATTAAATGTTTTCCGTAGGTGTTTGATTTAAAACAATATCTGTCGTCGATCTTACGTTGATCAAACAGCCCGTGCAATATCGCATCACAAGTTTTTGTCGGGTGCATTTGTTCCCCCTTCCGATTGGCATTTCCTGATGGATGCTTCACCGTTGGATCTATCTGCCATATCCTTGATCCAACGACCCTTATTTGCTCCAATCTTAAGCTCTTCCCTCCGCTTGTAACCCCCCAATTTATTCTCCACCGTCGATCTGATCTGCAGATCGATGGCCAATGCTCAATCGCATCGGTTCCATTCAAGTTTATACCCCCACCGATCGCATGCCTCTGATTGCATCTAGACTGTCCATGTGTCCAAGTCAGATGGTCGAGATCGCATTTCCCAACTTTGGTTTAAATCATGTGTCCTGCTTCATAGCATTTTTGGCCAAATCATGACAGTTGATGTATGCAGATCAATGGCCCTTAAATAACCCTTTCTCCGCATTTGTATTATTTCGTTCATACCCTATAACACATCTCAGCTATCGATTTATTCCTTCTAATGGCTTGCATTAACCCCAACAGGCCCTAACCATGTGGGTCCTGCCTCCCTCCAGATTTGACCTCCTCCGTCCAAATATTTGATCCTACGGCCCAGATTAAAACAGCCCTGCCTCTTATCCCCCGCACATTCTTCCACGCTTTTTACCTCTATAGTGAATATCCACCATTGGATGCTGCCATCCAACGACCATGCTCCTACCCGAAAACTCCAAAGCAATTTTTACCAAATATGTAGGATTTCTTAACTATTTTTGTATTGTGCATGATTTAAAAGGTTTTCAAATGTTTTAAAGAAAAGGAAAGCCGAGGATGATGATCCTCTAGACTTTAGTTCATCAAAAGGAAATCCATATACAAGTTTAAATTTCAAGTTCCCTCGATGCCTCATGGGCATTGATTCCATATGGACTTTGTACACCCCTGCGCATCAACATGACACAGTAAGATTAAATCAAATCAAAGAGTATCAATGTCAAAGACCCAAACACGGCAGGAATGAAGGATTAAAAATTGATTATACAGTTTAATGGATTATGGCTAAGGTCAATTATCAAAGGCCTAATCCATTGAATTAAACACAGTTAAAGGAAAATCAAGAATATTTATCAAAGAGAGGATGCTTCCACTACCACATCAGAGGCAAATTGATTCCTCTCAGCTACTATATTGCCACCTGTGGCTTCAAAATTTTCAAAAAAAGGCCAAGTAATGACCAGAACAGAGCATATCTGCCCCTTACAGTTGAATAGATATTTCGAATCAAAGAAGCTAATATAAACTATCAGCAGAGTTATTGCAAAAGATGACACGGAGCCTTAAAGTCAACATAAGCTTCCAACAAGCTTAAATACTTAATGTAAAAAAATTAATATAGGAAAATATCTGTAAACTTCTCCCTTGAGCCCATCAAAGGCCAAGAAACATTAATTGTATTAATTGAACTCAGAAGATGGTTTCCTTATTTCGACCTCCTCATCCGTCTATAAAAACTTATTGAGGAATTCATTGTAAACGTTGGTTGGTTGTTTGATCACTAGTTGTAATACTGAAACTCTCTGAAATAATACATAGTCTGCTGAAGTTGAAGAATAAATTGAAGTCTTGGAAGCCCTGATGATGTTGTTGCATGCATGTTCTTGAGAAGGCTCTATCATCGAATCCATGAGCTTGGTTGTTGGTGAAGTATTCTGAACTGTTTAATGTTTTCCCCTGTTTTCATTTTGTTACATAAATTCTTACTACAGTAGGATGAAATTTTTAGGCTAAAAAATAACTCTTGGAAGCACCTTAGACCTGTTTATCCTTCATTGTTTTATTTTTTCTTCTACTAAGGTATTTTAGAGTCTTTAATCTCTCTCTTTAGTCCTCATGCTTGTTTATTTCCCTAATAGTTCGAACAATTTTTTTCAGCCTGATTTATGGTTCTCCCTGCTTATCTGCTACCAAAAAGGCTGTTGGTGAAGTATCCCTTTGAAGTATCTTTGTTTATAGTGAGCCAAGGAGGTCTATTCTGATCAAAACCCTTGTCCTTTCTTGAAAAATTGGCTTAAAGGTATTTATAGTTGTGATTATAGATGTATTTAGGTGTTCCCTCTTCTATGACCGTAATTATTAGTGAATCTTTTATGTTTTCTAAGTCATTTAAAATAAAATATTTGAGGAAATAGGGTGTTCCCCGAATCTTAGATTTCATTTTAAAAGTTCTTTTGAAGTCATTATTTGCTTAAAGTGTGATTTGTAGAATTAATGGTTAGCCCTGTCTATCAAATATCTCTTTATTGTTCAAGTTGTGCTTTCAAATTCCCTTTGTTGAGAATTAAAATTCTCTTTCCAAATCATTGATGTTCATCTCATTCCAAAACTAAAGTAGCATACGACCAACTTCGATTTTCCCTTTGATATCCCATATCCATTGATAAGTTTTTCATGACCTCTTTTTGACTCCATTGCCCAATGAAGCTCAAAAAACCCCTTTCTATCTGTCTTTTCTAGACCTTTTAGGTTCTGATGTATCAATTAAACCAAACAAACAAACAAACACTTGCACTTAATAACTACTCTAAAACCAATACTCAAATCACACAAGATAAACCTTTGTAAAAACAAATAATTTGAGAGATCCCTCTCTGAAAGCAGGAGGACTAGATCCTGTAACTCTAAATATTGGTTTTGATGTTTCCTTGTCTTTTGATTTTCCAAACTATCAAAACACGGGACGCCAACATAATGGTGATCACGGTGGGAGACTAAGTAAAATATTTAAAACAAAACACTCCTCATCTAGTATAACATAAGTAACCTTCTTCAAGCACTACCTAACAAAAATGGTAATCATGATAGGTCTTAATTCAATCAGTGACAAACTAAGTAACCCTTAGGATTCCCGTAAGACCTTATCAAATCTTGAAGCAATCAGCTACCAAGACATAAGAGTGAACTTTGTATGTTTAAACACCTAAGCTAAGCGTTAAATCAGATTTAGGACACTCTCTTAACCCATAAGACTGAAATAACTCATAAAAACCCAAAAAAATTTCATTTTGGCTTCACAATAAACATGGTGGTGGAACCATCCAATATTTTACCTTCATAAAAGCTAAATAGTTTCCACCTAGCGACTCCACTAGCCCCAGTAAGCCTATTACTCATCTAGGTCCCCAGATCTCTTTAGGACTATGTTAACCAGACTTGAAGAGGTTTAGAAGCCTAATCCCATACTAGATAAGGCAATCGTGAGAGGTAAAACTCCCTAAAACAATCCCTAAACTTTAACCTCTCTCATTTTTGAAAAATACTCTGGCTTCACATAGGATCAACACTAGATCCCATCTAGACCCAAATCCTCCTTTAATCGTTGAAAATATAGAGAGAATTATGTGGCAGACTTCTAAATCTCGAGAATCAACTGCTAATAGGAGCCTCTTAAGAACAAATTCTGTCCCTGAAAACCTTGTTGTCTTAGAGGATTCACACTTTGATTTGCATGATACAAAGAACATCCTTAGAACTAGATCTCAAGGTGATTTAAGCCAAGCTGATCTTGAAATTGCAGATTTGAAACAAAGCTTCAGTAGAGAAGCCTCACCTTCCACTCCTCCTGATTCCCAGCTTCTTCATCACTTTAGCCTTTTTCATAACAAGTCTACTCAAAATCAATTTGCTGGCCCAAGCGTTTCTTCCACTCCGATCCATACTACCACTGTGCAAGACACTCTTGTTTAGCGCACTTTCACTCCTCTAAATATTCCTCTTGTAAATCCACCCTTATTTCCATCCATGGCAACATGGTATGCCCCATTAGTGTTACCACAACCTCTACTTCCCTTACCAAATGATTACCAATCTAAAATCCATCATTTAACTGGAAAAGAGTCTACAACAGCTCAACATCATGTAGATAGGATGGAATATGCATTTGATTACATGAAGACAGAAGAAGAAACTGTGAAGATGAGGATCTTCGCCCAAATTTTAGGAGGATATGTAAAGAATTGGTTTAAAAAATTACCTCCTAACAACATAAATGATCTCCCTGCCTTGAATCAAACATTCATCAACAAATGGGAACTTAAAAAGAACCCTCTCCAAATACTAGAAGAATATAGCAGCCCCAAGAGAAATCAAGGGGAGAGTGTTCATGATTACTCCACTAGGTTCAATAGCGTTTACACTGCTCTTCCACCTCACATGAAACCTCCCCAAGGCATGGCCTTAGTAAGGTATCCTGAAGGCTTTGATGCTGAAATGGCTTATTATTTAAGGGAGAGAGATTACTTAACCTTAGAAGACATGCAAAAAGGAACTGTGAGTGTAGAAGCAAACATAATTGAGAAACTAAATAGGTTGAGATTAGAGAAGAGGGTAACTTATAAATATGACCTACTACCCTCAACCTCAACTTCTGACACAGAAATAGACAACCTAGTGAAAGTGATGGAGAGGATGCTTGAAAAGATCAATCTGAATGATAGAGTGCCACCAAGAGAACCTTGAAACAACCAAAATAGAAATATAAATAAGAATTATAGGAGAGAAAATAATCAAGATAAGAAAAAGGAAAGTGAACAACAGGTTAGACCTCCCTTCCAGCAAAACTATGTCAATCAATATGAGGAAGATAGGGAGATGGAAAGGTTGGGAGAAGCTGATGTAAACTTGATTAGATCAGACAGTGGGGATGATTTTTTCCTCACTAAGGAAGAACAAGGTTTCTTCTCTGATAAAAGTACAAACACCTATGAAGATTATGATGAATATAGAATGGGGTTTGAAAATGGAATCATGGAGGTACACAAACAATATGATCTTACGAGCAAAGTGAACGTAGACAATTCAAAAGACAAGAACACTAGCACTGCTATCAAGAAAAACGCAGAAATTCAGCCTAAGAAGACATAAAACAAACCCATCACTTTGGCTAAAAGACCATATTTAAACAAAGAGAAAAACAACCATCCAAATTTTGAACAAAGTACTCCTAGCACCTCAGCTAGCGGTCCTAACAAAACAATCCCAATTACCAGTCCAAACAAAGTTCAGAAAATTAAAACTGCTGAAAATAATTTAATTGAAAAGACAGATGTAAATATCAACAAATCAATTGTTCCTTTCAGCCTTGAGGGAGAGATTTCCAAGATAAAAATTATCATTCCCTAGTTGAACTAGTAACTCAATAAGTGTACAAAAACAAGTTTTAAAAGCTTTGAACCTAGGAAGTGATACTGACACCTTAAATTGGACAGATGACAAACCTAAGTTGTTGTTTGGTCCAGAAGTTGAAGGGAAATACCAAGAAGGGGTTGTCCCTCCCTTTGATGTTAGTTTGAACATACATGAGAAAATTTTACACAATGCCATGTTATATTCTGGAGCTTCACACAATCTAATTCCCAAGGTAGTAATGGAAAGCTTAGGCTTACAAATTACTAAACCATACAAAGATTTGTATTCCTTTGACTCAAGAAGAGTCAAATGTTTGGGTTTAATCAAAGATTTATGTCTTAACTTATCTCAAATCCCTGCTAAGAGTCTAGTAATGGACATAGTTGTAGATGACATTCCCCCTAAGTATGGCATGCTCTTATCAAGATCATGGGGAGCCAAACTTCAGGGAAGCATTCAATTGGACATGTCTTATGCTAAAATCCCTGTTTTTAACCAAAACAGAAGACTATAAAGGGAATCTCACATGAAGTACATGGTGAGGAACATAGAAAAAACAAACAACTCTCCAATCTATTCTATTCAATCAAGTTTAAATTCCTTTATCTTGTACAACGAAGATGAAATTACTCCACAAGAAAAGGAAAACATAGACCCAACCAGGTTACCGGAACAATCAGAACTTCCCTCAAATATGATACAAAACATTGGCAATCAACATCAACAAGAAAATGAAAATGAAGCAAATATACTTTGGACAATAAACTTTGATGGATCCTATAATAAACCAAGTGCAGGGGCAACTGTTTGGATTCAAAATACAAATCAGATTTTTTCATATAAATTAGATTTCCCATGCACTAACAATATTGATGAGTATGAAGCACTTCTTCTAGGATTACAATTTCTTAAACAGTTAGAAGCCCAAAAGATATCAATCTTAGGAGATTCTAAACTTATCATAAGACAAATCAAAGGAGAATACTCAACTACAAATTTAAGGATTAGGGAATATCGGAATGGTGCCCTTGATTTATTGAAAACCTTTAAAAATTATAAACTTATTTTCATTCCTAGAGCACTAAATCATCTAGCAAATGAACTCGTGTTCAATTCCAACAACTGCTGGATACCTGAGATAAATGAACAACTTAGCGTAAAGGTAAAACATAGGCCCAATGTTCCTGATAACGAAGATTGCTGACAAGTGTTTGATTCTGACAAGCACATAGATGATTTCATAAAATCAGAAAATGATTTCGACATACCAATATTAGAAACCAGCCATAAACAAAACTGTTTGTATATTGAACAAATACCAGAAGTTGAAATGACATATTCTGACGATATTAATAATTATGAAAATCCTTTTGAAGCATAATTAATTGACAATGAATACCAAGAAGACTTGGAAGTTTTACAATTCAAGAACGATACAATTCTAAGACGTATCACACCTTTATAACACCTTTTCGATTTTAACGATGTAGCCAAAGAACCGAGAATTAGCCTATGGAAACAGATATACAAGAACATAACATAGGTAGCCTAGCAAAACCTAAGATGATTAAACTGTCCAGCAATCTCCCAGCTCACATAAAATTGCAATACATAGAGTTGTTCAAAGAGTTTAAAGATGTTTTTGCTTGGGGGTACAAAGACCTGAAATCGTATGATACCAACATCATTCAGCACAAAATCCCTCTCAAAGAAAATCAAAAGCCTTTCAAACAAAAAATAAAGAGAATAGGCCATGTTTTACTCCCTTTAGTTAAAGCAGAAATTGAAAAGATGCATGATGCTAGGGTCACAGTACCAATTAGATATTCAGAATGGGTATCAAACTTGGTCTATTAGGAAGAAGACAGGGGAAATTAGGCTCTGTATTGACTTCAGAAATTTAAATAGAGCCTCTCTAAAAGATAACTACCCCTTACCCAACATGGACCATATACTTCAAAGGGTAGTTGGGTCAAAAAGGATATCCCTCTCAGATGGGTTCTCGGGTTACAACCAGGTGTTAGTGCTCCCAAGTGATCAAATCAAAACTACTTTTACCACACCTTGGGGCACCTTTATGTATGTCAAAATGCCTTTCGGATTGATGAATGCATGGGCCACCTTCCAAAGGGCCATGGACATAGCCTTCTCTAAAGATATTGGTTATTTCATAATCATTTACCTTGATGACGTAACCGTATTCTCAAAAACTGATGAAGAACATTTGATTCACTTGAGGAAATTTTTTGAGAAATGTAGGAAATTTGGCTTGTCATTGAATCCCAAGAAAACACTCTTTGGTCTCCAAGAGGGTATACTTATTGGCCATATAATTTCAGAAGAGGGAATGAAAATAGACCCCACAAGGATAGATGGCATATTGCAAATTAGCCATCCAAGAAGCCTCAAAGAATTACAATCTTTCATTGGAAAGATTAATTTTATGAGGAGGTTTATCCCCAATCTTGCTGAGCTATTAAAAAACATTGCAAACATGCTTAAGAAAGATGTAGTTGTAAAATGGACTTTATCAGCTAAACAATCATTTGAACTGGTCAAACAAGCTCTTACTCAAACACCATACCAGATTAGTCCTGATTTTACCAAAGACTTTTATATCTTTTCTTTTGCATTTGAGCATACAATAGCTACAGTGTTACTTCAAAAGAATGACTTAGGACAAGAACAACCAATATCCTTCTTTAGTATGGCCTTAAGAGATGCTCCAATCAAATATAACATCATGGAGAAGAAAGTCTTAGAATTAGTGAAAGCTTTAAAGGACTTTAGAGTCTACATTTTACACTCTCACATAATTGCTTTTGTTCCACATACTGGTGTCAAGGAAATTCTAAGTCAAGACCCTGATGGTAAAAGCGGACAATGGATTGCAACTATTCTTGAATATGACTTAGAAATCAGGCCCACCAAATTAGTTAAAGGGAAAGGATTAGAAAAACTTATGGCCGAGTCTAACTTCCAAGCACTAGAAATGAATATGGTTGATGTGTTGGAAGAAATAGAAGAATCTACTGCTCCTTTCAGTAAAGAGACATTTCTGAATTCTCCTTGGTATGCTAACATTATTTATGTGATTTTATATTTGAATTCCCCTCCTTCTTTGTCTAAAACTAAAATTAGATTTTTGAAACAAAAAGCTTTGAGTTATTACATCTTAGATGGGGTATTATATTGGAAAAATGATGTTGGAATTTTTCTTAAATGTTTACTTGAAGATGATGGAGGAAAAATCATGCATGAGTTGCATGACAGAGAATGTGGAGGACACCTCTACTGGAAGGCCACATCAAACAAAATTCTTAGATCTGGTCACTATTGGCCTACCCTTTTCCCAGATACTCAAAATCTGGTCATGTCTTTCCATAAGTGTCAATTTTTTGATGGCAAAAGAAAACTCCTTCCCTTACCATTACAGCCTATCGGAGTTGACGCACATTTTCAACAATGGGGTTTAGAATTCATTGGGAAAATTCACCTATCTTCCTCAGCTCAACACAAGTGGATCCTCACGGCCACTGACTTATTTACCAAGTGGATAGAAGCTATACCCTCCAGAAATGCTAATGACTCTGTCATTATCAAGTTTCTTGAAACAAATATCCTGTCCAGATTTGGTTGTCTAAGAAAAATCATAACAGATAATGTTTCCGCTTTTAAATCTAGGAAGATGGTTGATTTCTATTACAAATACCACATAACCTTGGGCCATTCTACTACCTACTATCCCCAAGGAAATGGATTAGCTGAATCTTCCAACAAGAGCCTCATAAATATCATCAAAAAGTTGTTAGAACATAATCAAAAATCATGGCATAGTAAGTTGGTTCATGCCTTATGGGTTGATAGGTTAACTACAAAGAAGTCAATAAATATGTCCCCCTATCAGCTGGTCTATGGTATGGATGCAGTTTTTCCCACCTCATTAGGAGTTCCAGTCATGAAGCTCCTTCAGGAAGTGCAGGCCAAAGAGAATGATATGCAGAGGAGGATCAATCAAACCATCCATTTACAGCAAACCAGAGAAGAAGTCTATGAAAGAATGCAGTTAGTCTAAGAAAATGTAAAGAAACTGTTTGATAAGAGGGCTAAGGCAAACAATTTCCAGGTTGGAAATGTTGTTCTTAAATGGGATTCAAGGAGAGAAGAGAAGGAAAAACATGGCAAGTTTGAGAACTTGTGGAAAGGCCCCTATATTGTTCATGCTGAGAGGGGTCACATTGCATTTTTCTTGAAAGAATTGAATGGAGAAGATCTGTATGGAGGTCCTGTCAATGGCAGGATGCTAAAGCATTACTTCTACCAGGAATCATGAGTTTCAAAGAATTTTATTTTTTCGTTGTAAATATCATGGTCTGAACGTTGCATTCAATGTTAGAAAAATAAAAATACAAAAATAGTAAAAGAGAGAAAACAAGGCAGATCATGAAAACAATAAAGGTACAGCCCCATACCAAAAAGAGAAGCAAAATATGTAAGTGTGCAAGCTCAAATGCCACTACTAAAAACACACTTCTAGTTAGCCATACAGCCTAATCATGACTAACTAGTTTTAAATTGACTGCTGATAGGTTAGAGAATTTGACTTTCCAAACAACTTAATCTTGGCTTATCAGTAGGTAGATTAGGTTAGAAATTAAAGGTTAAAACATGCTCAAAATCCAAACACTAGTTCTGAAAGAGAATAATGACTCCAATCTATTTTAATTCCTGAGTCAAAATAGAGGTAACACTAGTTCTAATCAGCTCAAAATTTGAACCAGAGAACAAGCAGAGAACAGCTCAAACAGAAATAAAAACAGAGCTGAAAAAAGATGAAGGAAGTGCTTGAACTTTCAGATCTTATGCTTTTCATTTTCATTTAATTTTCTACAAAATAATGTCTATGTGTAGCTTGTTGTTTTATGCCATAGATTAGCAACAAGTTAGACTGTTCAATCCTGACTTGTATTCTTTTAAATTTCTATTTTAGAAGTTAGTGAATAAAAATTTGTTAGATTGCTTAATCCTAACAGATTAGTAGATTAGGTAGAGAAGCATATGAAGTAAACTTTTTAATCTGAGTTCATGAAGAAATAAGGAGTAGAAATAGATTAGTTTTTTTCTTTCAAAACAATAAATTTTTTTAAGAGAGTTTGCCAATCCAAGTGCACTCTAAAAAGAAGAAAAAATGTTATATTAGTAGGATTGGGTAGGTATAAAACTTGTCAAGGAAGATCCATTATTTTTCATGGCTGCTAATATTTTTCAGAGCAAAAGCAAGACCATCCAAATGAAGAAAAGGCAGCCCAATAGACAAGGCACTGATCAGCCTCGATCAGTGCCTTGTCTATTAAACCTCTATCATATTACTGTATTATATAACCTTTGGGCCCACATCCGGCGCTTAAAACATTGTTATAAACCACTCCCGATTTCTATTTTCCTTTTTTTATTCAATAAACCGACTTTCCCTAAGTTTCGGTCTAAACCCGCCAAGGCAATGTTTTTTAATGTAAATGGGTAGATTGAAAAGCCCCACATGAAAGTTCTGATGCGATCAAGCCCCATTTGTATAAACTCCCACCCTCCATTTTTCTACATATAAACCAATGCCAGGGACCAGGTGTTAAAGGTCTCGAAGCCCTAATCGCATCGGAGAAATTAAAATGGGTAGATTGAAAGACTAGCACTGAAGTTCCAATGCGATTAGCCTTTTCTATGTATATGCCCCGGGCCTATCGCATTTCATATAAACCATGGCCCTGCAAATGGGTGCCAAACCATTTCATGTGTAAAACCTTCCCCAAGCCTTAAAACCTCTGCATTTCGTAAATTTTTGGGCTTTTCATAAGTATTAAAGGCTTTCCGCTGGTGCATGATTTAAAACAATATCCGTCATCGATCTTACACCGATCAAACGACCCACGCAATATCGCATCGCAAGTTTTTGTTGGGTGCATTTGTTCCCCATTTTGATTGGCATTTGTCGATGGATCCTCCGAGGTTGGATCTATCCGCCATATCCCCGATCCAATGGCCCTTATTTGCTTCGATCTTAAGCTCTTCCCTCTGCTTGTAACCCCCTGATTTATTCTCCATCGTCGATCTAAGTTGCAGATTGATGGCCAGCGCTCAATCACATCGACACCATTCAAGTTTCTCCCGCTGCCGATTGCATGCCTTCGATTGCATCTAGACCATCCACGTGTCCAGATCGGATGGTCCAGATCAAATTTCCCGACTTTTTTTTAAATCATGTGTCCTGCTTCATAATTTTTTTGGCCAAATCCCGACCGTTGATCTCTGCAGATCAACGGCCCTTAAATAACCCTTTCTCCACCTTTGTATTATTTCATTCATACCCCAGATCACATCTCAGCCCTCGATTTATTCCAGCTAATGGCTCATATTAACCCTGACAGGCCCTAACCATGTGGGTCCTGCCTCCCTCTAGATTTGATCTCCGTTGTCCAAATCTTTGATCCTACGGCCCAGATTAAAACCACCCTGCCTCTTATCCTCTGCACATCTGTCAGTTTCGCGCTCACCCTCCACCATTTGATCTAAGGGCCTAGATCTGACAGCGCACGTGGAATTTCATGCAACTTTCAACATGGAGGTTAATTTATAAAATTCACATGATATAAGTTGTTTTCTGATGCCACGTGTCCGGTGGGAATTCATATCGCATTCAAAAACGAAATACCACCTACCTGCTCTTTTATCACATGAAAAAAAAATTTTCTCCCTCTGAAACTGCCTTTCCGCATTTTTATTATGATCTATCGCGCGCACCATATGGCCTTACGCTATCACCCTCCACCCCTTCCAAAGATTTTTAACGTGAAATCTCTGTTGTTGATCTCATGGCCTGGTCTCATCTAACGGCCCATGATCATCTTGAAATCCCAACTTTATTTTTAACCATTTTCCTCTGCCAAAGCGTTTTAAACCCCATTTCTTCGCATTTTCTTCTATTTTACCAAACAATGTGACCCCTTCACACTGTCAATTCACAACCAAAAATGACTGTTGATTTTCTTGGTCAAAATCATAGATCAACTTCTCCGATATATTTTTTCACTGCTCATTCACCAAACCACTTCCATTTTACCTCTCTAGTGAATCTCCACTGTTGGATGCTACCATCCAATGGCCATGCTCCTACCCAAAAACTCCAAAGCATTTTTTACCAAATATGTAGGATTTCTTAATTATTTTTGTATTGTGCAGGATTTAAAAGGTTTTCAAATGTTTTAAAGAAAAAGAAAGCCAAGGATGCCGATCCTCTAGACTTTCATTCATCAAAAGGAAAGCCATATATGGGGTTCAGTTTCACCTTCCCTCGATGCCTCATGGGCAATGGGAATTGATGCCATATGGACTTTGTACACACCTGCACATCAACAATACACAGTAAGATTAAATCAAATCAAGGAGTATCAGTGTCGAAGGCCCAAACACAACAGGAATGAAGGATTAAACATTGATTATATAGTTTAATGGATTACAGCTAAGGTCGATTATCAAAGGCCTAATCCATTGAAATAAACAAAATTAAAGGAAAATCAATAATATTTATAAAATAGAGGATGCTTCCACTGCCACATCAGAGGCAAATTGATTCCTCTCAGCTACCATATTGCCACCTGTGGCTTCAGAGCTTTCAAACAAAGGCTGAGTAATGACCACAACAGAGCATATCTGCCCCTTACAGCTGAATAGTTATTTTGAATCAAAGAAGCTAATATAAACTATCAGCAGAGTTATTGCAAAAGATGACACAGAGCCTTAAAATCAAAATAAGCTTCCAGCAAGCTTAAATACTTAATGTAAACCAATTAATACAGGAAAATATCTGTAAACTTCCCCCTTGAGCCCCTCAAAGGCCAAGAAGCATTAATTGTATTATTTGAACTCAGAAGATATTTTCCCTCTTTCGACCTCCTCATCCTTCTATAAAAACTTGTTGAGGAAGCCATTGTAAACATTGGTTGGTTATTTGATCACTAGTTGTAATATTGAAACTCTCTGAAATAATATATAGTCTGTTGAAGTTGAAGAAGAAATTGAAGTCTTCGAAGCCCTGATGATGTTGTTGTATGCCTGTTCTTGAGAAGGATCTATCATCTCATCCATGAGCTTGGTTGTTGTTGAAGTATTCTGAACTGTTTAATGTTTTCCCCTATTTTCATTTTGTTACATAAATTCTTACTACAGTAGGATGAAATTTTTAGGCTAAGAAATTACTATTGGAAGCACCTTAGACCTGTTTATCCTTCATTGTTTTATGTTTTCTTTTGCTGAGGTATTTTAGAGTCTTTAATCTCTCTCTTTAGTCCTCATGCTTGTTTATTTCCTTAATAGTTCTAACAATTGGTTTCAGCATGATTTATGGTTCTCCTTGCTTGTTTTCTGCCACTGAAAGGATGTTAGTGACTTTGAAGTATCTTTGTTTACAGTGAGCCAAGGAGGTCTGTTCTGATCATGTCCCTTGTCCTTGCTTGAAAAGTTGGCTTAAAGGTCTTTATAATTGTGATCATAGATGTATTTAGGTGTTCCCTCTTCTATGACCGTAATTATTAGTGAATCTTTTATGTTTTATAAGTTATTTAAAATAAAATATTTTAGGAAATAGGGTGTTCCCCGAATCTTAGATTTCATTTTAAAAGTTTTTTTGAAGTCATTATTTTCTGAAATTGTGATTTGTAGAATTTATGGTTAGCCCTGTCTATCAAATATCTCTTTATTGTTCAAGTTGTGCTTTCAAATTCCCTTCGTTGAGAATTAAACTTCTCTTTCCAAATCATTGATGTTCATCTCATTCCAAAACGAAAGGATCCTGTGGCCAAGTTAGATTTTCCCTTTGATATCCCGTATCCATTGATAAGTTTGTCATGACCTATTTTTTACTCCATTGCCCAATGAAGCAGACATTTCCCCTTTCTATCTATCTTCTCTAGACCTTTTAGGTTCTGTTATATCAATTCAACCAAACAAGCAAACAAACTCTTGCACTTATTAACTAGACTAAAACCAATACTCAAAGCACACAAGATAAACCTTTGCAAAAACAAATAATTT
Source organism: Pinus albicaulis (assembly GCA_034641835.2). Lineage (NCBI taxonomy): Eukaryota > Viridiplantae > Streptophyta > Pinopsida > Pinales > Pinaceae > Pinus > Pinus albicaulis. The sequence continues at coordinate 1,447,698,466 of CM076580.1, forward strand.
GAGAGATCCCTCTCTGAGAGCAGGAGGACTAGATCCTGTAACTCTAAATATTGGTTTTCATGTTGCCTTGTCTTTTGATTTGCCAAACTATCAAAACACGAGACTCCAACACTGATAAGCCAAGATTAAGTTGTTTGGTAGATCTATTTCACTAACCTATCAGCAGTAAATTGAAAACTAATTATTCATGATTAGGCTGTATGACTAACTAGGAGTTTGTTTTTTAGGAGTGGCATTTGAGCTTGCACACTTCCAAATTTTATTTCTCTTTTTTTGGTATGGGGCTATACCTTTCTTGTTTTTACAATCTGCCCTCTTTTTACTGTTATATTTTTTTGTATTTTTGATTTTTCTAACTTTGAATGCAATGATGGATGTAATATTGATAATGAGAAAAAAAATAAAAAGGTTTTCAAACCGGTATCATGAATAAAAATAATCTTTAAGCATCCTGCCATTGACAGGACCCCCAAACAGTTTAGCTCCACTCAATTCTTGTAAAAAATATGCATTGTTACCAACAGTAGAATGAATGAGATAACACTTTGTCCCCAATGTTGAAATTGTTGGCCTTTGTCCTTATATCAAAAAGCTTCTTGATGGTTTATTGCCTTTGTAATGCTCTGTTGTAGACCTCCTCTCTGGTTTGTTGAAGATGTATGGTCTGATTTATTCTTCTTATCATGTCATTGTCTTCAGACTGTACTTCTTTGATCAGCTTCATGACTGGCACACCTAGGCTTTTTGGAAAAATTTCATCAACTCCATATACAAGCTGGTAGGGTGACATTTCATTTGATTTTTTAAGTGTTCATCTGTCAGCCCAAAGTGCATGTACTAGATTTGTGTGCCATGACTTCTTATTGTCCTCCAACAACTTCTTGATTATGTTCACCAAGATTTTGTTTGAGGATTCAGCTAACCTATTACCTTGAGGGTAATAAGCAGTAGAATGACCCAATGTAATCTGATATTTGTGACGGAATTCAACCATCTTTTTGGATCCAAATGCAGCAGCATTTTCAGTAATAATCTTCCTAGAGAAGCCAAATCTAGATAGGATATGGGTTTCAAGAAATTTTATAATAACAGAGTCATTGGCTTGCCTATAAGGGATGGCTTCTATCCATTTAGTGAAGAAGTCTGTTGCAGTGAGAATCCATCTATGTTGGGCAGATGATGGTGGATGGATTTCTCCTATGAAGTCAAGTCCCCAATGTTGAAAAGGGGCTTCAACAGTGATTGGATGCAAAGGTAAGGGCAGAAATTTTATTTTGCCTTCAAAAAGTGGGCATTTATGATAGGAAATGATCATCTTATGGACATCCTGAAAGAGGGAGGGCCAATAGTAACTAACTCTAAGGATTTTGTTGGAAGTTTCCTTCCAATAGAGGTGGCCTCCACATTCTCCTTCATGGAACTCACGCTTGACCTTTTCTACATCATTCTCAGGCAAACATTTAAGCAATAACCCACTAACATTTTTCCAATAAAGACGTTTATCTAAAATGCAGTAGTTCGCATCTTTTAACTTTAAAAACCTTGCCTTTATTTTAAATTTTTTGCATCATTCTCAGGAAAACATTTAAGCAATAACCCACTAGCATTTTTCCAATAAAGACATTTATCTAAAATGCAGTAGTTCGCAGATTTTAACTTTAAAAACCCTGCCTTTTCTTTTTTCAAACCATGAGGTGTATTCAGATTAAGCAAAACATATACAATATCAGCATACCAAGATGAATTCAAGAAATGATTTTCAATAATAGGAGTTGAAAACTCCTCTTGTTCATCTAATGCATTTATCATATTTATATCAAGAGCTTCAAAATTTGATTCAGCCATTAATCTTTCTAGTCCTTGGCCTTTAATGAGTTTAGTGGGGTTGATTTCTAAGTCATATTCAAGTATCACATCTATCCACTTACCTCTCTTTCCATCTGGGTCCTGTGTTAGAATGTATTTCACAACTGAATTTGGGACAAAGGAAATTGTGTGGGAGTGAAGAATGTAAACTCTGAAGTCTTTTAAAGCTTTGACCAAAGCAAAAGCTTTCTTTTCCATGATGTGGTACTTCAGAGGAGAATCTCTCAATGCTTTTCCAAAGAATGCAAATGGTTGCTGTTGTCCCTATGAGTTTTTCTGCAATAGGACAATAGCCACTATGTGTTCCGATGCAAATGAAAAAATGAAAAAATCTTTTGAAAAATCAGGAGTAATAAGAACTGGTGGTTTGGTTAATGCTTGCTTCACCAGCTCAAAATATTTCTTTGCTTCTAAGGTCCATTTAAATCCTTGTTCCTTCTTCAACATATTTTTTATCTTTCTAAGGAGTTCAGCTAAGTTGGGTATGAACCTTCTCAAGAAATTATTCTTTCCAATGAAAGATTGAAGTTCATTGATATTTCTTGGATGGTTGATTTGCAAAATACCATCAATCCTTGCTGGGTCTATCTTTATTCCCTCTTCTGATATGATGTGCCCAGGAAGCTTGCCTTCTTGAAGCCCAAACATTGTTTTCTTAGGATTCAAAGACAACCAAAAATTTCTGCATTTCTCAAAGACTATTTTCAAATGTTCTAGGTGTTCTTCATCTGTTTTAGAAAAAACAGTGATATCATCAAGATAAAAAATGATGAAAAAGCCTAATTCTTTTGAGAATGAAATATCCATGGCTCTCTGAAAAGTGGCACCAGCGTTCATTAAACCAAAAGGCATTTTCACATACATGAAAGTACCCCAAGGTGTAGTAAAAGTTGTCTTTAGTTGATCATCAGGATGTACTAATATATGATTGTATCCTGAGAAGCCATCTAGCAAAGAAATTATTTTAGAACCAACTACCCTTTGTGAAATATGGTCCATCTTGGGTAAAGGGTATTTGTCCTTTAATGAGGCTTTTTTTAAGTCTCTAAAGTCAATACAAAGCCTAATCTATCATGTTTTATTCTTAACTGACACTAGATTAGACACCCACTCTGAATATCTAATAGGAACAGTAATCCCAGCTTCATACATTTTCTTGATTTCCTTCTCAACCAAAGGTAACTAAACATGGTTTATTCTGCGCAGTTTTTGTTTGAAAGGTTTCTGGTTTTCTTTGAGGGGTATTTTGTGTTGAATTATTTATGTGTCATAGGATTTGCGATCCTCATAACTCCAAGCAAAAACATCAAAAAATTCTTTAAACAACTCTATGTATCTCAGTTTGATGTGAGTTGGTAAAGTATTAGACAGTTTAATCATTTTTGGGTTTAATCCACTACCTATGTTACACTCTTCCACTTCAGTTTCCACGGGCTCCAGTTTTGGCTTTTTTGCAACATCATTGAAATCAAATAACTCTTCCAATGGGACCAGGCCTTTTGGAAAATCATGTGTGTTAGATTGCAGTGTTCTAAATCTTCTTTCTCTAAATCTGCACTAATCTCTGGGGTGTGTTTAAGTTTATTAGTCAACAGATTTATCTCAGCAATCTTTGGAGAGGTTTCTTCTTCATCAAGTAGATTTTCTTCATTAGAATAGTCTGTTTCATAATTTGAATCTGAACTTGGTAGTTTAAATTCATTTCTGGACTGTAAGAAGTCTTCTATTTGTTTGTCTCCATCAAAATATTGCCAATATTTCTCATTGTCGGGAACATTTGGTCGAAATTTGATTTGGGTAGTGCATAGTTTGGTTTCATAAGGTGTCAAGCATGTCCTAGCAGCAAATGCCAAACCATTAGTAGCAATATTCTGATTTCTTGGGACAAAGAGAAGCTAAAACTCATCAAATTTTTTCAATAAATCAAGGGTATAATTCCTATAGGCTCTAATTCTGGGATGTTTGGCGCAATATTACCCATTCACTTGCCTAATTATCAGTTTGGAATCACCATGAACTTTTATCCTTTTGGCCCCTAACTTATTCAATAAATGTAGGCCTAAAAGGAGGGCTCTGTACTTGGCTATGTTGTTAGTGCATTGAAAATTTAATTTTCAGGAATGTCCTTCAACATGATTGTTAACTTAATTATGAAGCATCACTCCTACACCTGCATCCCTCTTATTACATGATCCATCAAAGTGCATACTCCAAAGAGGACTAGTTTCAGAGTCACTAATTTGATTACTATCCTCTTCATCTAGAGTGCTTTTGGGTTGTTCTTGTAAGTCATCACTATGTTTAATTTGATGTAACTCCTCATGTTCTTCATTGCATTGAGTATTCCTTTCTTGAATCTCAAGGTTAAAGAACAACGGATGATTGATTTGCAGCTCAAGACCTGTGATTGGTTTGCTATGATTTTCAGATTCAGCAAACTGTTTTGAAGATTCTGTCTTATCTTCCTCTTTATCTATGTGTGCCAGCATGTTATTTTGAGGCGTGGCCACTAATCTAGTTAAGGTTTCTTGCTCATATAAGGTTTCATGATTGAAGAGTATGAATGATTCAAGGCCTGTGTGTACAGAGTAAAAAGGAGAGTTTTTGGGTCTATCTTGGCTGGTAACCATGTACTGCATGTGAGTTTCCCTATAAAGTCTTCTAGTATGATTGAAAACAGGGATGGTTGCATAATTCATATCCATCTGCATTGTTCCGTGTAACTTATCTCCCCAAGATATTGATAATAGCATACCATACTTGGGGGGGACATCACCCACTACAATATCCATTACTAAACATTTCGCTAGAATCTGGGCTAAGTTTACATAGAGGTCTTTGATTAATCCTAAGCATTTCTTTATGCTTGAGTCAAAAGAGTAAAGATATTTGTAAGGTCGAGTGATCTCAAGGCCCAGGCTCTCCATCACAGCTTTGGGCATTAAATTATGGGAGGCCCCTGAGTCATGCATGGAATTGTGCAAAATTTTGTCATGAATTTGTAAACTAACATAAAAAGGAGGAATTGGTCCTTCTTGATATCTACCCTCAATATTAGGACCAAATATGAGCTCTAGTTGGTCATCATTAATATTGACAGTGTCATTATTATCTTCTATGTTTAAAGCCTTCAAAATTTGTGATCTATACACATCTTGGGTAGCTGGTTCAGTAAGGGGAATAGAGATTTTGATTTTAGCAATTTCCCGCTCCAAACTAAAAGGCATCTGATTTTTCAAAATGCTTGTTTCAGCCTTATTAACCACCACTTTATCAACACAATCTGTTTGTTGATTTGGCCTATTTACATTGGTCAAAATTGTTTTAATAGGATAACTAGCTCAGGTGCTAATGCTGTTAAGATCTCCACTTTGTTTTTCATTGATTTGAGTGACTTTTTCTTTGTTTTTATCAGAATTTCCAGCCATGTTTTTGTCTTTCTATTTTGTGACTTTGGGTTTATTTACAGGGCTGTTTTTTACAGATTTTTCAGAGGTTTGGGTTTTGGGAATTTCTTGATTGCTTTTACTCTTGAGGTCATACTCTTTTGGAGTCTCTATGATGACATTTTCAAGCTCTTGATAGCAATATTCATCTTTTGCTCTTTTATCATCATAGGGAGTGTATAGACCTTGTTTTCTATTGTAATGAACATTAAAATCATCATTGTCTATTCCCAACATATTTATTTTGCCTTCCTCTATTTGGTATATTGTTTCTTCAGCCTCACTTACATAGTTTTGATGAAAAGGAGGTATGATCTCCTGATTAGGATCTCTTGGTCTGTTTTGAGGCTGATTTCTCCTAAAATTCTAATTTTGATTTTGATTTCTATTTTGAGGAGCTGATTGGTTTTGATTTTCTTGTGCTCTCTCAAGTATGCTCATCTTTTTCATCATCTCCTCCATCATTCTTTCCATCTTTGAACTGGATGTGGAAGGCGTGGGTTCCTCTCTAAATGAAACTTTCTTCTCATTTCTCATTCTAGCTCGTTTCTCCATTAAATTTACTTCCACAGCTAAGGCTCCCTTTTGCATATCCTCTAAAGTCTGAGGGTTTCTCTCTCTAAGTTGATAAGCCATTTTAGGATCAAATCCTTCAGGAAACTTGTTTGAAGCTAAGCCTTGTGGAGGTTTTAGATCTGGGGGAAGTGCATTATACACACTATTGAACCTAGTGCAATAAGCTTGAACACTTTCCCCAGTGTTTCTTTGGAGATTCTTGTAGTCCGAAAGTATTTGTAGAGGTTTTTTCTGTAATTCCCATTTTTTTAGGAATAACTGATGGAAGGCTTGGAGATCATTTATACTATGAGGGGTTAAGACTTTGAACCATTTTCTTACTTCTCCCCCTAAGATTTGAGCAAATCATTTAAGCTTGAGAGAGTCATCATCAATCTCATTTCTATGAAAGTAGTCATTCATCTTATCCACATGTTGTGAAGCAGTAGTAGCACCATTGGCATCATAAAAAGGTATCTTGGACTGATAGTCCTATGGAAGATTGACTAGAGGTAAAGGAAGGACTAGAGGGGCATACCATGTTGCCATGATAGGAGGTTGTGGAACAAGCGGGGGTTACAAGTGGAGGAGGTTGTTGGAATGGTGTAGTTGAGACAGTGGATGTATGGATAACAGATGTGGGTGGACCAGCAAGAGATTGTTGAGCATATCTAGGATGTGAGAAACCAAAATTATGAAGGAAATGTAAATTAGGTGGTGTGGTTTCTCTACTACTAGTATTCTCACTTCTGTCTTGGGATGAAAGTGGAGATTCAGAGACTATCTGAATTATATCATCAAGTGACTTGGTTCTAAATGGATTTCTTAAGTCAACTTGTGATTATTGTAGAGCTGTAAGATTATCTAGGACAGAATTAGCTCTTTGGAGTGATCTGACAATAGTTGAATATCTGGCCTTAGGAAACTTCCTAAGTATTCTTTTAGGGCTTTCAACTATCTCAGGGGGGTTTGGATCAGGATGGCTCCTAGAATGAATTCTTTTAGAAGCCACTATGCTACATTTTTAGACCCAACTAGACAAGAAAAATTTAACCAAATATGACAATATTTATGAGGCTAACTAATCTTTAAAACAAGAAAAATCTAATTCTTAAAGTCTTCTGACCAATTTTGTATGATGTTATGAGAGTAATGGGTTTCCCAATGGAGACTTAAGGTCTGTTTAGGATTGTGGAGTCACTAGGTGGAAATTTCTAGCTCTTTTAGAGGTAAAATGTTTTATGGTCCACCACCATGTTTATTTGAATACCAATCTGAAATGTTTTTGGGTTTTTCTGAGTGTTTTCAGTCCTATGGGTTCTAAGAGTGTTCTAAATCTTCTTCAACACTTAGCTATGGTGATGAGGCAAAGAATGTTTACCCTTATGGCTTAGCTAGTTGATTCCTTCAAGGTTTGATAAGCTCTTATGAGAATCCTAAGGGTTCCTTAGTTTGTCACTAATTCAAATAAGTTTTACCAGGATTACCATTGCTTTGGTAGTGCTTGAAGAGAGCTACTTCTACTGCACTAAATGCTGAGTACTTTGTTTTAAGGATTTTACTCAGAAGTTCCCCAGCAGAGTCACCAGAATGTTATCTCCCTGTAATTCTAGCATATTGGCAAGACTAATACTATAGGGGAAACATGTGAACCAATTTATGATTCTAGGATCTAGCCCTCCTGAATCCAGAGAGGGATCTCTCTATAAAGTGCAAAGCTTGATATATCTTTAAGGCTTGAAGTGTGATATTAGGCTAGTTATGAGGATCAAGGTTTTTTCTTGTTTTGGTTGGGCTAAGATAAATGAAGGTGAAGGAAGTCTAAATGAAGGGTGAAGGTATATGAAAGTGAAATATTGATTGTGCTAAAAGGATAGGAAAGAAACAACTTCAGTCCATTGGGCTATGGAGTCAAAGTAGGATTTAATTGAAATAACAAGGTTCAAGAGTGGTTCATGGGGCAAGTCATCTATGTCAAAGGATCTCTTTAAAGTTGATTTTATGGAATGGAATGGAATAATAAGAAGGGGAAAAAAACAAATGAAGAACAAAGAGTAGCCTAAGATCAAGTAAGTACTTTGAAACTATCCTGCTTTTGGCATACGCTTAAGAAAGACATAAAAGTTATCTAAGATCAGGTCAGTACTTTGAAATTAGTCTGATTTCAATGAAATTTCAATATAAAACATTTAAAACACAAATATAATAGCTTAAGATCAAGTAAGGACTTTGAACCTATACTGCTTTCAGCATATTCGAAGGGAAACTTTTCAAAGCAACTGTTGGAGAAGAAAACTAGAGGACAAGGCTAACCATAGACTTCCCTAGTTCATTCTTTAATTAGTAAACTTATCAAGATAACTCTTAAGATAAACCAAGAATAGTCTAAGATTAGGTAAGGACTTTTAACCTAGCCTACTTTCAACATACTCTTAAGAAAACTTTCAGACAACCTTTGGAGATAAAACTAGAGGACAGGGCAAACCATAGATTTCCCTAGTTCAACTTTACTTAGCAGACACTGAAAATAACATTCAAGAAATTTTTTTAAAATATAGACAGTAAGAGAAGGGAATGCCAACATCTTGACTGCTTGGACAGTATTCAATCATTCTTAAATAACACAATTGGAAGAAAACATTCAGATAAAGGTTATCAGTGAGAGCAGGGTACCTTTGATAGTAAATCCTAACTCTATAATTGATGTTCTTGATCAGAGAAGATGGACAGAATTGAAACATAAATAAAAAGACAAGTTACAATAAGAAAAACATCACCGTTCACATAGACCAGGATCCCATAAATCATCTTGTATTTGATGCTTCAAACCAGTTACAATCTTCAAGTCCAGTGGGTCTCTACAACTTCAAACTTCTCATCTTAACTTAGGTATCTTCAATTAAAAACAGAGCTTAGAACAGCTTCAGAAAACTATTTACATGCAAAAAATATTTGGAGACCAACCCTTGCCTCATCTTCTACAGAGGTATTTATAGAAGAAATGAGGAGGTAGAATGTAAAATAAGATCTTTAGGTTCAATTAATACAATTAATGGTTCTCGGCCTTTGAGGGGCTCAATGGAGAAGGATTCTAATATTTCCTCGGTATTAATTGATTTTCATTAAGTTATTGAACTACTTAGGAGAATTTGTTGACTTTAAGGCTCCTCCTTATCTTTGTAATAACTTTGCTGACAGTTGTAATAAGTTCCTTTGGCCTGAAATAACTGTTCAGCTGTTTTGAGGAAAACATCTTTTTTTTCTAACAATAAATATGGCCTCTCTCAAATGCTTTGATGCTGCAAGTGGCCTTTGGTAGCTAAGAGGATTCAATTAGCCTATGATGTGGTAGTGGAGGCTTCTCGGATTGATGAATTGCTTTTTCTTTCCCGAAAACATCTTTAATTTACTTCAAGTCTATGTTTTTAGGATAGATTAGGCTAAATCTGTGTCTTCCGGTCTTCATGTTGTATTTAACTATGGATTAGGCCTTTGATATCTGAATTTATGCCTTAATCCCATAAAATTGTGTTAAAACCTTTAGACATTGATCTCTGCTTTGATTTTATCCCTAAATACTGATACTCTTTGTCTGTGGTGTTTGTTGTGTTTTATTCTTTTTGTGGGCATGCAGAGGGTTTTAAAATAGCATCAGTGCTCATGATGCATGGATGAAACATGATATGGAACCCTGCAGAGTGATCTCATTCATGAATAAAGGCCCGGGGGATCGTCATCCCCGGCCCTTCATTTCTTTTAGGAGACCATGGAAAACCTTTAAAACATGTAAAAATACACAAAATTTATGAAAAATCCCGCGTGGATGGGTCAGACTGCTTTGGAGGTTGAGGTTGGATCGCAGCGGTTGGATGAAAACATGCAACGAAGGGGATTGCTCATTGGGATCAAAAGGGGAGGCGGTGGACAAACGGTGTTGGAATTAAGTCAGGGTTGTTGATCTACAAATATCATCGGTCGAGATTGATCAGGTTTATATAATGCAAAGGGGGCCACATTATAGTGAAATGGAAGAATATACAAAGGAAATGGGTGAAAAACCTTTGGTAGAGGAAAAATAGGACTAAATGAAATTTGGGGTTTCAGAAAGAATCTGGGCTGTTAGATTAGATCAGCCAACAGAGATCAACGGTGGAGATTAAAAATGAGGGAATGTAATGTAAATGGGGGAAAGGTGGTTTGGCAGAAAACCATAATGGTTTTCATGCAGGTCTGAAGTGGAAAGGTGGTATTGCCTTTTTGAACACGATATGTGTTAAAGCTTGACACGTGGCTTTTTAAAACCATCCATATTGCGTAAAATTAAAACATTAACCTCCGGATGCAAAATCATGCAAAACTGCACCCTAGCCTTCAGATCTAGGGTGTCAAATCGGACGGTTGTGAGGAGAGCGCGATGGAGGTAAGATGCACGGGTAGAAAGTGATAGGAGGTTCGAAGGCAGATTATATATGGAGCAACATGGACCGTTGATCTACAGAGATCAATGGTGGATCTTCACTGAAATATTGTACAGAGTGGGGCTTATGAAACAACAAAGGGAAGTGGAGTTTAATCTAGACCGTCGAATCTGTGAAATGAACAGTCTAGATGGGATTGCGAGGTCGCAAATCAGAGGAAAAAAGGGAAATACAAAAACAAAAAGCGCCAATGTGATTTAGCATGAGCCATTTGATCTAGGAGAGATCAACGATGGAGATTCAATCAGCGGGTGCAATGGCAAGGGCTTATGGCAGAGGGCGATTAAATCTGGGCCATCGGTTCTTGTGGATTCGATGGTATAGATTGAATCGTAATCTTTGCAATTGGAGGAGGAGAGGGAAAAGGCACAATGGTTTTTTGTGATGCGGTTGAATTAGAGCCATAAATCTCAAAGCTATATTGATGGTTAGGATTTAATTACAAAGGTCAAAGGTAGAGGGGCGGGCTTCGGAACGGAGCGATGTGGGCTGTTAGATCTGGGTATGGTGGAACAAATCAATGGTTGGGAAACCATCGAAAGGTTGAAATCGAAGGTAGAAAATAAATATTTGAAGTGTGTTCAATGAAAAAATCCGATGCAATTTTCCGACGATCGTTGATTGGCTTTAGATCAATGGTTGATATTTGCTGATACCAAAAACTATCGGGTTTTGTTATAACATGGGAAAATTGTGTTTTTAATAAAATACAAAGGAAAGTTAAGCTTCGGGAGGGGTTTTTCATGGTGTTTAGCACCCGATTGCGGGGCTTAGGGTTATATGAAAAGACGAAGGGATTGGGAGTTAGAAGAAAAGGGGCCAATAGCATCGGAAACCTTTTAAAGGAAAAAGGAAACATGAAGAAAATAAAACCCCGATTGCGATTGCACAAAAGGGGCTTAACTGTGGGTCACTGCTCTGGGTCTTATACAAAAAAAGGAACTAGGGGCTAAGGCCAAAAGGGCTTAAGGCCTTAGTTAAAAAATGGTTTTTTAGGCCAAAATGATAAATTTTCAAGGATTTTTTGGCTTTTGGTAGAAGGGGAAAAAGGGTTTTTTAAGTCTTCAAAGGGGATTTTCAAAGATTTAAAGGGAATTTCAGAGGAATGAAAGGTAAATGAATATTTTTATGAATAAAATGGAGAAGAAAAAGGAGAAGGGAAAATGGAACTTTTCAGTAGTCTTTTCTTTTGGTGAACAAAAGATTTTTTTTAGTGTTATGAGGGAAACAACAGATGAAGGTTTCCTAAAGGAAAAAGAGACATCATTAAGTCTTGAAGAACTCACAATTGGGAAATTAAATTTTTTCTTGAAGGCTGTAAAGATCTAGCCACCATTTGATATGACAAATTTTTATAGGTGGCTAACATGTTGTTTCAATTCCCTTTAGTTTTTCTTCATGGTTGTAATCATCTAGTACATGATCTGTCTCCTAATATTTCTAAGGTCACGACATGCCTAGGGTGAGATGCTCTGCCTCTTGGAGTAGGGTGAAAATTCTGGCATTGTGCTAGACTACTCGGAAACATTGTTGGCCTCTATCCTGAACCTGGTATTACCCAGAGACCTCCTTTTTTGCCAACAAATGGTTCCATTACCAAGACCTGAAAAATTCATTTAGGAGTTAGATCATGGTATCGTGGATTTATGAGAGAGAACTATGAAGCTAGGATAACCACTCAGACCATTTCATATCGCAACAAGCGGTGTTGAGATAGCAGAGGGAAAATAATGTTAAACATCGGGTCCTGTTTTATGAATCTCCATGTTACATGTACAAAATTTTCTAGGGAAGGTTAATTGAAGAATTTTATAATTGGTTGCAGAGACTACAAGTCATGTCACTCCCATGAGGATCGTGTAGAGCCTGTCGCAAGCGTACGCACACGGATCTAGTAGGACTCCATCGGTTAGATATTGATTTGACCAGAGCTATATATTTCTAGGTACAATCTACCTTGGAAGGATACATTGTGGAATTCACAGCTGAGTGTTACCAATCATTTTCAAAAGTTGAGGAAATATTCAGATCCAGATTGCGGGGAGAACTGTTGAAGGAAATCCTGTTGTGCATCAAAGCTTTAATGGTGGACAGGGGTTTGATGGCATTCCAAAAGTATGAGATGGAGAATTAAACCTCCAGTACTGAGAGAAGGATTTGACAGAAAGATGATACAACTAAGTAAGTAGGGGGGATAGGGATATGGATGCTGGAACATCCAGTAGGTTGAGAGAGCGACGAGCACATTGGAGGGCGCACATTGCTGATAAGTGGTGGGAAAGGGTGATGAAGGAGTTTGAGAAGGAGGAAAGTAGTTTACAAGACAAGGAAAAGGTGTCGAGATGACAAAGTAAATGGAAGGTCAGATGAGATCCCAAGGAATACGGGGTACCAGCAAAGAAGTTAGGCAAGTGTATACGAGCCCAGCTCAAAGGGAAAAGGGATAAAAATCCATTGTAGAGGATGCACTCCCCAAGGATATATTCGATGTGGAGCTGCATGTTGCAATGGAAAAACTATTTTGAGAGAAGCCGACACCCATAATTCAAGGTAATTCTATTCCCCAAAGTTAAAGTAGCTCTAGTCCCAACCTTCCCCTGGTACTTTATCAGCCACCATATAATTTTTTTTGTTAAATTATGGGAGTTTATGAATTTGAATAGTGTTAAGTATACAGTACATATATCTACTAGCTACAGTGCTAGTAATAGAATCTCACAGCCAGGAAGTAGAAGTTTTATTTTAGTACCACCCATAAAAAGAAATATGGCGGGATCTTTTACTCGATACCCAAAATTCTTTGTGAGGGGCAAAGATGATTTGGAGAAACACTAGTATCTCTGTGAAGTGACATGGGGGGCTCGACAGACACCAGAGGCAATAAATTTGATCGAGTTTTAGACTACTGTAAGAGAGAGAGCTCTTCGCTGGTTCATTAAATTCTCCGAAGCTCATCAAAACCTAGCGATATATGATGTAGAGAGAGAATTTTTCAAAGAATTTAAATTACCTCAGACATATCATCAAGGGTTATCTGAGTTGTGTGAGATTAAACAGCGAGAAGGTGAAACTCTGTGGGAGTTGATGAGAAGGTTCAAGAGTGCGATTGGGAAGCTGAGTTACCCAATCAATCTGAATCACCAGCAAGATTGGTTTATTAAAGTACTTCCATTGACAATAATTCCACTAACACAACAGAAGATTGATACCTTAGAAGATGCCCTTAAGCAAGCCATGAAGATAGAATCTATTGCAGGGTATCCGCAAGAGTTGAGAGGAGGAGGAGAAGTGCAAGACCCTTCCATACTAGGGCTAAAAAATCAGATATCCAGTTTAACAGAAAAATTGAAATACATTCAGCTGATATGACCTACAAGACTCAATGTGTGGTGTACCCATTGTCTGATGGAGGTACACATGGCCATAGAATACCCGAGGTTGTGGAGGAAAAATGCAGGAGCTTCAGCAGCAGGGACAAAGGGGGCTCCACTAGTTGGGGGAGTTGCTCAGATAAATACGTAGGGATTATAGGAACTGCAACCACACTTTCCAAGGTTCCTCGCTCAATAGAATCATACCGCCACTAAATACTGTGAAATATGCAAAGGCATTGGTCATCCTCTACAACTATGCCCAATTTTGTAGAAATATTCCAATGTTGAAAAAAATACATATTGCGGTTTTTTCACTTCTACAATGCATAATACAGAGCAGTATAGAGCCCTCCATGCACTAGTAGAATTATTGGACATACCATCTTATAGAGTGAATGAAGCTCCAAGGTGCCAAGGAGGAGGAGTTAGAGGATGCAGAACTGGAGGAAGAGGACAAGTAAGGTGCTACAACTGTGACCATGAAGGGCACGTAGAAAGGGAATGTCGGCTACCCAGAAGACCATGGTGCTCTCAGCATAGATTCAATACACACACAACTGAAGACTTTCTAGAACTAACTAAGAGATGGGAGGAAAGAGCCAGACAAAGAGGAGCGAATCTGGTGAATGAAAAATTGAGAATAGTAGACGTTCAGCCCATGCAAAGCATAGCCATAGTAACCTAGGGAAGAAAGAAAATATGGGAGGATTCACAAAATATGGACCTGATAAAGCTTATCAAGCCCGAATCTCTAAAGAACGCTTTTAGACCAGATAGACATAAGCAATATTTTAAGGAGGCAATGGAAACATTTTCCCAGATAGGGGGGAGTAAAGGCATTGAGCTTCCATAGCTGATTGTATAAAAAGAGAATTAGGCCCATACATGTACAATGATTGAGGAATTGTTCTGAATATTTCTGAAAATTGTAACCAATGCACTATTGCTGGAACAACTTAAGAAAAACCTAGAATTGGTGGTGCAGGAAAACGTAGGACTGGGAGAGTCAAGAGATTCAACTGAAAAATACATAATAATACTAAAAATAAATAAGAAAGGAATAGGAAAGGAATTTTTTGTGAATACTCAAGTCGCGGGATTTGAAATCAAAGACACCATCCTTGATTTGGGATCATATGTCAACATTCTACCAAGAAATACATGGGAAGCACTGGGGAGGCCAAATTTGACATACTCGCCAATACAGCTCTGCATGGAAAATCAGTATTGTATTGTACCCATAGGAAGGCTACAAGAGGTCGAGGTTGATGTCGTGGGAGTGAAAACATACACAGATTTTGAGGTGATAGACATCATGGGGGACAAGGATCCCTATCCTACTTTATTGGGGATAGACTGGACCTTTGAGAACTATGAAATGATCGACTTGAGAAAATAATTGTTGATATTTGAAATTGGGAAGTTAGGGTCACTCAACCACTTGACCCATATCAGGGACCCTGATATAGAGAAACTGTTGACAACAGAGAGGATGCTCAACTTCTCCATCACCTTTACCAGATGATTGTAGGGAAGAGAGAATACTATATCAATCCAATAGCAGGAGGGATCGTAAGCTGGAGAAGTGTTTAGAGTTAAGACTTGGGCTCAAAAATAGCTTGGGATGATTGGCAATGGGGAGGATACGAGACCAACACTCGAAGATGTGCTAATATCCAGGGAGTCAAATGGATTGTAACTGAGGTAAGAGGTTATCCGACTCTATCAAATATGAATGTTGTAAATACATTTATTGCAAAAGTAGAAGAAAATTTATCAATAGAACATAGAGTCCCTCTTATGGATGCAGCACTACAATCCACATCAGTAAGGTGGTGGTTCAACCATCACAACACACTTCCAAAGTGGGAAGATGTTGCAATAGAACTAAGAGCTAGATTCAAGGAAGATGCAGGACCACAATTCCTTGAGAAGTACCAAGGGGATTATGACCCAACAAAGCATTTAGAAAATTGTGAGTACAATTGGAAGAAATAAGGGTATCCAGAATCTCTGTGGATGCACATTTTTATACATTCGCTAGACAAAATTCCATAGGCCTGGTACTTGACCGAAGAAAAGAAGAGAGGAATTGGCACCTAGAAAGTAGTTGCGGAAAAATTTACGCAATGTTTTTATTTTAAATGAGAAAATAACTGGTTACAGATGCACTACAAGCCATCAAATGAGTACTATTTTTTCCAGAAATTCAAGAAGATGAAGAGAAACCACTCTCAGAGTAGATTATCAAAAAACCAATAGAATGAAAATGGATAGATAGTGAGATGGATGACGAAGATTTAGACAATCTATGACACTCATAATTTGTAGAGAAAGAAGGGGAGCGGGATATATAGTAGGAACCAACAACAGAAGGATTTCACCTGTTACCCTTGAAGACTAATAAGCTGAACATTGGAACCATGAAGAAACCCAAAATATCATCCGTCAGAGACTGCTGGGATACACAAATGACAAAGGAAATCTTTGCTCTTTTACAGGAATATGAAGACCTATTACCATCCTTAGTAACAGAGCTAAAGGGGATAAAAGGAGACATGGGGGGGATTTTCATAGTCTTGAAGCCTGATGCAAGACCAGTGAAGCATAGGCCTTACCACCTAAATCCAAGGGCAAAGGAGAAACTCAAAGTAAAAATAGATAAAATTTTGAAAGCAGGGTTGATTTTTCCAGTATAGGAATCAGAGTGGGTCAGTCCCATTGTAATATAAAGAAAAAAGGAAAAATCCAAGATTAGAGTATGTGTGGATTATAAAAGCCTCAACAACGCATGTATACATGATCCATTTTCCACTCCATTTAGTGATGAGGTTCTCGACATTATGGCAGGAAATGAAGCCTATTCATTCAAAGATGGATTTTCAGGATATCATCAAGTGAGAATAGCGGAATAAGAGAAGAAGAAGACCAATTTCACAACCGAATGGGGATCATTTGCATACCATGTCATGCCCTTTGGACTGAAGAATGCGGCAAAGGTGTTTTCATGAATAGTGATAGCAACATTTTTGGGATTATATACATAAGTTCCTAAAGGTATAAATGGAGGATTGGAAATTTTACAAGTTATTGAACAACCAAGCCACTTTACTAAGAATAATGTTTGACAAATGCAGAGAACTCCCAATCTCCCTCAACCTCAAGAAATGCATCTTTTTAATACCTTTCGGGATGCTTCTAGGGCATGTTGTTTGTGTGGATCCAACAAAAGTAGTAGTCATTGTTAATATAGAGGCGTCAGAGACTGTGAAACAACTAATATCACTACTTGGACATACTAGGTACTGCAAAATATTCATCTGCGGCTACACAAAGATAACAACACCATTGGAAAATATGTTGTGGAAGTAAGAGAAATTCATGTGGAGTGACGAATGCACTAGTGCCCTTAATACATTGAAAGAAAGGTTAGCAAGTGCACCCATCTTAGTTCATCCTAACTGGGACAGACAGTTCCATGTCCATATTGACGCCTCCAGCATTGCATTAGGAAAAGTGTTAGCTCAGGAAGGAGAAACTTCCGTTGATCATCCAGTCTACTTTGCAAGAAGGAAGTTGTCTACTGCTAAAAGGAACTACACAAAAACAGAATGAAAAGATTTGGCAATGGTGTATTCTCTTCAGAAATTTCGTCATCACCTACTTGGAGGTACGTTCAAATTCTTCGCAGACCATTCAACATTAAAGTACCTAGTTAACAAGCCTGTGCTTGAAGGAAGGATCTGTGGATGGTTCCTACTGTTCTAGAAGTTCACCTTTGAAGTGATAGTGAGGTCAGGAAGGTTAAATGTGGGTCCTAACCATTTATCGAGGTTGGAGAATAGAGAGAATGGGAGATCCCTGGATGATCAGTTACCAGATGCTCATCTCTTTAGAGTAGAAGCCATCCCAGATTATTTGGAGCAGATAGCAGTATATCTAGCAACAAGACAGTGCCCAACTAAATACACGACGACTTAGAGAAGACATTTGGTAGTAAAATAAGTTGAATATCAACTGATAGCAGGACAACTATATAATATGGGGTTGGACCATGTCTTTTGGAGATGTGTCATCGACCATGAAAGAGAGGATATCTTGTAGGAGTGTCATTGCATAGTTGCGGGGGGCCATGTTGGCGCAAAACACACCACAAGAAAAATATTACAAGTAGGGTTTGGTGGCCCACAGTTCATAAAGATAGTAAAGCTTATGTAAAGAAATGTGATGTTTGCCAAAGAACGGGATGTCCATCACACTGAGATGAGTTTCCACTATAACCTTTAAGAGCACTACAACCATTTGAAAAATGAGTTGTTGATTTTGTAGGGCCAATTGTGCTAGTGGCAAGACATTCACAGGTAAGGTACATAATGACCGTAATAGATTATCTCACAAGATGGGCGGAGACAACACCTGTGAAATATTTCATAGAAAACACAGCAACCAGGTTCATTTTAGAAAATATCATTAGTAGATTTGGCTTCCCCAGAAGCCTAACTAGTGATCAAAGTACACACTTCATCAATCCAACAATCATGTCTCTATTAGATAATTTTATGGTGCAACATCATAAGAACAGCTCGTACCACCCTCAAGCAAATGGAACCGTTGAAGCATTCAATAATATCTTAGAAAAATTGTTAGTATGAATCCTTTGTCGAAGTGTACAAAAGAATACCACTTTATCTACGCATAACTAATAGCCCTAACATCAAATGTGGCTGCCAATATCTTCAGATCTGCAGTTAGTTGATCAATACAAGAGCTGCAAAAAACCAGATCTATGCATAGAAAGACATTAAGCAGTAAAAAGAAGGGTTTGGTCCATATATCCAATAGACAAGACAAGAACAATTTTTGAAAGAATTTTTTCTATTAAGGGCACCTGGGAGGAAAAAAAGAAGATGTTTCCAATTCTCCTCAATGGTATGGGTTCTTGGAAGTCCTCAGCACTTCAGATCTAGTATTTCTCTCTCCTGTTGGTGTAGAAAACCCATACAAAGATAGAACTCAAAGGGAGCTCACACAACAAATAATGGAAAATATGACAATGATAATGGCTCAAAGTCAGACCAAGAGTTTAGATCCAGAGTTATCTAATAGGAAACAAAAGGTGAAGAGTGGTAGGAAAAACCCTCCTATTTATAACAAAATATTGGGTCATTCTAGATCTTGGTGCATGATTAAAATAACATTAACCAAATCTAGATCCACCTTTTATGGAATATTTTATTATATTTGTTGGAGGGAAAAAGCATTTGACTTGGGTCAAATCCCTTTATTTGTTAATAATAAATAAATAAATGATTTATTTATCTTTTTAAGGAAGTGGTTGAAGGATAATTAAATAAATAATGATTTATTTTATTATTTGTGGGTGATTTGGTCATATTTAACAAGGAATATTATCTAAATAAGATTTAAATAATTATTCCTAGAAAATAATAAGATAAATAAAGGTTTATCTAATTAATTTCTTTGTTTTGGGTTAAACATGATTAGGAATAATAATTAAATTATGGTTTAATTAATTATTCCATGAGGAAAATAAAAAAAATATAGGTTTGTTTAATATTTCCTTTTGGGGTTCCCTGTTTAGACCATAAACAACCTAATAAATGTGGTTTATTAAGTTATTTTACATAGTGAAAGCAATTTTACTTAGGGTAAAATTGGTCTTACATGGTGTACTTGGGTCCATCTAATGATAATAGGCTAGATGACCAAAAAATGGTGTAACAGATTGCCCCCCAGCGTGCGAGTGTTAGGAGCAAATCGTATGACCGAAGTACGTTGTAAGAACTCAATCACCAGACATCAAAAGGGAAGTCAGAGAGAGAAATGTAAGGTAGACTAATGTGCTGAAGAACTAGACCCCGAGGAGACGAGACTTGCAGGTGCAACAAGTCTCTTTTTATGAGAGGGTACCTGTGCTAAAGGCGGCGGGGGAGGCATACCTATGCCCGCTGAGACAAAGTACAAAAGAATAGTGTGTCCAGTAAACAAGGGACCGAACCATAAAGTACAACCGGCATAATCATGAGCCAGATAAAAATACAATGAGGAATCCCACATACATGCTGTGCCTGGGATAACAGCCAGGACTGATACAATAATATCTGAGTACATGAGATACAAATACAACCCAAATGCCCCTTGTAAATGGGGAAGGGCTCACAAAATCTGACTGACACATGCAAATCAAAGAGGCGCTACAAGTGGCTAAGGCCAACATCATCAAATATCTGGAGCTGCATCGAAGGCTGCAAGGAGGAGGTCATCCGGGCATGTGGGGGGCTACCTGCAGGGCCACCCCCTCATGAGGGTTGAGACATCTCACACATACCCGGGAATCATCAAGAGCTGCTGCTGTATCACTGAACCATCAAGTATATGGATCTCGGTCATGCTGAAAGGAGCTGGAGTGGAGAAACAATCAAGTCAAAGGGAAATGAGAGATCCCTTTGCCTGATCCGAGGCACCGAACAAGAGTGGAAGCTGGAACCAAGGTACACCGCCCTCTAGACCTGGCTTCTGGAATGAAAGTGCTGATGTCGACAGAAGGAGGTCCGCCATAGTTGAGGGAGTGAGATATCCCCAACTAAGGCACGAGAGAAAACAGTAGAGCGACGGACAGACTGACACTAATGATGAGAGTGAAATAGAAAGGACTGAGTAGCGAATGGACGACTTCCCTTGTTAGAGCATAAAGGGCATGAATGACATGGCAGCGACTGACACAATATCATAAGGGATAGGGGATAGTGGGACTGAAGGCCATAATGTGCGACACAAGGGAGAGACCAAGCAATGAAGGATGGAGGACTATAGCGGGGTACAAAGGGACTTGGGATAGACTCCATGAATGTGATGATGACTCCACTTGGATGCTCTAAACAAGGGCGACTCAGTGGTGCTGCCTCACAGTAGAGGTCCAATGGGGGACCATGAAAACATGAGTACAAGATGGTAACTCACGACAAAAATCAACACAAACAAAGACAAGTAAGGAGGCAAAATGGTGCCCCAAGTACAAGTGTTGTAAGTGAAGAAATGTGATTTTAATGAGAGGGGAAGTGACCCGTCTTGGAAAAAATGTGTCCTGGTGAAGTATCAAATCTCAAAAATGAAAAATATGCTGGCTATCTAAAAGAAAATAAAACATGCATTTCAGAAGGGAAATGCTAAGGGTAATATTTCTTAAGATAGAGTGCATTGCGAGGATTAGGAAGGGGATTGCCTTCGAAATCCTCTAAGAGGTATGCCCCCTTACCGAGATCCTTACTGATGATGTAAGGGCCTATCCATAATGAGTCGAACTTCCCATGACCAAGGACATCGTGGGCCTGGTCATAAACTAGAACAAGGTCGCCTTCGTGAAAAGTACGAGGCTGGACTTTTCTGTCATACTGAGCTTTGGTGCGTTTCTTGGCCACTTCCATGGTTTGCAAGGCAACACGATGGTCTTCGGAGGCACGCTCAAGCATGATAAGTCGTTGTTCGAGAGGTTGGGTGTCAGGGAGAAGTTCAACGGCCAGATGCAGGGAAGGAATTTCACACTCGATCGGTAAGACTGCCTCCTCTCCAAAAACGAGGTGGAAAGGAGTGAACCCGGTGGCGGTTTTAACAGAAGTCTGATAGGCCCATAAAGCAGGGAAGAGCATGAGGTGCCAGTTGGTTTTGTGCTTATTCACCGTCCGTTGAAGCATAGTCTTGAGAATTTTGTTGACTGCTTCAACTTGGCCATTACCTTGGGGGTAATAGGAGGAGGAATATTGGTGCTCAAAACCCAATAGTGAGGATAGATCACGCCATATCTCATCTTCAAAATGTCGGCCGTGGTCAGAGACCAGTTGTTTCGGAACCCCGAATCGAGTGATAACATGGTTAAAGAAAAAGAGGGCTGCGGTAGCTGCGGTGTTGTTAAATGTTGGCATAGCCTCGGCCCATTTTGTGAAATAGTCGACCGCCACGATGATATATCTATGGTTACCGGTGGATGGCGGGCGACACTCCATAAAGTAGATGGCCCATTTACAAAAGGGACCAGTTGAGATGACCGGATGGAGGGGAGCTGGGGGAGCTCGCGCCTTAGGGGCGAAATGTTGGCAATTGGAACAGTGTTTGACTGCTTCAATGCAATCACTGAAGAGGGAAGGCCAGAAATACCCAGCGTGCATGACTTTTTGGGTAGTAGCAAGACCGGAGAGGTGACCACCGCAAGCGCCGCTATGGCAGACATTGAGGACTTGTTTAGCTTCAGTGTGCGTGAGACAAAGACGAAGGACAGTATCTATACCGCGACGATAGAGGTCGTCACCGATAAGAAGGTAGCGAGGAGCCTGGTGTCGGATACGTCGCCGAGCATCATGATCAAGGTGAAGAGTGAACTTTTGGGTTCGTAATTAAGTGAGGATATCGCCGTACCAAGGATCGTCTAAAGTAATGGCGAATAAGTGCTCATCAGGGAAATCATCATTAACTGGAGGATCCTGTGTTCTGGTAGGTAATTCATAAATGAGTTCAGAAAGGGCTAAACATTTCTTACTTTTTTGTGTGACAAATTCGAGGTCGAATTCTTGAAGGATGACGACCCAACGGGCGTAATTCCCAGTGAGGATGCGGCGCTTCAATAGGAAATCCATGGGGTTGGAATTAGTCACAACCTTGGTGGAATGCATGAGGATGTAATGACGAAGCTTTTGGACTGAGAAGACAACAACTAGCGCTAGTTTTTCTTCATGTGAGTAGGAAACAGGAGGCCCTTCTAGGTTCTTAATGACGTAGTAGATCCCATGCTCGATACCATTTTCATCTTCTTGGATAAGGACTCCAACGACCGAATAGGTGGAAGCGGAGATGTACAGGATGAAGTCCCTATCAAATTCGGGAGGGCGGATCAAGGGAGCGGATGTGAGAGCCTGCTTGAGGGCATCAAAAGATTCATGAGAATAGGTATCCCAAAAAAATGGGATATTGGATCAGAGGAGTCTAAGGAACCCATGTGCGGTGGTGGCATAGTTAGGGATGAACCGACGAAGAAAATTAGTGTTGCCTTGGAGACTTTGGAGCTGGCGTAGGGTACGTGGAATGGGAAGTTCAAGGATGGCTTGAACTTTCAAAGGGTCAAGAGTGATACCATCCTTAGACACTATGAAGCCTAAGAGATGGCCAACGGGAATGCAAAAGACGCATTTCAATGGGTTAAGGCGGATATTATACTTGCGACATTGGAGAAAGATGGTACGCAGATCGTGGAGGTGCTGTGCCCGATGCTTAGAACGCGCAGTGAGGTCCTCTAAATAAGCAAGGATAATATGAGCTAAGTCATGGAAACAATAAGACATGGCCCGTTGAAAAGTGGCGCTAGTGTTTTTAAGGCCGAATGGCATGACCCGGTAAGCAAAAGTTTCCCACAGACAAATGAACGCAGTTTTAAGTTGGTCAGCAGGACGGATAACGATTTGGTTGTATCTAGAGAAACCATCCATAAAGGATAGAACCTCATGCCCCGCACACTCATCAATGATTTGGTCAATAAATGGTGTGGGGAAGTTTTCTTTGGGACAAGCTTTGTTCAAGTCGCGAAAGTCCGTCCAGACACAGATGGTGCCTTGTTTCTTGAGGATGGGAACCGGGTTGGCCATCCAAGTGGTGTATTCAATAGGATAAATGAAACCAGCTTGTTTGAGCTTATCAATTTCAGCTTTGATAGCATCACGTTTGGAAGGATTAATGGGTCTCAACTTTTGTTGGACTGGGATGGCATCGGGCCACGTGTCGATGTGATGCTCGACGATGGTGGGATCGAGCCCAGGCATTTCGGAGTAGGACCAGGCGAAAATATCACAGAATTCTTTGAAAATCTTAGTGTAAGCTTAGATTCCTTCCAGGGTGCATTGGGTGCCCAAGGTGATATATTCTTCGATTCTTGGTTTGAACGAAATGTCAATTTTAATGGTAGGAGAGATGTTGGCCATGTTTCCTTCTTCGAAAGCATCAGGTGCAGGGATGGGATTTTTGAACCAATCGACTGCATTGGGAATGAACTCTTTGCTTTCCACAACATATTTGTCATGGGACTGTTGTGGGAGGAAGTATGCACGATGGTGCATATCATCCCACGGAAAGTTAGGGTTAGTCATGGATTCCATAATGTCTTCATTGGACTGGAAGATGGGAAGACTGGAGGAAGGAGGGTCACCCGCTGATGTAGTGATGTGTGACTGGTCACCCTGTGGAGAAGGGCTCACATGCGTAATGTCAACAGATCCAAGGTCGACTGAGGGGGAACCGAGAGTGTCTGCAGGTCGAAGGTTAGGTGAATTATCTCTCAAGGATGACGATAGGTACAAAATGGTGATCGAAGGCTTGGTTGGTTCGATAGCGGGAGGAGGAATGTGAATGGGAGTAGGAATATCCTCTGGTCCTATCAAAGTAGAACTCGCAGAAAAGTG
The DNA here is from genome assembly GCA_034641835.2 of Pinus albicaulis. Classification (NCBI taxonomy): domain Eukaryota; kingdom Viridiplantae; phylum Streptophyta; class Pinopsida; order Pinales; family Pinaceae; genus Pinus; species Pinus albicaulis. The sequence continues at coordinate 1,447,722,645 of CM076580.1, forward strand.
AGAAGGCATCTTGTCATGCGTAGCCTTGAATTGGCAGTACGTGTCTAAGGAGGAACGATACTCGTCAAGGCGGCGACAGAGGTGGGTGTAATGGCCATGGAAATCGCACAAAGCACAAGGGTGATTTGTGTGCAATTTTTTGAGTTTCGGGATAGAATCCAGGATAGTGACGTAGACTTTAGGGATATCAGAGTCGGGAAACGTCTCGTTGACCAGGATCTTGAGGTGTGGAAATTCAGGACACGTATGGGTGGCGTGACTGACAATATCGCACAAAGCACACTGGATAGCATGCTTTGGCGGTCGAGGAGGGGTAGGGTATGTCGGGGGGGCTTGGTCCTGATTGGTTGCCCCCTTGCGAGCTTTTCCTTTCTTTCTTGGGGCTGTCACCATAGGGGCAGGGTCCTGGGGAGGTGCGGGGGGCCTGGTGGTAACGGAGGAAGCGAGGGGGACCAGTTGAACTGGTGTTAAAGCAAGGTAGGGTTTGGGGTGATAGGGTGGGGTAGCGGCTGGAGGGTCAAGGTACTAGATGGGTATGCCCAGGGTTAGGTTCGGGAGAGAGAGGATGGCCATGACGGGGACCGTATAGACTCCGGGAGGGGGAGCCAAGAAAGGTATCTAACCGGCAGGATAATGACTAGGAGGGATGGCTCTGATATAGTTAAGGCTTGGGGGAACCGATCCACGGGGATAAAAGGGTTTAGGGATACCAGCTGTAGGAGAAGGTCCAGAAGGAGGAGGTCTGACTGGCGGAGATGAAGGGCTAGGAGCGGGTTGCTATGGGCGAGGTTGCGTCTGAGGTTGCTGACTAGCTGAAGCGGGTCGCTTAAGGGCGGCCCGAGATGATTGCATCATGCAAACATTTGACAAGATGGGATCAGAGATAGGAGGAGGAGGGAGACCAGGAAAAGTTCCAAGCAAAGAGGAGTCCTTGTAGACACCGGGGGAGACGCTGGTCAAGGAATCGATGGTTTTCTTATTGGCTATAGAAGAGATGGTCGTCTTAGGGGAGGTTTGAGACTTTGGCTCATGATAAGTCAACTGGTCGATGGTGACTATCTTTCCATTGTGAGGAAAAGACATCTTGCGAAAAACCGCAGGGGGGACAACAGACATGGCATAGGTGTAGCTTCGCCCCAATAGAATTTTGTAATCTAGAGGGGCGTCGATGAATTCAACATCAACGCAAACAATATTAGTGGCAAGGGTGATAGGACAATTACAGAAAAGGCCGATGGGCTGGGAGGCGTGGCCGTCCCACACTTGAAGGGTGATCGTGGAAGGGGCCAAGTCAGGAGATCCGAGTTGCTTCCAAACCGAAGCGGGCATCACACAGGTGGATGCCCCCTCATCAATGATACATCGAGAAATGTTGGAATTCCGGATTTTTACTGGGATTTGGAAGGCGACAGAAGCAGGAAGAGGAGGATGTTCTGATTGATGGGCATCGAAAACAATCATTTGGTCATCAACAGGATCTACAATGCCCACGGCAGATAGTAGAGCCTTATTTTGGGAAGGGCACAATTGGAGGAGTTCCAATGTGGAAATGGCAACAGGAGATTGCGCCAAATCATTTACTATGCTATACGAATGAGCAGCTCGACCAGAAGCAGCGTTTCGACGTAATGGTCTCTTAGGAATCTTGGTTGAACCTCAAATTTGGGTTGAGGGATATGTAAGGGGCCACTGGATGTCGAAAGAGGCTCTATAGAACCTGAAGAAGGAGGCTCAAGGGCAGACTGAGCGGGAGGCTTGGGGTACTAGCGAGACCAAGTTTGAAGGTGAAGGTCGACGGGAGGGGAAGGATCAGAGTTCATCATGAGAATCTGGTAATCGGAGGAACCAGAAATGGAAGGTGGAGTGGCGACCTGTCCGTCAGGTGGTTGGGTAGCCACGAATCCTTGCTGAGGGAAAGGATCAGTAAACAAAACTGGTTGGGTAGTGGCCACATTAGGAGGAGCATGAGGAGAGGCATGTTGTCTGTGCAATGTGGCTTGAGACTCCCACATCTGCCGCATCTGTGGTAAGAGGGGACAATCGTGGGTGTAATGACTGTAAACACCGCAACATGAACAAGGCTTATTTGTGCGAAGCGGCCTGTCCGGCTTGGGCTGAGTGCCCTGTTGCTGGTTAGCAGTGTTAGGGTCAACACCTTGAGGATTGGGTCCACGAGTACGAGGGGCAGATTGGTTTGGATTGCCTCTCTGCCTTCTTTGAGAAGAAGGGGGATTAGTTGCGCCCTGCTATGCAAATACTTGCCCTGGAGGGGGCTGTAGATGCTGTTGCTGGGGTTGACGAGGCAAGGGAGGGGGAAGCGCATATGCTAGAGGAGCTAGCGTACCAGGCTGCGGATAAGGGTAATGGTTAGGTTGGGAAACATTGAGGTAAGGAGGAGGTTGGGCAAAAGGATGAGGCGTGCCATATCCTAGATACATGCTACCTGGAGGGGGAAAATTCCTAGAGGTGCTGGCCCCTCTCTGAGGAAGACCATAGCCCATAGGAGGTTGAGCATACGGATGGGAAAGGGCTCCAACGATACTGTCGGCAGAATGAGATGCCCCTGGGGCGTTAGCACCTCCGGGCCTAGGGAGGTCAGGAAGGACGGTATAAACATAACCAGACCGAGCATAGATCAGGTCATATTTCAAGGCTATTTGGAGGGCAGCTTCTTCAGTTTGAGGGAAATGGGAGGCGACATCTTTGCCAATGGGAGCTAAGAGAGTGCAAAGGAACTAGTCCATATAAACTCGATCTTCGAAGGGGGGAGCTCAACATAAGCTTCGTCTTCGTCGCCATTCCTGGACATGAGTGGAAAGGCAGGTTGAAGAGGTTTGCTTAAAAGAGGTCAAAAGCTCCGTACCAGTATCGTATCGGAGAGGGAGTTGGAAATAAGATAAAAAGGCTTGGGCAATGGTCGCAAAGGTGGTATGGGAGGAGGTGGCTTGGTCAACATACCATTTAGAAGCTTCACCGGTAAGTCTGCATTGGAACAATCGAATACGGATGGAGTCATCGGTAATGGAATTGGAAGAACACCACATGTGGAAAGATCGAACATGATTGGTTGGATCTTCTCCAGCAAGGCCTTCGAACTTAGGGATGTCGGAGGGGAGCTTGGTTGGCATAGCAGGCCAACCAACATCGTGGAGGATAGGGTCATTGATCAACTGATTAAAATTGGGGAGGCTAAGGCCTGCGATGTACGGGAGCAAAGGTGCAGCGCAGGTAGTTCTTGTGGTGGTTCCGCTAGGAGTAGTCCCGGCAGTAGGGCCGGGATTACCGCTAGCGTTAGGCCTTGGACCAGACATAGTGAAGGTGATAGGGGGAGAAGCAGAAGGAAAGGGAGAACCCAATGAATCAGTAGAGGAGTCGGAGTGCGGACTCGGAGGAGGACTGGCTTGACGACGGCGGGACGGAGCAGGTCGATCGATCGGAAACTGAGGGTGAAGGCCAAGAAGTCTCCGGGAAGTGCGCCTTGGGGGCGTAATGGTGGCAACAAAAACACAGCACGAGGGGAATAATAACGACTGACAGAGGCAGGGAGGTGTAGAATCAGGTGATTACAATGTCGAAACAAGGGCGAAAAGGTGCAGTGTCAATTTATTTTAAAGTCTTTGCCTGGCGGTGTAAACCAGGCTCTTCTTCGCTTAGGGTGAGTGTGTGGCGTGCGTTAATTTTAATTTTTAAACCCTTTTTGTTTTGAGAGAAAGAGAAAAAGTGTGCCGCGTAACTGAAAATAATGCTTCAAAAACAGTATATAATGTTGAAATAACAGAAAATTAACAGGTACTATTGCATCGATTCAACCCAAAAAGGTGGGTCTCTCAAAACTAATCTAAAAGAGGGAAAAAATATAGTCAAAACACACTAAAAAGAGGCCAATAGATCTAGGGTCGAAAGGGACAGGGATCTAAAGGGAAAAGCTGCTAAAAAGAGGTGCAGATCACAGCCAAGAGGCAGAGGCAAGGTGGCTGGAAAAAAGGAGGAAATCAGCAAAAATCGGAAGGGGCAAGGAGGAGGCCCTAAAATTAGATCCAAACAAATCTTCAAGAGGTGATTTGAAAGGGAGAAGAGCTGATTTAAATGGATCTGAGAAGGAGGTATCATATCTGAAAAAGGTAAGGCTGAAACTCTGAAAAACAGACAGCTGAAATAGCTAAAAAATATTCCACCAAAAGTGGAGGGTACTGAAGCCCTAGGGGGCTAGGTTCCCACTTAGATGAGCAAAACAGATCAGAAACAACTCTAAATGGGCGGAGACAGAGGCTGGAAAACCCTGACAGAAGCTTCAGCAAAACCCAGAAAAATTGCAGAAAAACAGCAGAAAAAAGCACAGGTCGCAAGTTCTGACCTGTTTTCCTGTTCAGGTCGTAGAAAAGAGGTTGAAAAGTGTGACCTAGAGTCCAGGTCACATTTTTTGCGCTGAAAAGTGTGACCTCTAACTGTGGTTGTCTCAGAGGCAGATTTTCGGAAAATTTGTCGTCTCAGTTGCGGCAATAGGGCCAGAAACACGCGAAAGTTAGAAATTTTAATGTTTTAGGGTTTTATAGGTGAAAAACAACATGAAAATAGGAAAAACAAAAAACTGAAAAGAAACCCTAGGGTTTGAAGTAGTTGGATTTGCAGGAATATGAAAAACGACAGCGGTCGTAATTGAAAACCCGTGTGGAGTCGCCAATTGTTAGTATGAATCCTTTGTTGAAGTGTACGAAAAAATACCACTTTAGCTACGCATAACTAATATCCCTAACATCAAATGTGGCTACCAATATCTTCAGATCTGCAGTTAGTTGATCAAGACAAGAGCTGCAAAAAACCAGATCTATGCATAGAAAGACATTAAGCAGTAAAAAGAAGGGTTTGGTCCATATATCCAATAGACAAGACAAGAACAATTTTTGAAATATTTTTTTGTATTAAGGGCAGCTGGGAGGAAAACAACAAGATGTTTCGAATTCGCCTCAATGGGATGGGTTCTTGGAAGTCCTCAACACTTCAGATCTAGCATTTCTCTCTCCTGTTGGTGTAGAAAACCCAGACAAAGATAGAACTCAAAGGGAGCTCATACAACAAATAATGGAAAATATGAAAATGACAATGGCTCAAAGTCAAACCAAGAGTTTAGATCCAGAGTGATCTAATAGGCAACAAAAGGTGAAGAATGGTAGGAAAAACCCTCCTATTTATAACAAAATATTGGGTCATTCTAGATCTTGGTGCATAATTAAAATAATGTTAACCAAATCTAGATCCACCTTTTATGGAATATTTTATTATATTTGTTGGAGGGAAAAAGTATTTGACTTGGGTCAAATCCCTTTATTTGTTAATAATAAATAAATAAATGATTTATTTAACTTTTTAAGGAAATGGTTGAAGGATAATTAAATAAATAATGATTTATTTAATTATTTGTGGGTGATTTGGTCATATTTAACAAGGAATATTATCTAAATAAGATTTAAATAATTATTCCTAGAAAATAATAAGATAAATAAAGGTTTATCTAATTAATTAGTTTGTTTTGGGTTAAACATGATTAGGAATAATAATTAAATTATGGTTTAATTAATTATTCCATGAGGAAAATCAAACAAATATAGGTTTGTTTAATATTTCCTTTTGGGGTTTGCTGTTTAGACCATAAACAACCTAACAAATGTGGTTTATTAAGTTATTTTACATAGTGAAAGAAATTTTACTTAGGGTAAAGTTGGTCTTACATGGTGTACTTGGGTCCATCTAATGATAATAGGTTAGATGGCCAAAAAATGGTGTAAAAAAAATGACTAACCAAGATATGCAACGCCAATTCAGATGACTAGGATGAGTAGATACTAGAAACATTATGGGCATACAGGACAACAGTAAAAATGTTACACAATCAAACTCCATTCCAGCTAGTGTACCAGAGAGAGTCGGTGGTACCTGCTGAATTTATAATATTGATTCTTTTAATCGCTTCAACAGTACATCTGACAGAGGAAGAATCCATCACTGAATGCTTCCATGAGCTACAAGAGCTTGAAGAAAAGATATTCCCGGCGAAATTCCATCAGACAGTTCAAAAGGAAAGACAGAAGGCTTGGCATGATAGTCACATCAAGAATAAGACATTCACTATCGGAGGGAAAGTTCTGTTTGATGACAAAAAATTTCAAAAGTTCCCAGGCAAACTTAGAATGCACTAGATGGGACCATACCATGTCATAAAAATTAAATATTTAGGCGCGGTTCGATTGGCGCAACTAGATGGCCAAGTATTGCAAGGATGGGTGAATGGTGCATGCCTAAAGCCTTATCACGAGTAATTTTCATCATTTATTTTTCAAATAACTCTCGCAACAGAGAGGGGTCAGTAGGGTATAATATAAATATATAGACTCAATAACTCTCTCACATCTGAGATGAAGAATATAATAGGAATCTCGATAAAAATAAATCACAATAACGCAGAGAGAAAATCCATTTGTTGTGATGCAGAGACCTCATCGCAACCGATTTTGGTCGGGTGGGGAGGGGGTAGTGTCTAACATTTCATCTGTGTCAGAGAGCCAAGCATGTCAAATACCATTCCATCATAATAACCTATCATATAATTGTCTGTCTATAGGATCACCCGGATTTGAGAATTAACTTCCATAATCAGTAACAACCATACCATAATAAATTTTCCATATGAAGCCGTAATCATTACCCATCACATCCACCCAAATCCCAAAGACACAGTCATCAGTTTCAGAATACACCTCACCAGGGTAACTAATCGCACAATTATAGTGACAGGAGAGACAGAAAAAATTAATTAGTTATGAGGTCTTATCAACCTCATTCATGTTGGTTACATTACTTAACCCACATGAAAGAAGTAAAGCACGAAAATGCCGGAAAATTACAAGTTAAGAAAAGAAAGAGCCATAGCAACAAGTGAAATTTCATCAAAGGAAGTTCAAAAGGATAGTCTAGCAACAGGAATTCATAACAAGAGATTAGAAATAACACTCCTAGTATACAGAAGAAGAGCGAAGATGACAAAGGTATCACCAGTAGTCATAGAGCCCGAGCTTGATGAGAGAGTTCGGAGGATAGAATCGATGGTTGGCAAGTATGATAATGTGTCGCTAATTGATACAGATTTAATGAATTCCTATCAATTTCCAGCTATGAAGAGACATGTATACATAGAGAATTGTGCTATAGACAAAGGAGGGGAAGCAGCAAGAATGAATCCAGAGTTCAGAGGTATCCAAAAATCAACAATACTAAACCTCAGGAACCTCTTAGTGTTCAGAACAACAGGAGTGGCAATGTAGTGTATGAAATTCCTGCTGAGTAGAGTCCAAAATTGATCATTGTGGCTAGGGCAAGAAATATTGATACATCCAAAGGATATTAGTAGGCTTATCAGATTATCAACAGAAGGGAAAGATGTCTCAACGGCATTCCAGAATGTATCCAAGAGAACCAAGAAGGCAAGAGACTGTGATTATTATAAGAAATATGATACCAGGAGAGGAGAGAAGATGGAGAAGATAGACCTCATCAACAATCCAACAATGAAATTGAACTGCTATCTAATAATAGTTAAGACAATGAGGCACTACACCAAAGGTGAATTCACCCTCGACACCATTTCAGTCACAAAACACTGCCCCTAGGGAGCCCAGCTAAACTAGTGTGCCTTCCTATTGAACAAACTGTTTTAGGCCTACGAGGATAATTACAGACGAGCCACAATATTCATTTATGGCTACCTCGTAATGGAATTTACGGTGTGGAAATGGACTCACCTGGGGTTAAGACAGCTCGTAGAAGTCAAAAACAACCAACCAATGGTGTTAAGGTTTATGCCCTGGAGAATCTTGGGAGATCCCAACACCAAGGAGGTGAATGAGGATGCTTTCTCATTCTGGTACACGCAGATGGTGGATGTGGTGGTGAGAGAGGAAAGGGTTCTAAGGGACCTATTGGACAAATATCTGTTGCAAATATGATTTGGTGTCACCCACAAGTAGACATATATGAAACCTAGTTGCATGGAGGAAACCACATTCAAAATGAGGTTGTTAAAGTTTCAAGTAGAAAAAAAATCCTTCCACACCAAAGTCTGTTCGTGGCCTGGAGCTACGATGGAGGTTAGAAGCGGAATAACTCACTATTTGTTTGAGGCAATGCTGTTGAAAGCACTCTGAGGGGAGACACCAGAGGAAACAATGAGTAGGATTTATCGATTACAAATAAACCCTTTACTGAACCAGCTAGACATGAGGGTGAAGGACTTCAATATGGTAATAAAAACCATCACAAGTGCTTCTACTACGTTTCCTTCTTTTTCTTATTTTCAGTCTTCAAATTCTGCATCACCATCCAAAATCACACCTATCTTCACTACCCTACCTTCCACCATCTTCAATTCACCCAAGTAAATCCGTAAGATCAAGGCACCTAAACCCCCGGTAGCTACACCTAAGGCCAAGAAAGCAAGAATTATGATGCCTAGGAAAATAGTTGATCTCACCAAGGAAGATTGGACCCAACCCACATATACAGGAGTACTAGTTCGAGAAGAGCCAGAGGTTACCACCCAGGTCACCTTCACGCTACCTATGTTTGATCCTTTCTTGGTTTTGAATATTCAGACATCATCTCCACCCCACACTCACACATATTCACCTCATACTCACCACTCATCACCCCATACTTCATTTAATTCCAAAGCCCAATCCACCCCAACAACTATCTTAAACCCATTAAAGCTAAACAAAACAAATGGGGACACTGAGGAAGAAGTTAACTCGAGTATAGATAGGGTACCTGAGGTTAACCAACCTCTGGTGGGGAAGGGAACTTTCCTAGAACTATTAGTTCAAGGAGGGCCTTTTACTGCAAATACAAAACCCTCGTCAAAAGATTTGAACCCATTTCAGTAATCCAACCTAATACTATAGCAGATTAAATTGACCACTTGCATGAATAACCTAGAAACTTAGTAGGTGCAACACCACGTCACTGCATTAGCACTCAAAGAGATCAATCTCTAGCGGGAAAATTCTCAGAGAAAGATCGCAAACCTAGGACATGTCAATCGTTGAGAGCATGCAGAACTCGGGGACTGGAAAACTATACAACTTCATTCAACGGGCAATAGATTAGGAAGAAGTGTTGCACATCAAGCTCTAATAGAGGTTCAAGAAGGAACAACAATAGTTCATTGCACTTACTAAAGAGTACAATCAGCTGAATGGGGAGAAGGAAAGTCTACAGGATAAATTGGAAAAGGTAACAAATATCTTCGAAGACCTCTGGCCAACAGTAATTTCCCAGGATAAAAAAATGCCACAGGACATATCAGCCTACTCCATGGTAGAGGTCTGTCCGAGTGAAAATGGCATTTGCAAATATTAGCAGAGAGAACCAAGGTCTCAAACAAACACTATATTCCAAACTAGAATTACCGAACCCCATCGTGATATATGCGGAGAAGGTTACCGAGAAACAAAAGCAGGTAACCAGAATGAAGGAAAACTTGGGGACGGCTGTCAAAGAGGCCTACAACCTATTGAAGCATTTACATGAATGATATAACTTGTTAACCATGAAATCCAAACCTATCTCGGCCCAGATTCAACAAATTTCATAAGAGATTAAACAATCCACTGATCTCGTCGGCATAACACAACTCTACAACCAAGTGAAGGTATTGGAAACCAAAATAAAAAAGATATAGGAGCACTTCGTTGCCACAAAGTAGGTACTCAGAGAGCTAAGGAAACCATTCAAGAAGAAATCAGAGGCAATACAGAAGATGGCACCCGAAGTTGGGCCAAAGATTCAAGAGGTATTCAGCAAGTTGTCGCGAGTAGAAAGTGAAACTGAGGCTGAAAGAGTCACCACCGAAACTGAATAGCTAATTAGATAATGGAAACATGCAATCATTGAGCTTGTAGAACTCAAATCTTCAACATTGAGAAAAGTTACATAGTTGGGGCCTTTGCTTGGACATAGTGAAGAAACGGAGAAGACAGAGTGAGCCTCAGAAGCCAAGAGACCGACGAAAGAAACAACAACAGGAAAATATTGACTCGAGACAAGTCAATAACATGTGGTCGGGGCCTGTTCTGGCCTTTATTTTGAAAAATAAACAATTTTGAGCTACGTAGAATAGGTGGGGGAGCGCAATCAAGGTAGACAGGGAGCTATCAAAGTTGCAGATAGCTGGAAGATAGGTGGCGCGGAAGTTGCAGAGAATAGTGTAGATGGAAGATATGGGAGACAAGGACAATTAACAGTACTCCCTATAATAAAGAAGAAGCGGCAAGCAATGAGGCGGGAAAAGAGGAAAGAATGATAGTCATGTTTATGGAAGAATAGATAGGTAATCAGTCAGCATAGATGAGTCATTTAGTCAATACAGCAGACGTCCGAGGGAGAGAAAAGAGTCGTAGGAGAGCTCTGTGAGATCTCTGTTGTACTGAATCACATTGTAATAGAATCTGTGGAGTCGTTTATGATTTTTGATATTGATAATGAAATATGGTTCTTGAAGTGTTTAATGTTCTGAGTTTAGTGTTAATCAGTTTATTATTATGAATGTATGCCCTATTTTAAATTTTAATTCAACATCCTGAACATGCTTGATGAATAATAGTGTATACATAGTAGTGAGATCTGTTTTCTGTTCCAAGTCCCTTTAGTTTTTCTTCATGGTTGTAATCGTCTGGTACATGATCTATCTCCTAATCTTACTAAGGTCAAGACATGCCTCGGGTGAGACGCTCTACGTCTTGGAGTAGGGTGAAAATGACGACATTGTGCTAGAGTACTACAGAAACCTTGTTGACCTCTATCCTGAACCTGGGTCTTGCCTAGAGACCTCTCTTTTTCGTCAACACACATAGAACAATCTCTCATAAAATGTGACACACTATCTATCATACGAGGCTAATAGAAACACCTCTATAGATGTGCCATTGTGTTGCTTACCCCAAAATGTCCAACAATAAGAGATGAATGAGCTTCTCTCATGACACTTAGCCTCTCTCCTTGTGGTATATAAATTTTTCCGAAATGAAATAGAAAATTGTTATGCATGCGATAATCATTTCCTTCAACTTGATTCACTTCACTCAAACTAGCATACACATCTTGAAAATCAACATCATGTGCATATTGTTTTATGTAACTCTCATGTACAATAGAATCATTTTTGAGTAAAGTATATGCACTAATAATCAGTCTTGAAAGCATATAAGAAAATTTATTGAAATTACCTTTCTTGTACCTTTTAACCAAGTGAAACTATTGAAGAAATCCCATCCACCTGAAATGTCATGATTACTGCAATTTTTTTTGTGAATGCAAGTATTGTAATGGTTGATCACTATGTATAATCGTCTCTTTACCCATCAAGTAGTGTTTCCATTTCTTGATTCTTTGTATGAATGCATATAGTTCTTTGTCATATGTAGGATAATTAGTTACAACAACATTGAATGTTTCAGAATGAAAAGCGATAGGCTTACCATGCTGCAAAAGAACTGTGCCCATGGCATAATCACTAGCATCAGTTTGTATCTCGAATAGCTATCTCAAATTTGGCAATTCAAGGACTGGAGCTGAATTGATCTTGTCTTTTAAAGATTTGAAAGCTTTCTATTGTTTGCCTCCCCATTGGAAGCCTTTCTTCACAATTTTCACTACATGTATAGGAGTTGTGATGGTAGAAAAGTTAGCAATAAAATTTCTCCAATATTGAGTTGCACCTAACAAACTTTTTACCTCGGTTACTATTTTGGGAGTGCGCTAATTCACAATGCTTCCACTTTAGAGGGATCAATACTAAACTTTCCTCCTCCTACAATGTGTCCCAAATAAACCAAAGAAGTCTTTCCAAACTCACACTTTGAAATCTTAAGAAATAATTTCTCTTTCTTTGAAAGATCAAGCACTCTATTCACATGCAAGACATGTTATTCTCTAGTTTTGCTAAAAATCAATATGTTATCTAAATACGCAATCACAAAGTCATCGAGAAAAGGACGCAAAACACTATCCATAACACACATGAAATTCGCCGGTGCATTACACAAACCAAATGGCATAACTAACTGCTCAAAAAGTCCTTGTTTGGTTTTGAATACAGTTTCCCATACATCACTTTCTGCAATTATTAATTGATGATATCGAATTCATAAATATAACTTAGTGAAAAACTTTGCTTCTTTCAGCTGATGAAGAAAATCATATATCATTGGGAGTGGGTATCGATTATTTACTGTCATCTTGTTCAAAGCTCTAAAGTGTACACACATGCGCCAAGTCCCATATTTCTTTGGTATAAATACTATGGGTGAACCGCATGGCAAAGTGCTTGGCGTTATGATTTTTTTTTCCTGCATCTCCTTGATTTGTCTCTTTATTCTAGAATTCTCCATTATAGACATGCGATAGATGCCAATTTTTGGAAGAGGACAATCTTTCTGCAATTGAATCTCATGTTGAATCTCCCCTTTTGGAGGTAATCCTGTTGACTCTTGAAACATCTTGTGATGTGAAACTACATCATATAAATCTGATTTCAAATTAGGATCACAAACCTCAAATGGTTCATGATTAACATCATCTTTAGGCTTAATCATTAGAAGAAAAAAATTCTTATTTGAATTTACCAGCCTCTTTACCTAACTAGCATTTACTATAGCAATGTTTGTTTACTTGCGATGTGCTCTAACAATGTACTCCTTTGAATTTTTGAATAAATGGTATTTTTTCTCATGGTGATGGAATATGGCTTTCCTATCATAAAATTAAGGACTCCCGAACACAATACCTATTATGTCAAGCGGAACCACATCTAATTCAACTCTATCAACAAAATGTGTAGTTATTGCAAACCACAATATACACTTCTTTGAAACCTGTAAATTTGCATCCTTACAAATCCAACCAAGTGGATATGATTTTGGATGTGGTATGGTCTCAAGATTAAGTTTCTTGAGAAATTCTTTGGAGATTAAGTTTTCTTGTGACCCACTGTCAAACAATGTGTAAATATTGCTATGTTTGGATATGACCCTCACATGAAACATTTCAATTATTTCTTCTTCATTTGGAGCATGTATGTGACAGTTTGATGTACTAGTACTGGGTTTAGTTTCAATTGATTTCCCCATCATGTTATTCAATCCCATGGATGTGATTTTAGATTCATCACCTGAATCCTCTCCTAACTCATGTTGAGTTGTAGCTACAGTGTTTCCCTTTGTTTTTGTAGTAGTTGAGATTCTTTTTCAGGATGTAATTTCCAACAATGATTTTCATCATGGCCTTCTTTTGAACAATGTTTACAAACAAATTTTTCTCCCTCTTTCTTAATAGATGCATTATTTTTCCTTTTAAATTTTGAGGTATTCTCTTTTTTTTTACCCTTAAAAGGTTTGTTTCTACCCTCTTTAGAAATTTTCTTCCCTCTACCTTCTAGATGTGTGGCCTAAACACATACTTCATCTAGTCTTGTAGGGTTAAACATGAGAATAGTATGTTTTAGGTAGCTATGTAAGCCTCATATGTACTTGAGAAAAGCATCATGGCTCTGCAAATCTACCCCTAATAAGAGAGCTCTTGTCCTAAATTCTTGGGTGTATTCATGCACATTTTTTCCCTTCAATTGCCTAAAGTTTTACTAGTTCACTATGGCTTTCTACATCTGAGATGATGGATAAAACTGTTGTTTTATTGCAGTAATGAAATTAGTCCATGATAGAATAATCTTACCATGCTTCTTGATCTACTCCTTTGTCTTGGCTTCCCACCAAACAATTGCTGCACCTTCCATTCTCAATGAAGCTAATTGGATTTTAGTATCATCATCTTGAAGGTTCTGGATTCTCAAATAGACCTCCAATTGCCTGATCCAGTTATCAAGCATTTTTGAATTAACTTCACCATTAAACATTGGAAATTCAAACTTAACATCAAGTTTAAAAAAAATACTTTTACAAGTGTTCTTTGACTTATGTGACTGATGTATTGAAAATGAAGTAGAAGATGATGATGATGATGGTGAGGATAATGACTTTCCACTGCCTCCATTTCTTCCATTTCCCTTCTTTGACTTATCTTCATCGTTGTGACCTCCTAATGATCCTTCCTTCCTTGTGAAGTTTGGATCCTTCTCCTTCTAGTTTCGAATTCCTTTCTTAAGGATTCTATCCATCACATTCAAGTCAAGGAATTCTTTCCTGAACACTCTCTCTTCCTCTTTGGGATCAACTTACTCATGGATTTCTCCTTCCTCTTGAGGTATGTTTAATGTTGCTTCTACTTTCTTAAGAGGTGAAATATGCAGTGGAGATTGTGGCAATATTTCTCTACTTTTTTGTGTCTCAATTTGAGACCCTCTTGCTTCCACCAATGTGCCTTCTCCTCTCTTGAGCTTGAGCCTAGTAAGAATATAACACTTGCAAATAGTTATACAAATCTTGTCACAAAACAACACTAGAGAATAAACTCTAGCTATGATACCAACCTAATCTGAAAGGACTATATTAGTTTGTTGTGCTAAGTGTCTTTTCAGTTATAAAACATGTGCATACATTTCTCCATAGTTTGCTTAAGGATTGAGAATTTTAACCATTAGATATAAATGATTTTGTGAATTAGAGGCATCAAAATAAGCCTAAATAACACTGAAAAATAGTGTATAACAGAGAAATAAAAACACACATAACATTTACACAATAAGCATGATGAACCAGTTCACCCCTCTTGGGCTACATCTGCTAGTCCAACTCCCAATGGCATACCCATTTTTTATTATGCTCAAAATTTTGCAAATACATGTGATCATAGGACTCTAATAGCTGTTTTCTATGCACAAATGGCTCCAGAATGCTCCAACTAGTTTATATTGTGGAGAAATCCACCTAACATTGTTAATTTAGCCAAAACCCACAAAACTAGGGTGTGCGCTAATAATCCCGGCAGTGATAACTATAAAATTAATTTTTATGGGAAGGGGGTGGCCACATGCCAACCCCCAAATCCCACAGTTAAAATAAATACCAAGCGGAACTCTTCTTAAACTGTGGTTAACGTCGTTGAAACCAAAGTTTGAAGTTTAGTTTGGACCTAACTACGCGGAGATAGTTAATGTAACTTCCTCATGTGATAGTGTTGAATGACGGAGGTTGCAGTAACAACTAAGCCATTGGTTAAGTCTATTGTTGTAGTTTGTTGCAATGGCATGTGACCATATACTTTGCACCACCAGCGGGCTGGGACCGTCGACGGTCCTAATCGCCAAATTCTTAAGCTTTACACTTTAAATATATACGGTGCCATAGTATCGTTAAGACTCATGCGTAGTGCAAGAAATGTGGCAGGTGGATGTTCTATCATAGGTCACAGGGTCGAGCTAGGCATACCTCCATAAAATTTTGATACTCCTTCTCGGGGACACGTGGCAGCCTTAATGCTGGCTACGTGTCACTGTTCCATTGTTACTTAAGAAAAGATGTACAAACCAAAAACCAATCACATAGTGCCACTTGTCAGCATATGTCTAGCTCGAAGAAGATGTATATTCTTTGAAATATTAATTTTTGTTAACTGTGCACCCTTCATGCCGACTGGGCATCCTAGTCAACCTTGTCGCAAAATTTAGCTGTTTGTGAAATTTATCAAAATGTGATATCTCCGTCATATGACCTCGGTTTTTTGAACCGTTCATGGCATTGAAATTAGGAATATGAGATATATGCAACCATCCTGGTTTCAACCTAATCCTGTAACTTTAAAATTTGAGAAAAAATTATGAACTCCTGATGAGTGGGGTTGAGGTTTTAATTCATGACCTCATCGAATCCTTCATCCATATTTCAAACAATATAGTAAAATTCTTATCACAAAGAGGTGGTCGAGAGTTGTATTGTTGAGATGAACAACATGATGAAGTGGTGTATGTTCTTGTGAGGCAATTCTCTTGTGTAATGAAGAAAAAAAAAAACTCTTATGGTCCCCTATTCCCCATCTTAGTAACATCATTAATACAATATATATAATTGTAAAATATTTATATATTAATATAAAACATATCTAAATAAAAAGTGCAATGTTTCTCTATTAATTTCTCAATCAATATCAATATAATAAATTATTATTATTATTATTATTATTATTATTATTATCATTAAATTTACATAAAATATAAAATAAAAATAAATTAAAAATCTTTTCAATTTTCAAATTTTTTTGTAAATAATCTTTATAAAATTAATATTAAGATAATATTTATTAATATAATATTTATTAATATTTTGTCATCAAGCTTCAAGGATTGTATGAATATGGTCCCAAGGTGTCATCCTTCTCAAATATCTATACATAAAATGCATGCCCATTATGCTCCCCTTGATCATATAGTTGTTGTTGGCCCCTTCACAAAATGGGGCATTGATCTCATGTAGTATAATCCTACCTCATCGAATGATCATAATTTTTTCATTATGTCCATACATTACTTCAATAAGTGGGATGTGGCTATGCCTATATACTCAAATTATGGTACCACCCTATCCTTATTATTTTTCAACCTTGTCATTAATAGGTTTGGTATCCCAAAACATATTATGACTGAGGATGGATGCCACTTTTGTAATTATATGATGATTGAATTGACAGTGATATTGGGGTTCTGCGATGAGAACTCCTCTCCCTAATACCCTCAAGATAAAACTAAAGTCAAGTCCATTAATTGCATCCTGAAAACTATGATCCAATGTAGGTTTTGGAACCATAAACAAAAATTGGCACTTAATGCTCCTTTAATGTCTTTATCGTAATCAAACCTTAACCAAGACCTCCACATGATTTTCTCCTTTCCAACTTGCACATGGAATGGAAATGATGTTTCTAATTGAATGTGAGAAACCATTTTAAAAATTTGTCAATGAAATTCTCCCAAAAACATCGGCTGAGGAAGAATTGTTCATTTATTTGGCTTGACTCGATGAACAATGTCATGATGGTCACTTAGCCAATGTGGCACATAAAAAATTCATTAAGCTAAAATACAAGATTTTTTACACCTTGAATATTTTTCGAGGGTGACTTGGTCCTATTATATGATAAGAAACATGATTAACTAGGTGTAGGAAAGTTATACCACCTCTGCTTTGTCCCTACATTATTAAACATGCATTAGATAAGGGGGGATATGTGATCATTGATTATGGTGGGAAAAATCTCAATCAACAATGCAATGAGATCTATCTGAAGAAGTATTATAAATATAACACCAGGAATGGTACCAATTCATACATATATATATATATATATAGATAGATAGATAGATAGATAACGTATTCTCTTACACTTTTCTACATGTGTGTTACATTTCATTTCGTTGCTTATCATTTTTGGTACCTTATTTTCACCTATTAGTACTCCCTTTGATCTATTTAGGTTATCTTGCTAGCACTAGACATTGTTCCAATAACACTGCTTATGTGACTTGGATGTTATTTTCACCCGCCGATGAACTTTTGAGTTCATGAGGCATCTTTCTAGGCCCTGCAACTAACAATGTAGTGGAATGTAGTGTTGTCATTAGAATCTTAATTGAGGCCATAACTGTAGGTGCTTGTTAGTTGGTGGTTAATCTAGACTCTCAATTTGTGGTATTAGAACTAGATTGCATCTATCCTACCTACCATTATATGTTATTTCATTGTTATCTTAGGGTACGTCTTCTTCGACCTTCAGTTTACATTATCATTTATCAAAATGTCCCTATAAATTCTAATGCTTTGGCTAATTGTTTGGCTAAATATGTGTTACAATGACATCCGTCACACATTTAAATTAAAAAAAATAAAAATGCATGTTGATAAATCACATGAGACCAATTGCATCATCATTATAAAATATCCTTAAATAAAAAATAGAACACATACGTATATCTGTAGCACATAGTTTGCATACATCATAACATAACATACAATCAAGTATAGTTCCAAAATTGTCAAACATGTCATGTCCCCAAATCGAGCTAAGAGAAGAAATTTCCACGCAATATTATTTTTACTAGAACACCAAATATAACCATCCCCTCACTATTGTATGACACATAGGAACATACGCTAAGAGAGGACTCCATGAGGAGGAGACCCAATGCTTCAAAGAAGCACCCGAAAAAGGTTTCACACTAAAAACAATGGCCATGGTTTTACCATGGAAATCCATCATCCTAGAAGCCTCTCTGTCCTTTCCTAGTCTAATATGAAGATCCTCAGTACCTTTTTTATTGCACTTCCCTCCTATGCAACAACATATAGTAATTTGAAATGTCAACCAATTTCTCTTAACACTATGGAAAATCCAATTCACTCTCCTTCAATGAACACCTAGAAAAGCTTAAAAACATATGGTATATTGGCTCAAGGGGGAGGGGGTAGTTAGAGGAAAATTTAGCCTAGAATTAGCCTCCTAAGGAAAAATAAGAAATTAATAAAAAAATGCCATGTAGACATTTTTTTAATATCACTTTAATTTTATCTATGTTCAACAACATTTACTAGCACAATATTTAATGATTTTTTTCGCTATATTTTTTATTTTTTTACTTTTATTGAAATCCCTCAATATAGGACACCCTTTTATATATATATATATATATATATATATATATATATATATATATATAGCTTTTTTTTGGAATCTTTTTAACGACATCATCTTTTGAAGCCACAATTTCACCCAAAATATATTTTTTGGCTAGAATGTCATAACTTGTTCTTTTCAAATGTTTTATTTAACTATATAACCTATATTTTTGGCTGGAATGAGTAATTTGTCCATTTTTGAATATTTTTTTTAACTATTTTATATTTTAAGTCAAAATTCGGTAATTTGTGATTTATTGAATAATTTTTTTAACTATTTAACTATAATTATATTTTATTTTTAACTATTTAATTATTTTATATCTAACTATAAGTATATTTTATTGTTAAATATTTAACTATTTTATATTTAACTATAAATGTCTATATTCATATTTTATATTTAACAAATATTTTTTGGTGTCTTTTTGGAGCATGGGAATTAATGTCAAATGGGCCCCATTTTTAATTTGTAATTTTTGATGCCAGGATACTGGGTTAACAAATCCTAGCATATATAAAACTCATCTGCTACCTTCAAACTTATAATTCTTCGTTAAAACCACAAATATTTTCAGGTCAACAAAACACATATGAAGGAAAGAAAGTCATATAAATAAAATACTGATATAAAAACATAAAAAACTCTTCGGCCAAATATTACAATGTGCAGCCTCTTGGCTTTCGGCCCTTCAAATAATTTCTCTTATTCTCTTTGTATTCCTCACTTCCTCACTTCCTCACTTGTCCTCTCTCAGCCTCACAAGCTACATATTTATACATAATTATAATTTATTCCATTCCATAATTTCCTCCACACAAATCTCAACTTAAAATTTAAATTAGATTTATCTTTTTTTGGACTCAACTAAGTCCCGTTTATGGAATTCCTGATCCATATATTATCTACGTAATTCAAACCCACTCATATCCTTAATGATTTAATAAATATTTACAATAATCCTCACATTTATATTTTATCTCCTAATTTATTAAAAATGAGAAAATTGATTAATAAAATAATTAAAAATTATCACCCCCCTAATTAAATAATTGAATAATGAAAATTTAGCTTTGATGCTCCTGCATCAGACTCCCCATGTAGAGAAGTTTCCATAGACTCCTGTCTATGAGTTCTGTCACTTTTATGTAACAATGCAACAACCACAAGTCTTGATGACTTGCTCCCTCCTGGATTCCAAACTATGTTTTGTCGTTGGTCCTTTGAAGTATCAAATCGATTTGGTAATTCATCATGCACTCTGTCGATCAGATACCATTTGCTTCTCCAACACTTTCTTTCACTAATTCCTCAAAGTAATACCTCTTTGTTGAATTCTGTCATCTCCAACTGTACTGAACACTCAAATTTCTTCCATGAAGAATAATCAAGAACTCCTTCTTGATTACAACTATAGTCTTTGATTTCTTTTCTAGCAACAAGTTTCTCGTCCAATGCGGTACCTGCATTCACCAACAAACTATTATTTTTGAAAAGATAAGACCTTTCAGTCTCTTTTAATGCTTCAAGCACCAATCTCCCATCATTGACTTTCTGGACTTCAATAGATATTTTTTTGAACTCCTGACAGCTTTCATCTTCATCTTGCTGATTCAATATTTCTATCTCCTTTATGTCTCTACGGACACAACTTTCATGCTGCTTCTGATCTTCCATCTCAACTCCAAATAACTTATGCTTAATTTCTCTGAATTCGACATCACATATGTTAATGTTGGTTTCTGTACTTACAATTACATTATTATTTGAAAAGTTACAACGTTCATTCAAATCTATAATTGTTAAAAACATTTCATCTCTATCATGTGTAGTAACTATAATATTTTATGGATCAGGTTCTGTAAGTTTTATTTCTCCATCAAGTTCCTTAAGCCATTGTTCCAAGAACTCGATTTCCATATGAAAATTTTCCAACACTTTATGACAAATTTCTTCCCCAGCTTCATTCTCCTTCTGGTAATCTTCCTGAGTTGTCCTAGTTTCAACATCATCACATTGTAAACTTCCGTCAGCAAATTCACTAAACAAATACATTTGTTTACCTCCTTCAAATATTTCTTCGGCATTTCCATTTTTCTTCTTCTTCATAACAGCTTCAACTGGCTATATCTTCCCAAACAAGAATTCATTTATGATTTCTTCCTACTACAAAAAATTGGTGCCTTCCTCCTCTGAAAGGCATTCTCCATCACACTTCACCTCAAGAGTTTCCTTCATATCTGTGATAGTTTCACCAGATTGTCCACCATATTTTTCATATCCTGAAAACATACATAAACTATGAGATTTAAAAATGCAAGGCTTCATAGCCTCATCTGCTTCTCTTGCCAACACATATTTAGACTCTTCTGAACTATCCCAATAGCTCATGAGATCTTCCTCATTGATCTCTTCACCTAGAATTTCACCCTCATCTAGGCCACAAATGGAAAAATCCATTTTTAAGTCAGCCTCTCTGAGTTCTTCACACCTCAACATCTGCTCAAGCTTCCTCAGCTCTTCTGCCAACTGTATGTTTACCTGCTTTCCCCTCTTTGCATGTAGTTTGTGCCACTTCACTTTCTTTCTCATGGTCCAACCATGTGTCTAGTCTTTAACACTTTTTTGCAACAACTCCATTAAAAATTCAAGGTGAACTTTTATCTTAGCCTTCTCCCGCTCGTACTCTTCATCCGTCAATTGCTCACATATGCCACTTACCTTGGAATTTTCCTTCTTCTTTCTTCTATTGTGGTCCTCATCAGATCTTTCGGAATGACTATCACTAGTAATTTTCTCCTCCTTGGTGAACTTCATCTATTCACATGTGGATTTCATTTAATCCACTTTTCAGCATGTCTTACAACTTGCCATTCAACAATGCAAGCTTTCTTCTGGTGCTTGATCACTTCCAATTCTCTGTCTTGGAATCAGTATCTGGAAATTATCTTACTTCACTTTGCTGCAAACAAAACTTTATTAACTTATGTGTTACAATGACCAATTCTTTGGGAGTCAGGCTCTGCCGATCATGCACCCAATTACATTTGGACCCTTGACTTAGATTATGACTCTTTGAATTTAGACTTACAACAATTCTTCATCTTGGATGAAAATACTCAATCTTATCTGAAACTATCCAAACTTTCATTTAACTCTAACATGTATTTTGACTTCAGGGCTTGACCCAATAATCATAATGGGGGATAATTTGACTTAATTCAAGTTATACAATATTACAATGAACATACACCCTTAATACATTTTATGATGTAAAATATTCACTCTCTCTCATACTCCACTATTATGAAAGATCATCAGTTTCCCATGATGCTGAAGTCTTTTAATCAAAATGCACTCCATGTTTTTCAATATTTATTTTATGGTGAAACAAATAAATCCTTCCATTATCAACATTCAAAAAATACCCTTTTGAATTATCATAACTTTTTTTCATGTTAAGGTTATTAATAACGTTCTCTTTGCAATTTCAACTCTTTCGTTTCAATTCTTCTGTGTTGTCTTTGTCACTGTAAACATTCGCATGCCCTTCATTCACTTTCTCATCATCTTAATGAAAATATTTTCCATGTACTTTCATGCACCATACAAATGGACATTATAAATTGTAATTCGCATCTCCTCACCTATGTACAAATAATAAGGTATTTATATTTCAACCTCTTCGACAAATAATGTACAATTTATTCATTGTACCCATCCCAAATAACACCTCTTATGCCACCACATGATGGTAAAATAAATATTCTACAACATCAAGCAATTATGTTTTCAACCTTAAACACAAATCAAAGGAATTCTCCCATTCCAACTACAAACTTTGGTTCAAAACGACTTGGCCAAAGTTATGAAGAATCCACATTATGCATAGTAAAATCTCTCACATAAAAATGCATGTTTATCTTTATATCAATCTGGATTAACACATTTTTTCATTCATTTTGCGTTCATTTATACCTCCACATTTGCAAAATTTTCACTCTTTCATAAAATTTACAAAAGATCATCTTCTCGAGTATGGCAAGGAAATTTAATCATGTAAATTTTAAAATACCTTTACTCAATGAATATTGATTCATTCAATGAGAACTTACCTTGAATCTTCTTGTGGTTGATCCAATCCCTATCTCATATTCCTGTCTCTTGCAATAGCACTTCCCTTCTTACTACAAAGAGTTTCCAGATGAAATTTCCTCATACATAATCTGACATAGAACTTGAATTCACTATAGAAATACTTATACATGTCCTTTAATTTTTTTCATCATTCAGTTGATCACAGATGTCCATAGCATTATTAGATAACCATCTCTGCACATTGTGTGTTTGCAAGTAAGAAGAAGCTTACGGAAGCCAAATCACACAATCATAGTGGTAGTGAAAAAATCAATCTGAAGGCACCATTTCAATATCCTGTAAAGCATCAGCTGCATGCATTCTCCTGCCAACTAGCAATTTCCTCCCACACGAGCCCCATAAAAGGAAATTTACACCACACAATAGTTATCAGCATGAATCAAAATGGCAATTTTATATCCGGTATATCAAATTGTGCCCTACTGCTAGTATGCTTATCCTTATTAAGCTTTTTGACAAGAATATTACCTCCATGCCTGTCATTATTCAAAATTTATATATCAAGAATACCAATTTTATGTACAGCTCCTACAGGAAAGTGAGAAGTACCATGTTCACTTGCATCGTACTCATGGGCTCAAATCTTTGGAGAGATCCAATATTTGAAAAGGCTCTTACTTACAAGGCAACACATGTCTGTTGACATTGAAAATTGAATGAGTAGCTTTCACAAGTGCTGTTGGGATACTCGCACAAAGTGTCATGATCAAGCAGGTAAGTAGCTACCTCTCTAAAACCTGTCTCTCCCACTCTGAATTGCTCCACCATTAGATTAGTTGAATCAGCAATGTCACATCTCCATGGAAATTAAACAAATATGGGTGTAATTATAACATACCACTGGTTGGTCAAATCCACAGCGTCACACCCTGCATGCCAATTATGCAAAAAAAATGGGTTTAATTTTATATGTCGGTATTTGGATTGGAACTGACACCAATCTCTGCGCAATTCCACAAGTCCAACTTACACATTGAACCAAGAATCATACAAATCAATACAGATATCACACACATCAATCAACCCATCATGAATGTTACACAGTTCAACACACATTCCTTGCTAACCAAAATGAAGTGACTACATATGGATTAAATTCATCGTGATCGAACCGTGTTGTTGCAGATATGGAATAGGTTCTTCGCAAGGCTGCTCTGCATCACGGTCAAGCCACTGGATGTTGGAAATGTCTCTGTAGATACCAACTCATATGACTGACTGGACGCTGGCAATATGTCCATATATACCAACGCATATGACTAACACATCCCTACAGGTGTTAACAATGTGTTAAAGCTTTCGATCCAGCTTCATTATGGATGTGCTGTGCCTTTAATCCGTCTTCATCTACAATTTTTTTTTTTTTAAATCTACTATCCTAAACTAGTATATTATGATAGCTCTCATGGTGGTTCCATAATTCCTTTGACCATGAGCATAATTTCATGTGATGTCCGTCAATCTCCAACTGATGGGATGCTTTAATTTTCCAGATTTCAAAGTTCTGTAAAATCCAATTTTGATCCAGTTGACGAACGCTATATCCTCCTTGATGCAATTACCTTACATTGTCGGATCCAGGCTTAAGTGTGTAGATACATGCTTCATATGTCAGATCCATGCTTCGTCTCTGCACTTTCAAACCTCTGGCGCATCCACAATTCTATTGCGCAGCTCCAAACAACTGAATCCTCCTTCTCACTCGTCGTGTATGAGACTCTAATCTCTCACATAGACAAATATCTCATATAGACAAAGTGTAAGAGCACAGGTTCAACACCAAATGTCGAATTCTCTTCTAATAAAAATAACTGCTTAACTAACAAGACAATCTCATCCACCAGCAATGAAACAAACAATTTTATTCTTTCTAGGATTCAGGGCCACTCCAGCTCTAATACCAAAATTGATGCTAGGATACTGGGTTAACATATCCCAGCATATATAAAACTCATGTGCTGCCTTCAAAATTAAAATTCTTCGTTAAAACCACAAATATGTTCATCTGAAAAAAACACATATGAAGGAAAGAGAGCCATATAAATAAAATACTGATATAAAAACATCAAAAAAACTTCAGCCAAATATTACAATGGGCAGCCTTTTGGCTCTCGGCCCTTCAAACCATTTCTCTGATTCTCTCTATATTCCTCGCTTCCTCACTTCCTCGCTTTTCCTATCTCACCCTCACAAGCTACATATTTATACCTAAATATAATTTATTCCATTCCCTAATTTCCTCCACGCAAATCTCAACTTAAAATCTAAATTAGATTTATCTTTTTTTGGACTCAACTAAGTCTCGTTTATGGAATTCCTAATCCCTATATTATCTACCTAATTCAAACCCACTCATATCCTTAATTATTTAAGGAATATTTACAATAATCCTCACGTTTTTATTTTCTCTCCTAATTTATTAAAAATGAGAAAATTAATTAATAAAATAATTAAAAATCATCACCCCCCTAATTACATAATTGAATAATGAAAATTTATCTTTGATGCTCCTGCATCAATTTTTCACTAATATCAAGATTTAAATTTTATTATTAACTTTTTGAATACCCTAATTCGTATAGGTAAGGTGGTTAAATAACATATATAAAATATTTCATCAATAATAAAATTAATAAAAAATTATTTCACCATAACCAAATTTATAATAAAATATTTGATGGATACCCACATTAAACAAATTAAAATTATTTAGTACATGTACCTCCTTTTAAATTTAAAGGATTTTCATTGATTTATATATGAGAACATGAAAATTACGTGAAAATTTCATGAGTACTTTTAGGTTGAAATTTACTCTAATGACTGTCTCACATATAGTAGAAGAGACCAAGAGAAGTGCCTAAGAACCGCAAGGGGAGGAAAATGAGGATGGAGGGGGAATGGCAGAGGATGATGGCATAGTGCTAGTGATAAAGGAACCCAATTTTGACATGATAATCAATACCTATCATCAGTTGAAAAAAATAATATTTTTTCCAGAATATTTTGATTAAAATCAGATGAGACAGAAAATTGTTGATGAGTTTCCAACCAATCGGTGTGGTTCATCTTCCGGATGAGATCAAAAATGAAATCCAGGAAATGAGCTTAAATATTTGTAGAGACGACCAAACTGGGCATTTGAATAATGGCTAGTTTGACTAATAAGGAATAATATCTACATCTCTTTAGAAAGGAAAGATCTTATTTCATCTTAGCTACCCGTAAACGTGCCCGTTAAAAATAATGATTTTTTTTTTACAAAGGCCCTACCAAGAAGGGTTTCAATATTTGATTTCAGGCTTTTGTGATCCATAGTAATTTTATAGAAATATTTCGGTTAAAATCACACAAAAAAGAAAGTTTTTGAGGCATGTAGAACCAAACAATGAAGTTAAACTTTAGGAGGACATGACTAATAGGATCTAGGCAATGAGCTTAAATAGTTGTAGAGATGGCCAAACTAGTCGTTTGAATAATGACTAGTTTGACTAAGAAGGAAGCATCTCTACATCTCTCTAGAAAGGAAAGATCTGATTTCATCTTAGATACCCGTAAACATGCCTGTTCAAAATGATATTTTTTTATCACCAAGACCCTAACGAGAAGGGTTTCAATATTTGAATTCAGGCTTCTGTTATCCATAGTAATTTTTCAAAAATATTTTTGTTAAAGTCACATGAGTCAGAAAATTATTCACACATTTTGAACCAATTAGCTTGGTTCACCTTCATGAAGAGATGATAAATTAGATCCAGGAAATGAGCTCAAATAGTTATAGAAATGGCCAAACTAGTCGTTGGAATAAGGGCTAGTTTGACTAAGAAGGAAGCATCTCTAAATATCTTTAGAAAGGAAATATATGATTTCATCCTAAATACTTGTGAACTTTCACATTCAGAATGATGATTTTTTGTCACCAAGGCCCTACCGAGCAGGGTATCAATATTTGAATCCAGTATTATGTGATCCATAGTAATTTTCGAGAAATATTTCGGTTAAAATAACATAAGAAAGGACATTCCCGAATAAGGGTGGTAGACTGAATTAATCAGTGTTGCCACACGGGCGCAAGGTTGCATGACACTTTTCCTCACCGCGCAGATGCACATGGCCACCTGAATTGGTTTAAATGCTACTGTGTGGGGTATTTACTTACCACCCTTACTCGCCTCCCATCGACGTCCTCCGCCATTAACTGTGTCCTCTGTGCATTTATTCTAATGGACATGCCTTCACCGCCTCACATGGCCTTTAAATCCACAATCCCTACTCCCATTTCCACCATTTGACTCTCCCTTCAGCTTTGCACAGATGCTCCTGGTGTCTCAGCCAAGCCTTGGCTCCTTTACTCAATTCCTTGCTCCTAAGTTCGCTTTTCTACAACTCCTTAGTCATCTCAGCCCCACTCACACTTCTCTGCCATGCCTAAATGCCACTACATATGGTGCCGTAGAGGAAGGGGATGTGGTCTTCCCTCCAGACCTCCCATCATTTCCTTAGCGAGCATTATGGTGAATCTCCTAGTTGACTCAGAAAAGCCAAAAATCCTTGACCCCATCAATCTTTCTACTCGCCTGTCTCTCTACCTTCCAGATTATCCTTCTGAAGCTTCTGGCTCCGACCTCCATTCTAGAAAATATGTCGCAAGTCTACCATCTCACCATCTCCCACCTTCTCCCCTCACAAGATGGTGGCCCACCTAGATTAAAGTGCCTTCAACATCGATCATGACATCTCAAGCTCAGACAAGGATGGCACCAATGCAAGTGTTGAGGCTCACACGGCTTCCTCCATTTCGCCTGATGCCCACGTGGTGCTTTTCCCTCCGTCAATAGCCCACGCATCCAACAAGGAGGATAATGAGTCTGAATATGCATGAAAAATTGTGGAAGAGCCATTCCAACATCCAGAAAAGGACGATAATGCTCAATATCCTTAACTATTGGGTGCTTATCTCTCATTGAAGTCAATTTTTTTCTATTTTGACGTTTCTAGCTTTCTGGTTCTATCATAAAAATGTCACATGTAATGTTGGTTTCCCACTATGGGAAACTTATTCTGGACTCTTTGTGCTCTACTATTGTGCTGGTTTCCCCATCTGGGGAAAACCCTTTTTGTGGTTTTGAACTCGAAATTTCCCTTTCTAATTGGCTTTCCAACTTCAGAGGATGAGAACTATAATCTTTTGGACTATATGATATAATAGAAGTAGCCTAATTTAAAAAAAAAAAACATGAGAAAGAAAATTTTTGACACGTTTCAAACCAACCAATGTGGTTTGTGTTCATGATGAGATGATAAATCAGATCCAAGAAATGAGCTTAAATAGTTGTAGAGATGACCAAACTAGTCATTGGAATAATGACTAGTTTGACTAAGAAGGATAAATCTCTACATCTATTTAGAAAGTCAATATCTGATTTCATCTCATATACCTGTAAACATGCTGATTAAAAATGATGAATTTTTGTCGCCAAGGCCCTACCAAGAAGGGTTTCAATATTTGAATTCAGGATTCTATGATCCATACTAATAGTCCAGAAATATTTAGATTAAAATCACATGAGAAAAAACATTTTTGATGCGTTATGAACCAACCAATGTGGTTCATCTTGAGGACATGATGAGAAATCATATCCAGGCAATGATCTTAAATATTTGTACAGATGGCCAAACACGTCGTTGTAATAATGTCTAGTTTTACTAAAAAGGAAGCATCTCTACATCTCTTTAGAAAGGAAAGATCTCATTTACGCTTAGATACCCTTAAACATGCCCATTCAAAATGACGTTTTTTGTCACTAATACCCTACCGAGAAAGGTTTCAATAATTGAATTTAGGATTTTGTGATCCATAGTAATTTTCCAGAACTATTTCGATTAAAATCACATGAGGCCAAACATTTTCGACCTATTTTGAGCCAACCAGTGTGGTTCACCTTCAGGTCGAGATGAGAAATCATATCCAGTAAATGAACTTAAATAGTTTTAGAGATGGCCAAAATAGACATTGGAATAATAGATAGTTTGACTAAGAAGGAAGCATCTCTAAATCTCTTTAGAAAGGCAAGATCTGATTTCATCTGAGATACTCGTAAACGTGCCCGTTCATAATGATAATTTTTTTTCACCAATTTCATACTGATTAGGGTTTCAATATTTGAATTCGGGATTCTATGATCCATAGTAATTTTCCAAAAATAATTTTACTAAAATCACACGAGATATAACATTTTCGACATGTTTCGAACCAACCAGTGGGGTTCATCTTCAAGGAGAGATGAGAAATCACATCGATGTAATGAGCTTAAATAGTTGTAGAGATGGCTAAACTAGTTGTTGGAATGAAAAATTGGTCGACTAAGAAGGAACCATCTCTACATCTCCTTAGAAAGGAAATATATGGCTTCATTTTAGACACCCGTAGACATGCCTGTTAAAAATGATTATTTTTGGTTTCCAAGGCCCTTCCGAGTAGGGTTTCAATATTTTAATTCAAGCTTCTATGATTCATAGTAATTTTTAAGAAATATTTAGATTGATATCACATGAGAGAGAAAATTGTCGATGCATTTTGATCCAACCAGTGTGTTTCATCATCAGGACGAGATGAGAAATCAAATCCAAGAAATGAGTGTAAATAGTTGCAGAGATGGATAAAGTATTCGTTGTAATAATGGCTAGTTTGGCTAAAAAAGAAGCATCTATACGTATCTTTAAAAACGTAATATATGATTTCATCTTAGATACCCGTAAATGTGCCCATTCAAAATGATTAATTTTTTTTACCAAGACGCTACCGAGTAGGGTTTCAGTATTTTAATTCAGGCTTTTTTGATCCATAGTAATTTTCCAGATAAATTTCAGTTAAAATCACATAATAGAGAGCATTTTCGATGCCTTTCAAGTCAACCAGTGTGGTTCACTTTCAGAATGAGATGAGAAATTAGTTCTAGGAAATGAGCTTAAATAGTTGTAGAGATGGCCAAACTATTCATTGGAATAATGGCTAGTTTGACTAAGAGGGAACCATCTCTACATCTCTTTCGAAAGGGAAGGTCTGATTTCATCTTAGATACTTGTAAATGTTCCCCTTCGAAATGATGTTTTTTTGTTGCCAAGACCCTACCGAGCAAGGTTTCGATATTTAAATTCAAGCTTCTGTGATTCATAGTAATTTTTATGAAATATTTTGATTAAAATCAAATGAGACAGAACATTGTCGACACAGTTCGAGCCAACCATTGTGTTCATCTTCAGGACGAGATGAGAGATTAGATCCAGGCAATGAGCTTAAATAGTAGTAGAGATGGAAAAAATAGTTTTTGGAATAATGACTAGTTTGACTGAGAAGGAAGAATCTCTAAATATCCTTAGAAAGGAAAGATTTGTTTTGATCTTAGATACCCGTAAAAGTGCCCATTCAAAATGATGATTTTTTATCGCCAAGGCCCTACCGAGTAGAGTTTCAATATTTGAATTCAGGATTCTATGATCCACATTAATTTTCTAGAAATATTTCGGTGGAAATCACATGAGATAGGACATTGTCCACGCATATTGAACCAATGAGTGCGGTTCATCTTTAGGATGAAATGAAAAATCAGATCTAGGAAAGGAGCTTAAATAGTTGTACAGATGGCCAAAGTAGTTGTTGGAATAATAGCTACTTTGACTAAGAATAAGGCATCTCTACATCTCTTTAGAAAGGAAATATTAGATCTCATCTTAGATACCCATAAGCATGCCCGTTTAAAATGATGATTTTTTTCGCTAAGGTCCTACCGAGTGGGGTTTCAATATTTGAATTCAGGATTATGTGATCCATAGTAATTTTCCAAAAATTTTTTGGTTAAAATAACATTAGATAGAACATTGTCGACGTGTTTCGAACCAACTAGTTTGGGTCATCTTCAAAACAAGATGAGAAATCAAATCCAAGAAATGAGCTTAAATAGTTGTACAGATGGCCAAACTAATCATTGGAATAATGACTAGTTTGACTAAGAAGGAAGAATATCTACATATCTTTAGAAATAAAAGATATAATTTCATCTTAGATGCCCATAAATGTGCCCATTAAAAATCATGATTTCTTTCACCAACAACCTACAAAACAAGGTTTCAGTTTCTGAATTGAGGCTTCAATGATCCATAGTAATTTTCCAAAATATTTCGATTAAAATAATATGAGACAGAGCATTGATGAAGCATTTCAAACCAACCAATGTGGTTCATATTCAGGATGAGATGAGGAATTAGATGTAGGCAATGAGCTTAAATAATTATAGAGATGGCCAAACTAGGCATTGTAATAATGACTAGTTTCAATAAGAAGGAAGCATCTCTACACCTCTTTAGAAAGAAAAGATTTGATTTCATCTTAGATGCCTGTAAATGTGCCTGTTTAAAATGATGAATTTTTGTCGCCAAGTCCTATTATGAAAGGATTAAATTTTTTAATTGATGTTTTTTTATCCATAGTATAGGGTTAAATGGTTGTAGAGATGGACAAACTAGCTGTTGTAATAATGACTAGCTTGAATAAGAATGAAGAATCTCTGCATCTCTTTAGAAATGAAAGATATTATTTCATGTTATATATTGTCAGTAAACATTCCCATTCAAATTGATGATTTTTTGTCTCCAAGGCCCTATCGAGGAGGGTTTCAATATTTGAGTTTAGGATTTTGTGATCCATATTATTTTTTTAGAAACCTTTCGGTTAAAATCACATGATATAGAACATTGTAGACACATTTTGAACCAAACAGTGTGGTTGATCTTCAGGATGATATGATAAATCATATCCACGCAATGATCTTAAATCATTGTAGATATGGCCAAACTAGTCGTTGGAATAACGACTAGTTTGAATAAGAAGGAAGCATATCTACATCTCTTTATAAATGCAAGATTTGATTTCATCTTAGATACCAGTAAACAAGGTTCAAAATCATGAATTTTTTTTGCCAACACCCTACCAAGCAAGGTTTCAATATTTGAATTTAGGCTTCTGTGATCCATAGTAATTTTCCACAAATATTTCGATTAAAATCACATGAGACAGAACATTGTCAATGTGTTTGAACCTACCAGTGGGGCTCATCTTTAGGACGAGATGAGAAATCACATTCAAGCAATGAGCTTAAATAGTTGTAGAGATGGCCAAACTAGGCATTGGAATAACAAAGAGTTTGACTAATAAGTAAGAATTTCTACATCTCTTTAGAAAGGAAAGATCTAATTTCATCTTAGATACTCGTAAATATACGTGTTCAAAATCAATAATTTTCATCGCCAAGGCCCTATCGAGTAAGGATTCAATAGTTGAATTCAGGTTTCTATTATCCATAGTAATTTTCCAGAAATATTTCAGTTAAAATCACATGACAGAGAACATTTCTGACATGTTTGAAACCAACCAATGTGGTTCATCTTCAAGGCAAGATGAGAAATCAGATGCAAACAATAAGGTTAAATATTTGTAGAGATGGCCAAACTAGCCACTGGAATAAAAAATAGTTTGACTAAGAAGGAAGCATCTGTACGTCTCTTTAGAAATGCATGATCTGTTTCATCTTGGATACCCGTAAACGTACCCATTCAAAATGATGATTTTTTGTCACCGAGGTTCTACTGAGCAAGGTTTCAATATTTGAATTTAGGCTTCAGTGATCCCTATTAATTTTCCATAAATATTTTGGTTAAAATCACATGATACAGAACATTATCGACGCATTTTGAACTAATCAGTTTGGTTCATCTTCAAGATGACATGAGAAATCAAATGTAGGCAACGAGGTTAAAGAATTGTAGAGATGGCCAAACTAGCCAATGGAATAATGACTAGTTTGTATTCCAAGGAATCATATCTACATCTCTTTAGAAAGGAAAGATCTAATTTCATCTTATATACCCATAAACCTTCCCATTCAAAATGATGATTTTTTGTCACCAAGTCCCTACCATGCAGGGTTTCAATATTTGAATTCAATATTTCGTGATCCATAGTAATTTTCGAGAAATATTTTGGTTAAAATAACATGAGACGGAACATTAGCGACATGTTTCGAACCAACCAGTGTGGTTCATCTTTAGGATTATATAAAACATGAGATCAAGCCAATGCGCTTAAATAGTTGTAGAGATAGCCAAACTAGTCATTGAAATAACTACTATTTTGACTAAGAAGGAAGCATCTCTGCATCGGGAGGTCTGACAACAACAAATATTAGCAAAAACATTTAAGGAAGAGTAAATTTATTTTGTAGCTGGAATATTTCCCCACATGTAGCACTGAGCATGTAATCCATGATCTCATCTACTCCAACATATTTATGTCAAATAATCTAGTGAAATTCTTGTGGAAAATATGTGGCCATGAGTTGGAGTGTCGATTCAGATGATGAGATAAAGGTGTGTATTCTCTACAAGACAATAATCATGTTCAATTAGGAAAAACATGGTGCCGTGACAGATATCTAAAGATACCACAAAGGCATTCCACTTCATTGTCAAAATAATGAAAAAAACTAGAAACACTTCTTGCCCATGATCTCTTCCTTAATAACATCATTACTACAATATTGATAATTGTAAAAAAGTTATATATTAACATAAAAAATATTTAAATAAAAAGTGTAAATTTTTGCAAATACTTTATAAATTTGATCATTATATTTATAAAAAATATTAAAATAAAAATAAATTAATAATATTTTAAAATTTAAAATTAAAATAAAAAATATATTTATAAAATTATATTAAGGTAATATTTATTAATATAATGTAAAATATAGATGTCAATTGGAGCTATAGAGGTTAGTTTGATTATGATTATTATGATTATTATATTAAAATATTGGTTTTAGCACATTTGATAAATATTGGTGAGTGAGTATGATTTTGACTTGACTTAATGGGGGAAAACCTCACTATTTTCTTGCCATTATACTCAAAAGAAACTCGTCATATATATATAATTTCTATTTTGGAATATTTATGTATATGAAAAAATTTAAAAATATTTTTAAAATAAAATTTGATATAAATCATTTGATTTTTATATGGCTATACTTCATACTCAAATGAACTAATAATATTCTAATCAAATTCATGGAATACAATAATTAATATCTAAAGTATTTAAAAATATATATATTTCAATTATACATAGTGAAAACATTTTTAACATTTTTTTAATTAAAACTAATAAATTATCTGGCACATAAACACATAAATACATTTGTATACGTTAAACAACATTTACCAAGTTAATATTAAGAGTTCTCCCGTGGAACATTCTAATAGATGGAACTCTTTGTAAACGGATCTTAAAATAATCAATATTTTAAAAAAATTCTTGTAACCATTGAAAACATTCTTTTATTAAGTTCCTATCAAGTAAATATATTGATATACACTAACAGAAACTTACCAAGTTACAATTAGAAGTTATTTTTTAAAAATAAAAAATCTATATATATATATATTATTTTTTTAGTAAGACGAATAAATTAACTATTACATATATAAATCAAGACTTACTAAACTACTACTAAAAATTCTCCCTTTAAAATAGAAAATTCTAATAACTCTTAACAATTTTCTAAAATAATTAATATTTTAAATATTTTAATAAAATTCCTTTAACCATTTATATTGAAAATTTATATACTAAGATCAACAAATTACCTATGACATATATACGTTTCTATTTACTAACCAATATTTTTCAATATCTATCAAGTTACTATTAAGAGTTATTTAAGATAGAGAATTCTAGTAAGTATAAATCTTTCTGAATTTTTTCATTATATTATAAAATAACATGAATTACAATTGATGATGATGATGATGGTGGTTAATGTCCACTGAGACCAATATTTGGTCTATTAGACCTAAAGAAAAGAGTTATTGAGTTTGATTTAAGATTTTATTCCTATGCTCAAAAAGCTTGTAGAGAAGCCTCCCGAGCTCACTATAATTTATACATCTTAAAAGGCTAAGAAGGTCAGTATTGAAACAAAGATTATGAAATTGATATCTAATGTGGTTGTACTTAGGGCACTCTAAGAGGAAGTTATTTTCATCCTCGATGTTCAAATTCTCACAGAGATGGCAGATCCTTTGCATCCATGGTGTTTTAGGAACTGTCCAACGACTTGTTTCACTATGGATCTTATGAGAGTTCGTTCTAATCTTCACTATATTAGTTTTCTTCTTTGAGCTAGTTAAAAAAGATAGATACTTTTGATCTTCTCGGGTGGGGTTGATGACCTCCTTATAATATCTTAATTTTATTTTTGCTACTAGATCTTTCTCACACAACATTTTTGTCTTTGAACTTAGGAGTAACAATTTTTTTAATGTTATTAATGTTTTGCAATTCAACATTCTCGTCGATCTCCCAATGGTTTCACCAGACCCTGGTGTCTTTATACCAACCTCATTTAAGCCCTACGTGGTCTTGGATGGAATTTAAAGCTAGCTTAGGAAGTCTATGGTCTCCTATGCTATTGAGATCGTGCTTGTACAACAGAAGCCTAGTCATAGGTAGGCTCTCGATAGGGGAAAGACCCACTTCTATAAGGAGAATAAGATAGGGTGTATTGTTTTTAATTTTAAGGTTATAAGTTATAAAACACTTATGGAATTGCTCAATCTTTCTCCAGGATTCTCTAGAGATGCTGCAACCCCAAACCTCACATCCATATAAGATAACAGGAGTGACTAAAGTTTCAAAGAGGAACTTATTTCTATCCCACATTATGAGTTTTGTCGTTTTAAAATTATTTTCAAGACCAAAATAAACTTTCCTACGCCCATTAATCCTTTTCTGAATGCTATAGTTCTAGTTTAGCTTGTGATGAATATCAATTCCTAGGTACTTGTAAGAAGAAAATTCCTCCAAGTTACTATTGTCATACATAAAATTAGCGTAAGTCTCCTTCTTGGATTTGATAATCATAACTTTTGTTTTGTTAGTGTTAATAGACATACCCATGGTAGAGAAGAAATCCTTAAGAAGTCTAAGTTGCTTATGAATATCAGATGGGCACGTTGTGAGAAGAACAATATCATCAGCATAGAGAAGAAGGATGATGACTATCACAGCTAAGATCATGCCAGCACATCTTGCTTCCTCTAAACAACCTTCTAGCTTGTCGATGTAAATGCCAAATAGGGTAGGGGAGAGGGGGCAACCTTGTTTAACTCTAAAATTACACTTAATATCTTTCGACCACCCCTCATTGCTCTTTAACTTGGCAATTACATTCTCGTATAACCTTATAGTGCCGCTCTTAGCCTGAACAGAACATTTACCTCTTCTAATATATTCCATAGGTTATTTCTAGGAATCATATCGAAAGCCTTTCTAAAGTCCAGAAAGCAACAGAAGAGATTGGATTTATCATTGTGGCATTCCTCCACAATGATGCTAAGCATAATGAGGTGGTCCGTTGTTGAGTGTTGCCTTCTAAAACCCACTTGGCCTTTAGCCTGCTTACCTTCACTTTCAAGCCAAATGCTCAACTTATTTTCCAAAATAATACCATATAACTTGGCTAAGAGAGGGATAATCATAATTGTTTGATAATTATAGGGGCTATTTGTATCCCCAATTTTAAAAGTAGGGAAAATGAGGCTCTGAGTCCAAGTTTGATGGAACCGTTGCTTGATCGCTTGGTTGAAAAGCTTGTGGATGTAAGGGATGAGGACAAGACCTCCACTTTTTAAGATTTTCGCCTGGTAACCTTCAATGTCTTTAGATTTCTCATTTTCCAGGCGTTTAACCCCAAAATCAATGTCTTCTAATGAGAAAAATTCTTTCGTTGTGAGAACGGTTTCAAAATCCCCGGCATTTGGAGATTCATAAAGCTTTTTAAGATAGGAATTCTAGTCATGTAAAGCAATTTTATTATTATCTTTAGTTTTCCTAGTTAGAATCTGCCTCCAGAATTTCTTAGGAGCCACCTTAGAGAGGTGTAAGAGATTATATTGTATTTTACGAATATATTTCCTTTTTTCCTTTTAGTTAGGGCTTTGTACATTTTTATCTTGTTAATTTTGAGAGATTCATCAAAAACTTCCTTAATTGCTCTCCTTGCACCTTTACAATATTTTTCATACCATGGGTTGGTTTTGCTATTTATTTTATTACTTGAGACTTGAATTGAGAAATTTTTAATAGAATATGAGAGGGTTGTAGTAAAATTATGATAGAGGTCATCTATGTTCTCTATACTAGATAAAGGAAGGAAATTATTTTTTACTTCATTTAGAAAGAGATCATTTTTATTTCTATAAAAGATTAAGTTCTTTTAACTATAAGGATTACCTTCTATGGGATCTATATGCATGAAAAAATTGACAGTTATGAGTAAAGGCCTATGATCAAAGTCAGGCTTGTGGTCGTCTAAGATGTCAAAATTTATTATTTCGTTGTATAAAATGAGATCAGAAATAACGTAGCCTACCACGCTCCTGCCAAGCCCATGGATGAAAGTCATCTTGCTAGAATTGGGCCACTTCTTTAGACCGTTGCAAATTATGAGATCCTGAGCGCTATAAAGCTTGACTAGCTCCAACCCAAACAAACTATCCCCGAGGTCTTCAGAGCTCCTTTTGTACCGGCTAGCCAAAGTAAGGTCTTTTTCTAACCAAAGAGGATTGGGGTTGGAATGATTGCTTAGAAGAATAGCTTAGTTTCTTGAAGTT
The DNA here is from genome assembly GCA_034641835.2 of Pinus albicaulis. Lineage (NCBI taxonomy): Eukaryota > Viridiplantae > Streptophyta > Pinopsida > Pinales > Pinaceae > Pinus > Pinus albicaulis. Next base: position 1,447,760,196 of record CM076580.1, read on the forward strand.
CAAGCATTAAAGTCACCCATTAAAAGGATATTACCTTCATTCCTTAGTCTAGAAATATCATTCTCTAAACCATTGTAAGGAATATTTTTATCTAGATTATTTTCTTATAGAAGTTAGATTTAATGGGGGGAAAATAACAGACTTCTATGTAGGTCTTTTTATCATTAATGTCAGTAATCTCAATCAAACTATATTGGTTGTACGGGTCATTTTTATAAATCCTAGCATGGAGGGAGATGTTCTTCTTAATGTAGCAAGCTATGCCCCCAATGCCTCTACTAGAGGATCACTTCTTCCAGGTAGACCATAGTGCAAAGCCATCTATGTTAGGGACCTTATATTTTTCGTGCTCAAGTTTCAACAAACAAAATAATATCAACATCATTTGAGATCCAACTTAGCTTGGGGCCTTTGTTCCATGGAAAGCCCCGACAGTTCCAAGAAATAATTCGGAGTATGTTGAATTGCTATTCATCACTATCCTTTTGGTTTCTATCTCAAATAACTGCTTTTCTATTTCTGATTATTGCCCATTTTCCTTCCTTCCTAGCTTCTTTTACCTTTTGAACCTCCTTTCTTAATTCTGCTTGATATTTTGGAATGAGATCTTCATTTATAAATATTCCCGTTTCATTTAGACATGAGGTTTTACTAAGTATGTCATACTTATGCTCAGTAGAGCTCACCTTTATTTGGATCAACCTTCCTTTATTCTCAGTTAATTTCCCTAACCTTGTTGCTTCATTGAGACACGTGGTTTCAATTTGTAATCTATTATGTAATTCTGTCTGATCTATGGCTAAAGTATCTTCATCTACCTCATCTTTCAAACCGAAGATTATAAGGTTCAAGGCCTTTTTATTAAGCTCATGGTCTAATTCGACCAATTTTTCATTTCATCTTTAATTGGTTTGATATCTAATTTACGCGCCCCATTATTTAGGGTGAGATTGTTGTTAACTTTTTCTTCTAGTTCTCTAATCATGTCCTTCATTTTAAGACTTTGTATATTATCAGCGTATCCTTGCTGGGATGCTTGGTTCGTATCTTGGTTTCGTTTTTCTATGACCTGCAACCTAGTTTCCATTGCCTCCATTTTATTCTCCAATAGTTCTATTGTATTTTCTATTTATTTTTGGATCTTGTCTTCAAGAGATGTGAATTTTTTTTCCAGCATGGCTTCTAGCTCAGTTTGTAGCTTGACTTCTCTTTCTTCTCTACGTTTCTCTAAAGACTCTATATACTCATAAAGGCTCTGTAGAGTAACTATGCTAGGTCTACCTTTGGTAATCTTTGGTAGTTGTGGTGAATTATTCATACTTGAGAATATATCTATTAGAAAAAGATAAAGAATGTGTGCACCTGAATATCAGCAAATCGGATAGTAGACCTCAAGTAGTAATGGAGAAAATTCACCGCAAAATTTCACCTCAAACCCAAGTATTAATCTAGAAAATTCACCGTAGGCCTAAGTATTAATCTAGAAAATTTTCTATAGGCCCAGATATTAATCAAGAAACTCAAGTATTAATGGAGAAAATTCACCGTAAACTCAAGTAATAATGAAGGAAATTCACCGTAGAAAATTCACAACAAAATTTAATTTGTAGTGGATATATATATTAAAGTTTAGTCGTTATATTTATAAATTATTAAGTTTATATAAAAAAATTTCTAAATTTAAAAAATTAATATATAAAATATTTTAAAATAACTTTGTAAGTGAAATAAATATATCTATAATTTTAATGATTCCATATTTTATTTATATATATATATATATATATATATTTATTTATTTATAAATTATTAAAACTAATTATCTTATATTTAAGACAGTTTCAAATTATATTAAAACATTTCATTACAATAATCTTAAAACATGACAAGTGGAACAACATGGTGATTATTACACAGGTGGGTAGGCTGATCATGTTTTTAGATATGTTTTCATTCTTCTATAATTTCTAGTCTTATTCATCTACATAAACTATTCTTTTGTAACCTATAAACACATTTTTTAAATTAAAGCTATCTTATTATTTTTCATTATCACATTATGATATTTTATTATTCATTTGCACATTGGTCCAAATTAAACATAGTAATAAATAATACATTTATTATGGAGGCAATCATTCAATGTCAAAATGACTTATAACATAATAAGTTATATTATAACAGGCTAGAGTGTCAAGTTGTATATTATACATTTTCATATATTTTAGATATTAAAGTTATGAAAGAATACGATATTGAATATATGAATTAATTTTAGTTATGATATATAAAATAATAAGATATATATGGATTTCAGTGGTAATATAATAAAAATTATATTAGATAATAGGAAGTTATAATTATGGTTAGAAATACGAAAATATATATGAATTAGATATTCGAGTTTATTTTAATAATGATATAATAAAAAATAGCATATTTGTTTGAAAGATGTTATAATGAAAATTGACTCAGAACAAGTGTCTAAAATAATTTAATAATAACATAATGAAAAGTAATAATTATTTCAATAATAACAAAATGGAAAGAAATAATTATTTCAGTAATAACATAATGAAAAGCAATAAAATTCAATGAATTGAGTGATGATATAATGGAATCGATTTAGAATAATTTACCTTACATGGTCACTTTAGATTTAATGCTTATTTTGGAGTTGGTTGGGCTTTGTTCGACATTGTTGAGATATTTTTTCAACCTATATCTTAAAGTTTGGAATAAGTTGGATTCAATAAATCCTTATATTGTATTCAGGTTTGTAGTGAAATAATAATTTAAAGTGTTTTTTCTACGTATTTTCTTTTTTTTCCAATTTGGTTGAGAGCACTTAGCTTTAGATGTAACTCATGTAAGAGAGTCCTCAAGAATATGTAAGAAGTGTAAAAATAATAGTTTGTAATGTGTTTATTTTTTTTCGAGTGTAAAATTCACAGGATTTTTTATGGAGACTCATGTTGGAGATCATGCACAGCAAATCAATCAAATACGCAGCAAATAAATCATGCACAAGAAGAAGACACAGTGATTTTACCGTGGTTCACCCAAACCTCCTGGGCTACGTCCACACAACAGGGCATTGGCAATCTTTATTAATCAAAACAGGAGATTACATAATTCACACACCCACACACACTCTCCAAAACAAACGTATGGATACCTGTTATATAGCAGGAGAATCTAACAGCCTCATAAATCCTCTCAACTCAAATTTAGGATGCATTAAATCCCTCCCAACAAACTAGAGCTAATCTAGGAACTAATTCCTAATTTTTGTCACCTACTGAGATTTTTCCTATTTTATTTAGAACAGAAAATCTCAACAATCTCCACCTTGACAACAATTAGCCTGATGCCCTGTTATTATTATTTTATGTCTTCTGCAAGCCAAGAGAAGCCAAACACCAACGCAGCTTCTCCAACAAAACTGGTTTCGTGAACATGTCTGCACAGTTTTCCTTTGTATGCACCTTTTCAAGAGAGACTCCCCTTTCAGTGATAACCTGTCTTACAAAATGATACTTTATTGGAATATGCTTTGATTTACTATGATAGGCTGGATTCTTAGCCAAATGTATTGCACTTTGACTATCACACAGTAACTTGATGTTATCCTGTAACCTACCAAACTCACCAAGCAAACTTTTCAGCCAAACCGCTTCTTTGCAAGCATGAGAAGCAGCAATGTATTCTGCTTCAGTAGTGGATAAAGAAACAATGTTCTGTAGCTTTGACATCCAGCTGATAGCTCCACCTGCAAGAGTAAAGACGTACCCTGAAGTTGACCTTCTCTTATCCAAATCACCTGCAAAATAAGAATCAACATACCCGCAAACAAATTCACTACTCTTATTGTAAGTGATACAATAACTACTTGTGCCTCTCAAATACTGAAGCACCCATTTCACTGCTGACCAGTGTTCTTTACCCGGATTTTCCATATACCTGCTGACAACCCCAACTGCATGTGAAATATCTGGTCGAGTACAAACCATCGCATACATCAAACATCCTACTACATTAGCATATGGAATTCGAGACATATAATCCTTTTCTTCATCTGTATTAGGACATAAACCCGAAGAAAGCTTGAAATGGGAAGCGAAAGGGACTGAAACAGGCTTCACATTGTTCATACCAAACCTCAAGAGTATCTTCTCAACATACTTCTGTTGTGATAGCCATAGCTTACCATTGCTCCTGTCTCTGAAAATCTCCATGCCCAAAATCTGTCTTGCTGCTCCTAGATCTTTCATATCGAATGGCCTTGCCATCTGAGTCTTCAACCTGTTGATTTCATCAATGCTTTTGCTTGCTAAAAGCATATCGTCAACATACAACACTAAGATAATGAACATGCCATTTTTCAATTACTTGAAATACACACAATGATCATATTCACTTCTAACATATTTCTGACTCAACATGAAAGAATCAAACTTCTTATACCACTGCCGAGGCGACTGCTTCAGACCATATAATGACTTCTTGAGCCTGTAGACAAATTTCTTATTGCGATGCTGAACAAACCCTTCCGGTTGTTCCATATATATTTCCTCATCTAAATCTCCATGTAGAAAAGCAGTCTTAACATCTAGTTGCTGTAATTCTAAATCAAACAAAGCAACTAAAGCTAAAACAATTCGAATTGAAACTATTTTAACAACTGGTGAAAAAATCTCATGAAAGTCAATGCCTGCTTTCTGAGAAAATCCTTTTGCAACCAGTCGCGCTTTGTACCTGTCCTCCGTATCATTCACACCCCGTTTCACCTTGAAAACCCATTTGCATCCCACAGTTTTCCTGTCTTTCGGAAGCTCAACCAGATCCCATGTGCCATTCTTACTTAAGGCCAACATTTCTTCCTTCATGGCTGCTTTCCACTTGTCACTTTTCGAACCTTCTATTGCTTCGTGATAGCACAGAGGTTCATCATCGTTAGCGGTCAAAGCAACTGAAGTAACATAATCATCATACCTTCTCGGTGGCTGTTTGATTCTTGTCGACCTCCTTAAGGATGTTTCTGGTGCTTCCGCAATTGGCTGACTACCATCTGTAGGAACTTCTTCATGACCAGCATCTGAGACCTGTTCATGCTCTATATCTGAACCCTATTCATAACTAGTATCTGAAACCTGTTCATGACTAGAATCTGAACTATGGTCATCATGACTATCATTAGAAGTGCTGTCAAACTGAATGTGCTGAAAATCAAATAAATCATCCTGTTTCAATTTACTATCTACATCTAACTGTACAAGAGAGGATTCATCAAACTTTACATCTCTGTTGATGATGATTTTGCGGGTAGTAGGATCCCACAATTATATCCCTTTGTTCCAACACCATACCCAACAAAGATATACCTTTTAGACTTTGGATCTAACTTAGTTCGCTGATGTTTAGGCACTAGAGCATATGCATCACAACCAAACACTCTGAGTTTAGAATAGTCACAAGGGTGTCCTTTCCATACTTCTTGCGGAATCTTGCAGTCTATCGCCGTTGAAGGAGATCGGTTTATCACATAACAAGCTGTTGCCATCACTTCCGTCCACAACTCCTTTTGCAACCCGGCGTTACTCAGCATACTCCTTGCTCTCTCTAGAAGAGTCATGTTCATGCGTTCAGCAACTCCATTTTGCTGAGGAGTATAAACCGTGGTCTTATGTCTCTCGATCCCTACATCCTTGCAATAGCTGTCAAACTCCTTGGAAGTAAACTCACCACCATTGTCAGTTCTTAAACATTTTATTGTTCTACCAGTGCTGTTTTCTACCAATGCTCTAAACTGCTTGAAAACTGAAAAAACATCAGACTTTCTTTTCAACATGTAGACCCACACCTTCCTAGAAAAGTCATCAATGAACGACACAAAATATGACGAGCCACCATATGACATTGTAGGGGCTAGACCCCATACATCTGAATGAATATAATCAAGTATCCCTTTACTAGTATGTTTGCCTGTTTTAAACTTTTGTTTACTTTGTTTTCCAAACAAGCAATGTTTACAGAAATCTAACTTTCCAGACTTTAGATTAGGAAGTAATTCGCGATCAGCCAAAATCTTTAACCCTCTTTCGCTCATATGGCCCAACCTTTGATGCCATAGGCGAATGGAACTACTGTCATGTTCAGACACTGTAGACACATGATCTGACCCTGTTCTTCCTTCTAATTGAAATAGATTTCCTACTTTCTTAGCTTTCATTACTAGTAAGATACCTTTATAGATTTTCATAACTCCACCTTGAATTACAGTTTTATATCCATTCGTGTCAAGTGCACCTAGTGAAATTAGATTTTTTCTTAAGTCTGGAACATGTCTCACATCTGTTAATATTCTAGTTGTGCCATCAAACATTTGCAGTTGTATACTTCCTATCCCAACAATATTAGATGTGACATCATTACCCATGTACACGACTCCATCATTAACTGCTCTATATGTCTTAAACCATTCTCTATGAATACACATGTGGTTTGATGCACCAGAATCTAACAACCAATGTTGACCATGATTTGACATATTAACAGACAACACTTCGTCGCTCATACCTGAACCAGATGCCGAACCTGTATCTGTCGCATTTTCCTCCTTCTTCTCTGTCGAAGAGTCTCCTTTCTTCTCTGTTTGCTGTCTCTTCCAGCAGTCTTTCTTCAAGTGCCCCGATTTGCCACAAAACCAACACTTTACTTTGCTCTTCTTCCCTTTCGACTTTGAACGCGAATCGCTGCGCTTACCAGAGCGTCTTTCTCTAGAACGACCTCTAGCCATCATTGCCTCTGATGTAGAGGTGTCAGCATTCGACTTCTTCCTCGTCTCCTCAGACAACATGGCTCCAACCACATTGTCAAACTCAAGGACAGCTGCATTACTGAAGCTTATGGAAGTAACAAAGTGATCCCACGATTCAGGCAATGTACATAATAGAGTTATTGCCTTATCCTCCGAATCAAATTTTACATCTAGACTTTGTAATTGTACCAATAGAGTATTGAAAACATTCAGATGGTCAGTAACCGAGGTACCTTCCTTCATCCGCAAACTGTATAGCTTCCGCTTCAGGAGAATCCGATTTGTCAAGGATTTCGTCATGTAGAGCTTCTCAAGCTTGATCCACAAGCCTGCAGCGGTCTTCTCTGACACAATGTTGAACAGAACATCATCTGCCAGACATAACCGAATTGCGCTCAGAGCTCTGTTATCCAACTCATCCCATTCATCCTCCGTCATGGAAGAAGGCCTTTTTCTCCTCCCCAACAGCGCTTTCGCCACGCCTTGTTGAATCAGCATATCGTGCATCTTAAGCTTCCAGATCTCGAAGTTGTTTTTGCCATTGAATTTCTCAATTTCAAACCGGGCATTTTGAGTTTTCGCCATCTTGTTTCAGCAAAAAAACACAGTAATCTCCAGAACCAATTTTCAAATAAAGAATGCCCTTTTAATTAAAAAATGCCTTTAAAAAAAAATTGCCCTTGCCTTCCTTTAAGTGCCTCTCACTGCCTTTTAAAAAAAAAATTATCCTTGACCTTTGCCTTTAAAAAATGCCTTTCACTTCATACAAAGCCCTCAAATCGATTTATATAAATCGATGTTTTTAAAAAAACTTTACCTTAAAAAACACTTTCCTTTCATACCAGATGCAATGGTAATTCAAATCGTTTTCAAACTTTTATAAAGCTTTTTTAAATCGATATACATAAATCGATTTACAAAAAAAAACATTTAAATATTCATATTGCCATCGACTTAAGAACCATGGTTCCATGCCCACTTAAGAATTGCAGACTTAAGAAACATTTAAATATTCATATTGCCATCGACTTAAGGACATTGGAACCATGATTGCAATTGAAAATCGATCTCATATCTAAAATCGATCTAAACCTGCCTCAACAGAAAATATGAACATTGAAAGTTTACTCTTATATGCCTGATCTAAACCTGAACCTGCCTCAACATTGAAAATCTCAGATTGTTCGTCGAAGAATCGATACCATTGTTTTTTAAATATCGATTTTAAAAACTTCAAACGTGAGCATTCTAAATACCTGTCAACGCTGCCACGCCTTTTTACTGAACTGCATTCAAATCGTTTTAACGCACCATTCAACGCCCCTGCAACTCTACGCATCAATCAGCAACTCAGCAATTCGCACCAGCAGTTCACCAATCTCCACGCGAATAGCGTTATCAACGCTGTCGATTTGTTTTTTCAACGCATAAACCAGCGTTATCAACGCTGTCTGCATACAACGATATCTGTCTATCTGTTCACCTCCACGCAGTGGTCTGTTGGCATTCACTAGCATTCCAATAGTTCTGCGCACCGATTCACCAGAAAACAACGCTCCAGCGGAATACCTCCACGCACCAGCGCTCCAGCAACAGCAGGCAATTCAGCGCACTCCAACATTGCTCCGATACCAATTGTTGGAGATCATGCACAGCAAAACAATTAAATACGCAGCAAATAAATCATGCACAACAAGACACAGTGATTTTACCGTGGTTCACCCAAACCTCCTGGGCTACGTCCACACAACAGGGCATTGGCAATCTTATTAATCAAAACAGAAGATTACATAATTCACACACCCACACACACTCTCCAAAACAAACGTATGGATACCTGTTATATAGCAGGAGAATCTAACAGCCTCATAAATCCTCTCAACTCAAATTTAGGATGCATTAACTCCCTCCCAACAAACTGGAGCTAATCTAGGAACTAATTCCTAATTTTTGTCACCTACTGAGATTTTTCGTATTTTATTTAGAACAGAAAATCTCAACAACTCAGTGATAAATTGTTGTGGATATTGCATGGAGATAAACCTCCGTGTGCATCATTATATGAAAAATTTGAGATATCTCATGTGTTTACTCTTTGACCCCATTTAGCAGCGACACTAATTTTGATTTGAGTATTCTGGTTATGTCAACGAACAAGCCTTTGTTGTAGGGAAACACTATTATTGTTGGGAGGATCTTCCGAGTTAACTTGATGGAGGGGATCAACATTCAAGGAAACGATAATTGGTTCATTTGATAGCACTCATATCTTTGACAACTCGCATTCCATACATGAGTAATCAAAATTGTTGTTATGTATGATGTAGAACTGGTGTGAAATTTTTATGTTATTACCTCAATGAATATTTTCGTGCTCAACTATCGCATACAAAAAACTTATTCATATATTATGTTTTATTTAAATTAGTGGTCTGTATTTTCCATTTGTTGAGGGAATATTAAGACATGGGTTGATTCTACTATTCAAAAGAGGGTGACTTGGAACCCATTTCTCTCACCGTCATTGGTTTCGTTATTGTCGTTGATATATTTTCCTACATCATATTGGAGAGTCACTTAGCTGGAGAAGTCATTGCTTCTCTAATTGTTTCATGAGATAATAGTTTTAAATTAGTTTCTTTGACCGTGGAATATGCAGAAATGGAAAAATTTAATGGATAATTTACATACTTGGAAGGTAAATATTCAGTTGTAGATGATGCATAATAATTTATGGGATATAGTAAAATGCATATAAATAGCACCTACAGATATCAAGAAATTAATTGAAAGGGAGAAAGGGAAGGAAAGTGATCTGTTTATCTCTAGATGATCTCTTTCATATTCTCAACTACATTTTATTGAGTTAGAAAAATAATATTAAAAAATATGGGAATAATTGAGAAAGATAATTAGTGAAAAAACTATAAATGCAAAGTTTTCATTAGAATTGCAACTATTATAAATTAAAATGTGTGATGAGACATCCTTGTCCGCTCACTTAAACAAACTTAAGTCTCTTATAATGTAGTTGGCGGAAAATTGAGACTAACATAGATGAAAAGGATTCAAAGAAAATTTTATTAAATAATATATCTTCAAACTATGAAAATATTGTTTTTACTTTAAGTCAATTGTGCCCTCTCACACTACATGAAATGATAATATCACTCTTAGTAGAATAAAATAGAATGAAATAAAAAGACACGTAAGTGAGTTCACAAGATGAAATTTCACTATTTTCCATGAGAAGGATCAATATAAACAAGAGTTCAGTCGAATTCTTATGCTACGAGATACGTGGACATACAACATTGAATAGAGAAATCGATTCCCAATTTCATTGAAATGGAAATGTAAAAGAATCATACCGCATAAATATCTTTGAATATTATCCAAATAACATCTTTGGAGACAACAAGCTCATACAATGATAATGAAATCAATACGCCATCTCATATTTTTATGAAATTTAGCTATTACCTATTCATATTATATTTAATTTTCTGTAAAATTATATGATATAGAACGAGCCATACTGCATAATAACATAATTTAATCTAGTGGTTTCTGAAATTCTTCAGTGCCACAAGAAAACATCACTGGTTTAATTATGTCTATAGTATATTATAAGTCAATGGTTTTTATTGTAATTTAGTGCTCCAAAAATAATAGTTAGTGGTTATGCTTGTGTTCTTACCTATATATGTATGTGAAAAAGGTAAATTTTTATGTCTCGAACTATTTGCTTTATAAGTATAAACATAGTAGTTCAGTATGTTCTGATAGATGGAAGTATGTCATAGAGTAACTCCATATCTAGATTGTTTTTCGAAGTATGTTAGGAAATGTTAGTCACTACAAATATGTGTTTGATGGTTAAAATCAATGGTATATTCAATGAATGAAGTGAAAACCTACAGTGAATACTTAAGGAAACTGGTCTACAAGAGTTCAGAAGTGGATAGAAATGTTGATAAAGAACATATTACATAGTGATGAATGTCCAAAACTATTTTTAAGTGAATTTCGTAATGATTTTTGTCATGTAAGAATTAAGAGAGATTTTTATAATTAATGCTTACTTTATACTTGGTTTGGGTCTGTTGGAGATTTTTGAGATTTTCTCTCAACCTCTATCTCCAATCTTGGAATAAGTTGCATACTAAAAACACTTACATAAGTGTATTGTATTAGGTTTTGTAGAAAAATAATAATTGAACATGTTTATCTATGCATAATTTTTTCCAATTAGCCGCCCACAATTAGAATCAATGTACATCTATTATGCATTATGAGAAACCAAATTCCCCTAGATGCTAATATTTTATGAATTTTTGTATTTTAAGAAAAATAAAAATATACCTTAAAAGATATGATCCCTCTTTTTACACGAGAGATATGAAATTAGTATGGTTCTATGTATGTAGAGAGATACTTCTAAATAGTTTCCTAACAAAATAGACCGGAAAGATCCTTCTCCAAATCAAGGTACAAAATTGTGATGATTACAAAGTTGTTGAATTGTGCTCAATTTTTTCATAATAAATAAAATATAAATTTTAATTAGGAAAAGTGACTTTTTTTTTTAATGAACTTTTGAGAAAAATAATATTTTAAATGTCATTTTGTAGGAAAAGAAAATATTCATTTTTATCGCATTTATGAATATTATTATATTTATAAATTTACAAATAGAGTATTTCATTTAGTTTGAATGGTAAAAGTTTGGCCATTTAAGAAAATAAGGTTAACATCCTATTTGATAAAAAAAAAAATCAAATACAAAAAAATCATTTGACTTAGAATAAAATCAAAGACAAAATACAAGTAACATTGTCAATTTGAAGTCCGTGGGGTGCTGCTATAGCAGTCATCACAGATTCAATTTCTTTCCCTCATAGTGGTGATCTATATGGACATGGTGATGAAGATGGAGCTAAAAAATATTAAAAAAATTGAAAGGTACTACCAAACTTACAAAAAAAATCATTGTTAATTTGAAAAAGAAAATAACATTTTAAAAACTATTTCTTAATATAAAAAACTGGGTTATGCAATCTTCTTCATCCATGAAAATTAAGATATATATATATATATATATATATATATATATATATATATATATCACATTTTTAATGATTAAATTTCTAAAATATATTAAAAATCAAACATTAAAAATAATTATTACTCAAATTTGTTAATATTCAAAACTCAACATTAATATACATCATTTTTTAAAAAGTAAGTTATGAAATCTTCTTTATCCATAAAAACTAAAATTAATAGAAGTCAAAATTTTAATGATTAAATTTATAAAATATACTAAAAATCAAATATTAAAAATAAATATTAACCAAATTTATAAATATTCAAAACTCAACATCAATATACATCATAATTTCAATCTAATAATGATTTTATAATGAAAAGAGAGCCAATTAATTGAGAAAGTAGAACTATTTTTGAAATTGAATGTGGAAAAATATATCTCCAATTTAGAAAATAATCCTCTAACCTTCTATAAATCTTCATCTTAATTATTATATTGGTAGAAAATATTATTATAAATTAATAAAAAAATTATGTAAGAAAGAAAATACCACTTTATCACTTTATAACCAGTTTCTATCATAATTTTTATTAATAAAAAAATATATTAAGATAAATGAACTATTAATATAATATTTAAATATTTAAATAATGAAAATCAATATAAAAGATTATTTTTATTATATTTATAAAAAAATATTAAAATTAGAAATATTTTTTATCAACAATTTCCTTAAAATAAGAAATTAAAAGTTTAATATATTTTAAAAAATAAATATTAATTATTATATTTAAATGAAAACCACTTTTGATAATTATTTTAATTAAATTATAAAGATTAAATAATCAATATTATGAAATATCTATTCAAATAATTAATATAAATATTTCATAACAATTATCTTAACATCTAAAACTAGGAAACGCTATTATAGGTTTATCTTTAGGAATCCTCCGCTATACGATGCTTAACATCAGGAATCTTCAAGAGTAGTTAGTAATTCTGTTTGGAAAAAATTATAAAATCCAAATTAACACACATTCTATTAGGATAAAGACTTTTATAAATATTTAAAAAATGATACCAGTCTTGATTTTAATTATAATATTCACATATTATTATATTAATATAAAAAACATAATTTTAAAATAATATTAATTTTATTAAAATTTTAAAATTAAATATTAATATTTAAAATATTTTTAATTAATTACTTATATATATATATATATCGTGTACGCTGTCACCTAGCCTTACCGCAAGTTCTCCTTCTAGATGAAGAGGTGAAAGTAGCTTTTACATGCATCTCTCATCTTCCAAACATGGACTCATTCTGACTTGAATATTTCAGTTGAACGTACTCCGATATTATGTGGTATTAATGCTTTGTAGTGTGGGGGAAGGTTATGTCTACTGTAGAGATCGTTCGTTTTTTTCTTGGACCTATTTTGTCCCCTTAATAATGGATGGATAACCATCTCTCCTCCCTAATTATATGGGTGGAATATTTTTTGGGAGGAAATATGGTAAATTTGAATCTTGAGTTAATGGGATATCTAATTTTTTAATGAAAAATGTAGTCAAACCAGTTGGGCAATTTTCTTTGTAATGGTTATTTACAATTTATTAAATTTATTTAAATAAATATAAATTTAATTAAATTAAACAATAAAAATTTAAAAATTATCAGACTTACATTAATTTATATAATTATTTTAAATTTTTTATAATATTATTGTATACATAATGATATATATGTTAATTATATTATTTTATATTTTATATGTTAATTTTAATTTATATAATTATTTTAAATGTTAATTTTAAAATTATTAGTGCTTGATGGTTTTTTCAAACAAGCTATGTAATTAGTTAATAAAAAGAATGGAATAAAAGTTTGGTATTATGTATATAATTTTTTTTTGGGTTAGAAGTTAGTTTTAATTATTTGTAATATTTAAGGAGTTGTTTTGATGTTATTTTTTGGAGTTTTTGGTAGATTTTTGGTTGAAATTTGGCAGATAAATTTAAGGTGAATCTTGATTTGTGTTATTTACAGTGGTTCTTTGACTGCATATATGGATTTAGCATGGTGAAAAACATCTAAGACATTTTGATTGTGCAAAGTTTACTCATGAAACTTGTGAGTTTAATAAATTTCTAGCAAATTAAATTAAAAAAAATAAATTAGAAAACATTAAAAAAATAAAATAAACCTTTAATGGTTGTATAATAATATTTAATATTGTTTAAAAGATTATGAATCATGTATGTTTTATTGGTTAGTGATAAAGTTAATTTTATTTAAATATAGCCAATCACATTCATTTTTAGAATTGACTAAATTGATAATGCTTTCAATTAAAGTTGAATAATTCCCCGTGTATAAGCCTCGGAAGTTCCGTTATAAATTCAATTCTGCCCATTTAGATACATGAATCCAATAAAATAATAATAAGCCTCCTTGTGGAACACAATCGAGGCCCGCTCGTTTAGACGTTCACTGGTCTGTGCATCAACTGAGGGGATCAAGATCATGATACCCCGTCCACTTAAGATGAAAAACAATCGAGTGAATCAAGAACCGAGTCTCCCGACTGACCAATTGCCCACTACCTTTACCATCAGTGACCATATCATTCCGATATCATATCTAGAGTCATGCTTGCGCGATGCATGACAGACAACACAGTTTGCATATATAAAAATCGGAACACGTGATTAGACTTGTGGATTTAATGAATTGGTAATTGGATCCGAACCAGTTTAATTGGTACTGGAAAAGTCTAAATCAATTGGTTTTAAAAAAAAATACATTAAATAATTATTTTTTAATTGAATTTTTTTTTTAAGATTTGCAACCATGATTCCAATCCAATGGAGACAAAATATGCAAAGTTTGCTCATTTATATACCATGTAAAGGTGAATAAATCAAAATGGCACTGATTGCAATACATGTCATCTAAAAAATACATAACCAATGAGGCTCGAAATAACCCGTTAAGTCCAAAAACAATGCTAAAAGCTATAAGCATTGAGGCCATTGACCTACATAGTACAATATACTACAAATTTACATATATGATATTACTAAATTCTAATTACTGAGAAACATTATCACTTGAAACTTCTAATCATGATCAAAGTTCAAACTCAATTGGCTGAACTTGAGTCTCTTGACTCTCAACTACCAAATTTTGCAACTACTCCAATCACACACTTCTCTAGTGGTTCAGTGACTTGAGTCTCAAACTTCTAAAGGTATTCTGCCTTGATATGCCCTATTACTTCATTTCGTGCTCCACATGGCATTACATGGCCTCCTATCCAAGCTAAGTGTAGCTTGAACTTGTAAATACCCCCTCCTGCAATAGATTTTTGGCAATATTTGCAAATCATTTTTCCATCAATCATATCACAATGAGCCCATACAGTATCATTGCTTTTTAGAGGCATGATGGCTACTACTTAGCTCAAGTGACAAGTCTCAAACTCAATCCTGTTCCACTACTCCAGCAAAAACTCAACACTCTCCAAGCTTTCAATCAAACTCACAAAATCTTCAAATGAGATGGTATGAGACAAATGAGAGGCTATCCCGGCTTATAAAGGATTGGAGAGGGTGTTTTTGGAGGGAAAAAACCCTCCTCTTACCTCCAAAACAACCCTAAACTGGCAAAAATACCTTGCGTGGGTCCCTTTTTCTGCCTTGGCAGCTGACCAGACGATTAAGGACGGAACCAACCGACTTATAGATAAACAAGCCGGTTACATCCTTAACCAACTGATCAACACCAGTTCGACCGGAAAAAATGGCAAAAGAAGAATACAAACCAAGTTTTTAGATCAGTATTGACCAACGAGAGGTTTGACCAACCAATTTAACCGATTTCCAAGTTTTAATACTATAATATATATATATAATACAATGAACAATATGCTTTTCCTATTTGAAATATGCACTTCAACTTATTTTCTAAAAAATCTATTATTTTCATTTTGTTAATATGATGACGGAAGCAGAGTGGAATTTCAAATCTACATTGACGGTTTGTTCGTTTATTGGAAATCTTAGAATGGTTATTTGTTTTTCATGTGTGTCAAATATTATTTGTGTTGTTATATGGAAAATTTTGATATGTAAAATTTTGATAGCAATTGACAAATAGACTTGAGGGTAGTCATCCGTAAAACCATGACAATAACTCTTTATCTTATATAACATCAAAATAAAATATTATTTACAAAATATATATCAACTATGTTTAATTAAAAAACACTTTTGTTCTATATTTTCAAAATAATTTTTATTTCCAGCCAATAGACCAAAGAATGACCCTAGGAAATAAGTATCCCATCTAAATTATCTGACTTAACCTCTATTTAAACCACTCACACCCCTATTTAAACCAATCATTAAAATTGATGACGAGCAACTTAGTAAATACTATACGAGTCAAATTTACAGTTTCAAATTTCTTTTTTTGAATCCTTTTTTCGGCGTCAAATTAACTTCACAGAGGTTATGACATCATGCGAGTTAATTAGCAGTGTCGTGTACATGCAAATTGTTTGGAAGCTGAACGGTAATTTTGTCATATACAGGACTCCATAGGTTATTCTTTTGGATGAATGAACGGATTTGTTTATGTCTATCCAGAAGGGTTTTGAGATTTGTAAGATATCATCGTAGACCGTTGGAATTGCGAGGGTGAATGTGAACGCATAGATTTCACAACGTGCCGTCCACGGCACGTGGAGATGTCAAACCCGAATAATTTTTTATCAGAAAAGGGAGCCTTCCCTCTATTGCATTTGTCTGCCAACCGAATGTTATGGGCACCATTGTTTTGCCAATTTAAAAGTTCGCACTACTAGTAGTATAGTACTGAATGGAATTGTTAGAATGGTTTCATTGTGGAGCCCTGGCCCATCAAATCCAGTACAGGTATACCAAGCATTGCTACTTTGCGTATGTTATTCTGTAACCCTGAAATTTTATGTGTTACCCGGTAAGGGACGCCTAAACATGTGAACAATACGAGGAGCTTTCGACAAAAATAGGATAAGATGGATGAGCTTGCCTGTAACCCTAACATCTCGAAACCAGCCGGTCTATGGAAAATGACGAATAATAGGGGTGAATTACCTCAGAGGCATTTCCACACAAGTTAGCGTCTTTGTTAGGATAGAGTTAATAGGGTTTAAGAATTACCTCCATGTAAGTTGACCCTCAACTATGGCAACCACATCCACATTATTAAGTATCATATAAACATGTTGTATTTTACACTTTTTATATGTCAATTGACTTATGAAAATAGTACAATCCAAATATGTCAACCATATCATTTATTAATGTGATTGTAATAATTGGTAATATTAGTAATATGGCCAAAGACTAGATTGTTAATATTGATTTTAATAGTGTTGTTGTATTATTTCTTTCAGATTTTTAGCTACAATTTATTGATTTAGAAAATTTATCTACCAAAATTTATGAAGAATTGAGTAAGATATTTGGAAAGAAATAATAAATGCAATGTTTTCAATAAAATTGCAATGCTCAAACATAAAATGCATGATGAGATGATCTTGTCTACCCACATAGATAAACTAAAGTCTTTTATAAGATATTAGCCAAAATTGAGACTCATGTAGATGGATAAGATGTAAAGGATGTCAATGCTATTTTTATTTCAAGTCCCTTGTCCTCTCTCACACTAGATGAAATGATAACAAAACTTTTAGTAGAAGAAAATATGATGAAAGGAGACACATAAGTGAGTTCCCAAAATGAAATTGCATTATTTGACAAGGAGAGGATGAATAAGAATAGGATTTCATTATGATGCTTCTACTACTAAATACATTAATATACGACATTGAATCAAGGTATTTTAAATGGAAAATTGAAAGTATCATCCAACGTAGATATCTCTAAAGATTCTCTACAGACACTAGATTCATATAATGACAATGAATTCAATACAGATCCTTTCATGGTTTTATAAAATATAGCTATTGGCTATGTATGTTATATTGTTTCTTTTTTGTAAACGTGTATGATGAAGACTAATCATAGAACATAATAAAATTATTTAAGCTAGTCGTTCTTTTTTTACTTTAGTGCCACAAGAACACATCACGAACTTGATTATTTTTACAGTTTGTTATAAATTAGTGATTCCTATTTTACTTTGGTGTTCCAAGAACAATAGGTAGTGGTTATGTTTATGTGTTTATGAAATTTTATACATCGAAAGGTTAAGTTGTATGATTGACTACTTGATACATTCAATATCTATCCACTTTCCTATATAACTATAAAAATAATAGTTCACTATCTTTTGAGAAATGAAACTATGTCAATAGAGTGATTTAGTATCTAGACTAGTTTTCAAAGTATGTCAAGAACTATTAATCACTAAAAATATGTGATTGATGATGAGAAGCAAATTTATCTTCAATGAATTAAATGGAAGTTTAGAGCCAATAATTGAGAAGGAGGGTAGTCTATGAGAGTTTAGAAGTTGATAGAAATGTTGATGAAAAACATATTAGATAGATATCAAAGTCATAAATTATTTTTATGCGATTTTAGTATTTTTATTTATTATGTAAGAATTAACATGGAGTGTTATAATTAATGCTCAATTTCAGGTTAATTGGGGTTATTTTGTGATTTTTTTATAAATTCCTTCAATCTTTGTCTCCAAATATGGAATAAGTTGGATCCAACAAAAACTTATATAGGTGTATTGTATCAATGTTTATAGCAAAATTATAATTGAACATGTTTTATGTGTTCATATTTTTTTTATTTTCCACCCACCATTAGAATGAATGCACATCTATGTACATGTATTATCCATTGAGATAGATCAAATCCCTATGGATGCAAATAATTTAGCAAGTTTTATAAGTTAAGAAAAAAATTATACCTCGAAGGATTGCATCCCCTTTGTATATGAAAGATATCGAATTAATATGGTTCTATGTATGTAAAAATGTAATTCTCAACAATTTTTTAACTAAATGAAAATGCAAGATAACTTTAAGTAGGAAAAAGAAGAGATTTTGAAAATGAATTCGTGAGAAAAAATGTTATTTTCAGGAAAACTACTGAAAATATTGTAAATTCCAAGCATCCATTTTTTTTTTAATCTTTTATAAATATTATTTCATTAAAATTTTATCACTAGACTATTTGATTTAGTTTGAATGTTAAAATTTTAGCCACTTTAGAAAATAAGCTCTACATCTCATTTGAAAATCCTCTAATTCAGATGAAATGAAAAACAACCTAAGAATAACAATCTTAAATTGAAAAGGAAATAAAATTTTGAATATAATTTCTATAAAAAATATACGAAATATGTTAATACAAAAGGTAAATTATGCAACCATCTTGATCCACTGAGTTTAATATAACTCAATATTTTAATGATTGAACATGTTGTGACAACTAAATTAAGTAATAACTAGTTGTTAACTAGTAATATGTCATTTTAGTTATTATTTTGATGAAAAACTAAAACATTTATTTTTTTTCTGGAAAAGTTTACTTTTGTTTTATGAGAAATAAAATTAGTTATGGAAAAGTAGTTCCATAAAAGTAAAAAAATACTGATGGTAAAAAATATTCAAAGAACTGAGAAGTGGTTGGACAATTTTGGATAATTACCTTTTCCTTTAAGGATAAAAGCTACATACAAGTGAGGAAATGGGGCTCTACTCATTAACCAAGGAAGAGATTGAGGAATTTCCTCAGCTAGTAGAGACTAGTGGAAAACACTAAACATTCCTGAGGATTTCTGGTATTGACTAGACTTGGGGTCCTAAAGTCTCAACATAAATCTCTGTCAACCTATACTCCTCGGGTGTGGAGCATGGGGGTAAGAGACATCATAAGCGGATTTCACATATAGATAAGTAATTGTTTATTTCAGATGATTTAGACAGAAGCATTATTATAGGATATGTACACAGATATGAATTTAACTAGATTCAAGGAAAACAACATTGTAACATACAAATATGTGAAAGTAAAGAATCGAGTTCTCCAAATTATTTATGACTTTTGAAAATTATTTATGAGTTCTGTAAATATTACTGTAAGGGGGAATACTATAGGGAAGAAATGTATTCGGCCATAAATGAGGAAATACAGGAATCACTGTGGAAGCCTACTACATAAATAGTAATTTGCTAAGTAACTTACGTTGTGAAGATTTAAATCTATTTAAGATGAAAAAATAAGGAAAACTAGAAAAATAATGTAATATGCTATTGAAAACATGATATATACAGTGAAAACATGAAGTAAGGAGCCAAACTATAATTTTTTTTCAATTAGAGCTATTGGGGAGTGAACTCTTGGTTATAGATTCAAGGTTGGACTATATAAATCACTTATTAAATGATTGAACATCACACATTTAATTATCAATCTAGGGACATCTTTTTATTCCAATGATAGTTGCATTGTCTCTTCCGATACACTAACCAGAAGTAATTTCAAAGAAAATAAATCGTTGCTGAAGTAAATGCTGGAAATAAATCACTCGTGCAGAAATAAAAAAATCTACAAGATTGAAATCACACTTCAAATAATCTGTCTAGCTCACCACACAATAACTACCAAATTGGTATCTCTATTATCACATGTGTAACACCATATAGAGTATTGAAATTGAGGCAGATATATTCTCAGTTGAACAACAACAACAACAACACTCTAATGATACATAAATGAAATACAATTACATACACACAACTACTTTAATCACTGCAATCCTTGCTAAGAAGGAGGGCCCTTCCTCCCTAGCAGGGTGTGGGTGGAGAAGGAAATTTAACTGAAACTAAATAGAATCACACATGTAACAACAATAATAGGATAATCTGTATTAATCTGAACACAATTACAGAGCCAAAACAATGTTTTTCTCTGCTAACCCCTCGACCCCTAGGGCTGAGAGCTATATAGTGGTTACATCGGAAAATGCAGGGATAGATCAGTTATAAGAATCTTATGATTCTCATGCTTATCGAAATAGAACTCATACAGTTATAACCACTTCCTAATAAAGTTCTAATTAGAAAACAAAATATTACAATTGGAACTACCCTTAGGCTGTTAGCCCAAAAATACAATGCTAACAAATCCTACAACTATCATAATGGAAACATAGTTCTAGTGCAACCTATAGATGACATATCAACAACAATATAGACAAGAGAAGTCAACGGTACAACTGTATCAACAGTTCGCCAATGAGTCTATAACAACAATGTAACAACAGTTTGTCGACGGGTCTATAATAACAAGGTGTAACAGCATCACTTTGCTGTAATAACACTATCCAAACTCCTCCTGTGAACTCCGTGTCCGAGATCTTTGGTGCTACAAATGACATTTGAAAGTACAACATAAATATCATCGACCTTTTCCAAACATTCACCATCAATTAGTCATAAAAAGGAATAATATATCATAATAATTGGTGAATTGGAAACATAATGAAAGTAAGGTGAAACAAGACAAGTTATGGTAAATTGGTATGAAAAAAGGGTAAAGATACTCCCATCGGTTATGGCTATGAGGCAAAATAATGAAGATAAGTGTAGGAAAAATGTACAAAACCAACACTCAACAGTGGAAACCTCAACCTAGAACTCTTTGTTACTCTTTCCCAATTATACTCAAATAGTAATAGAGGTGGTCCAGTCACCTTCATAAATGAAAAGGAAAAAAGGGAAAACAAAAACTTTTGCAGGTAAGCTTAAAAAAAAACTAATAAAACTGTGCAAAAATAAAATTATTGTTCGAGGAACTGTATGGTATGTAGATACCGAAGTAGAGAATAAGCTGAACAAAAACAAATCACAGTGAAATTGAAATACAGTGGAGAATGAAATTCATGGTCGGGCAAGGGCTCGGACTTACCGTAGCGAATTATATAGCATGAAAATACATATAAAAAAAATGATGAATATATGTATATACCACAATGAGACACAGTTTTCCAATACATTAATAATTCCACGAAAACTCCATCATAAGTCTTGGAAAGAAAAACCCCGTAGGGAACAATTCTAAATTTGAAGACAAGTCCTTAACGATTTACACTTCCAAACTATAAAATATACAAACTAAGTCTAGAAATTTCAATCCGAGACCAAAAGGGACTGTTTCGAAGGAAACACATTAAAAATCAATTAAAATTAAAGAAAAAAATAACCATTACAACTATTATGGTATTCGTACATGATTGCAAGTAAGTTGAATCGGCATTCACAAGTCAGAATAGAGAGTAATGAGCAACTCAACCGGCTTTGTAACTACAACTCGAAAACAAAATTGGTATTAAACTAAATACATCGAAGAAGAGAAATAAGTCCCATTTTTTTAGAGCAGTATGACACAAAGTATCTGGAAAGGTAGCGTAGTATTCTTAGCCGTAAGAAACCTCAACACTTAACCTTGAAGGAAATTTGTAGTAAGACCTTCCCTTTGGGTAAGGGTTTACCTACAATGAAAAGCAATGATACTCTTTAGTGGTGGAAAAATGTAATAAACTGAATGCCGGTAAATTCGAGATTATCAAGAAAATAAAAACCAAAAGTTTACTTACCTACAATGACAATTGACAATTTGACATGTCGAGCACCGAGCTGAAGAATGATGTACAGGCAAGAGAGTTTGTGGATTAATCATCATAAATTAAATACATAGCCTGAGGGTTTAAACAAAGTAAATAGAGAGTAAAAATGTTTCCAACCGAAACCAAGGGAATTACCTGTATCTGTAGGGAAGAATTTTTCTAGGTGTGGAAGGAGGGCTCATAGCTGGGATGGAACTGGAAACTTGCATTAGCCAGAGCTGACCTTGTAACAGCCGAAATCCTTTCTCAATCTCCAGAGAATGAGCGAGAGGTAGCCCCGTCTCAAAATCGTTGAAAACCCACAGAGTAACTCTACCCATTCTCAAGCCATGACCAAATGGAGATATTAACTATTTGTGAGCACTCTCCCAAACCTGTTATAGCACCAAGAGCAAAAGGGCGACAAGTCTGCGACATCAAACCACCACTTGGGTTGTAGACAAACTCATCGCCCAGGAAAAGTGAAAATGAATGGATTTGGTTAGGGTTGCAGGGTAATACCTTCACAACTTCCTGCTAAAAAACTCAACGTAGATTTCACAATGATCGAACAATGTATAGGAGGGAAGGTGGCCCCAATAAACATAGAAATAGACCCAAATATACAAAACATTTATTAACTGAGACATTTATTAAAATATGTGATGGGCATCGAAAGGCTAATTCATAGCCTTAGATAAATGTTCGAAGATATATTTATAATGGAAAGTCAAAGATATAAGAGGAGTTTATCTTAAGAACTTTTAAACATAAACCAAAATGTGCACATCTATACATAACCAAACCATATGAACATGTATAGTATTCGAGCTAAAAAAGGTTTAAAATTAGGATTTTAATATTAATGTAAGAAGTAAATTTTTTTATATGTTTAATGTTACAAGTGGTATCAGAGTAGTGTTTGCATGCAGGGACCCTAGGGGTCACCTAACGGGTTAAAATGTGTGTATAATGATGCACAGAAAAGAAGTAGTATTGCAAAGGAATATATCAGAAGGGGATCTACACAACAAACACCTCAGAATATCGGGGAACCTACACCTCAAGGACATCCAAAAATGAATCTTAAAATGTGGATTCTGTTGAGTGTGGATCAACACCAGCAAACTAGTAGACTGTAGGAGCAACAAAAAAAACAGACCATCATACCATTATGTACCGTGTAGAAGTTGCAGGAGGAAATGGTCCGAGTAAGGAGTGACAATGAACGTCTGATGTAGGAGATGGAAAGGATACTTAAGAGCCTTTCTGACAAAAAAAATTAAGGGGTGTTACAACCCAGTCCCGATACGGATATGCAAGAAGAAATTGAACGACAAACCAAGGACTAGATCATAGACAGAATGGGAAGGAGCCCTTCACAGTGAAGCAACAAGAACATGAAATAGAATGAAACGGAATCTGGTAATGTGTCAGATCAGTAGGAAATTACGAAAAAAAAGGTGGAACTACAAGGTGAGTTTCAGAAGATGAAACCACCTACGTTCGATGGAGAAGCTAAAGAGGTCAGAGAGGATTGGCTGATAAATATGAATAAGTACTTTCAAGTTCACGAGTACAGCAGTAACCTTAAAGCTATACTGGCCATTTACCAGTTGAGAAAAAAAGCCACCCTAAGGTGGGAGGAATTAAAGAATGTTTGTAGCATTAAAGATCAAGATCTCACACAGGATTCATTCCAGTAATACTTTAAAGACAAATATTTAACAGATTGCTTCTATGACGAAAAATCTAGAGAATTCCATCATTTGAAGCTGGTTCAGATGACAATGGATGAATATATGACCAAGTTCACCTCCCTATTAAGATACGTTCCTTATCTCAGGGATGAAAAGGCTAAGGTTCAAAGTTTCTTGAGTAGTTTTCCAACCCACATGAAGCAACGAATTTAATTTTTAAGCCCTAGGACCATGGAAGAAGAAATGAGGAAGGAAATAATTTGCTACCAACAGTCTAAGGCAAAAGGGGAAATGGGAAAATGTTGGTAGCCAAGAAAAGGATAGAAAATAAGTTCAAACTTCAAGGGTGCTAGAAGTAACAACTTTAAAAATTCTACACGAGGTTTAGCACGCAAAACGTTTGGCAGAAATCATCAAAGAATCTGATGACCTACTGAAGAGAGGCCTACAGAGGCTTCCAACAAACTTGAGGAAGGAAAAGTTTCCAAACCCCCCTGTAGCGTTGGGGGTGTTGTGAGGCGCATTATTATAAAAATTTACCCACAGTGAGGGAGAAGTGAAACAATTGCTAATATGCAGGAAGCTTCTACAGTGGGAGATGTAACTCAAAATATACCTCAAATCAATGCAGCATTGGAAGATCGTCAGGTGGATTATTCACCAACGATGATAGAGTTGGAAGGTAAGCTACTCTCCCAGTCTGTTTCTATTTTTGTTGACCCAGGTGCAATTTTAGGTTATGTAAACCCCAAAATAATAGAATTATGTAAATTCAAAATTCAAAAATTCAAAAATCCTTGGCTGGTACAGCTAGCCACAGGAGAAAAAAGAAAAGTAAGTGCCAAAATTTCAAATTGTACATTGGAAATTGGAGACCTGCAGTTAAAATTGGACCTGAAAATACTACCATTAGGGTCCTATTATGGTTTTTGGGTATGGAATGGGTAGAGAAACATTGGACCTTGGTGGACTGTAAAGAAAATATTATATACTATAGAGTGCAAGATGAAACACACAAAGAGATTTGGGGAATCAAGAAAGCAATACGGATGCGTCCTATTACAACATATCAAATGACTAAAAGTATGAGGAAGGGATGTTAGATTCAGGTTATCCAAGTGGGATATGCCAACTCCAAGGTGAAGACCCCTATGATGGAAAACATACCAGTGGTACACGACTTAATGTATGTATTTCCAGAATATGTACCCGGATTACCCCCAAGAAGAGGTATTGATTTCACCATTGAGTTAATGCTGGGAGCATCACCAGTTTCAACGGATCCTTACAAAATGAGTGTTCCAGAGCTAACTGAATTAAAAATGAAATTGCAAGAGCTTCTGGAAAAATTGTACATTCGTCTGAGTGTCTCCCCTTGTGGAGCACCAATGTTGTTCATAAAGAAGAAAGACAGAGCCATGCATATGTGCATGGATTATAGACAGCTCAATAAGTTGACAATAAAAGGTAAATATACCTTACCTCGGATTGATGACCTGTTTGATCAGGTGAAGGGGGGCACAATATTCTTAAAAATAGACTTAGGGTTTGCATACCACCAGATCTAGATTAAGGATGAGGATATATATAATATTTCTTTTTGTACCGGGTATAGGCACCATGAGTTTCTAGTACTGCCATTTAGTTTAACAAATGCGCCAACAACATTTATGAGGTTAATGCACGATATATTTCACCCCTTCCTGGATACATTTGTGCTAATATTTACTGATGATATTTTAATCTATTCCAAGAATCAGGAGAACATAAGGAGCACCTAAAAATAGTGTTGGAGATGTTAAGAAAACACCAGTTGTACGCGAAGTTAAGAAAATGTGATTTCTTCAAAGAAGAAATCTAGTACTTAGGCCATGTTATTTCAACATAAGGGATAACAGTTGATCCAGATAAAATTAAGACAATTATAGAATGGCGAATTCGCCAAAATGTGGCATATATTCAATCCTTTATGGGATTGGCTAGGTACTACTAAAGGTTCATTAAAGGTTTTTCCAGAATTTTTTTTCCAATCACCTCCTAGAAGAGGAAGGGAAAAGTATTTAAGTGGACTAATGAGTTCCAGAATATTGTTTAAAGTTAAAGCATCTATTGAAGACCGCCCTAGTGTTTAGTGTAGCCGACCCCAAAAAATAATTTGAGGTTTTTATAGACGCTTGTAAGGAATGATTTGGGGCAATTTTATCATAGGAAGGAAAGGTAGTTGCCTATGAATAAAGGAAGTTAAAAGAGCATGAGAAAAGATATTCAGCCTGTGATTTGGAGCTAACAACAGTAGTACATGCACTTCGGGTATGGAGACACTATCTGTTGGGAAACAAGTTTGCATTAAAGACTGATCACAGTAGCCTAACCAACTACTTTAAGCAAGCTGATCTAAACTCCTGATAGGCAAGATGGAATGCCTTCGTAAGTGAGTTTAATATGGATATTCAGCACATGAAGGGTAAGGAAAATCATGTGGTGGATGCTTTAAGTACAAAAATGAATTGTGTTTATGAGCTTTTCTATAACCATCTTGAATGCAAATTTTTATATCAAGTAAAAGAGGAAGCATGAAAGGATCCTAAATAACAATTCCTATGGCAACAAATGGAGGAGGCCAGAAAGCAAGGAAAAACTTCTGAGTATGGAGTTAACAAATAACAAATTCTAACCTTTAGAGAAAAGATATATATACCAAATCATGTGGATCTAAAGGAGATAATCATGAATGAATATCATCGTAGCAATTATGCAGGACACCCACAATACTAGAAAATGTCGACCGCAATTAGAAAAAAATATTTCTGGCCTGGTATGCGAAAAAACATTGTTGAATACTTAAACAAATTTTTGGAGTGTCAAAAGGTCAAGGTGGAGCATCGACATCCAGCTAGATTGTTGCAACCCATACCAGCACATGAATGGAAATGGTAGGTCATATCCCTAGACTTCATTATTGGTTTAACATGATAAAAAGGGAACAATGACTCCATTATGTTGGCGATCGACAGATTGAGTAAGGCTGCACATTTTATACCTATACAGTCTACTTACAATACTTTACAGATAACAGATATTTTTATGAGAGAAATCATCAAATTGCACAGTGTTCCAAAGATTGTTATTTCAGATAGAGATGTGAAGTTTACTTCAACATTTTGGAAAAATTTGTTTACAAGTCCGGGACCCAAACAAATTTTAGCACTACATATCATCCTCAGATGGATGGAAAAACTGAGCGGGTAAATCAAGTTTTGGAAGACATGTTGTGCGTGTATGTGATGCAACAACCAACAAAATGGGAAGAATATTTACATGTAGTTGAATTTTCTTACAAGAATGGTTATCAGGAATCTCTTAAGATGAGTCCTTTCGAAGCTCTATATGGAAGGTAATTTTTCACCCCCATTGATTGGAGCAGCCCCAAGACTAAGCTAATGCTTAGACCATAAATGTTGGCTGAGATGGAATCGGAGGTAAGGAAGATCAAACAAAACCTGAGAGTTGCTCAAGATCGATGGAAGATATACATAGATAAGAAAAGGACTTATCGATAATTCAAGGTGGGCAATCATGTGTATGTGAGGATAAAACTAAAGAACAACACCTTGAGATGGGCCTCTTGTGCCCAGTTGGTTCCTAGTATCTATGGAACTTTCCAGATATTGGAAAGGGTGTGGCCTGTGGCATATCGATCGGCCTTACCTAGACTTATTCAAGTGCACAATGTGTTTCATGTGTCCCTACTAAAGCGATATGTACATGATCTGAAGCATGTAATCCAATGTCAGAAGATTCATGTAGGATAGGATTAGGAAATCCTAACTTGAAACATAAATTTTTATGAGAATTTAACAAAAAAAAACATTATCATTTGCACATAGATCCGGACGACGATTTTTTGGTCGAACCTTATAATATACTCGACTGAAGAGAAATCATGCTCTGGAAGTGATTCATCACCTAGGTTAAAGTGCAGTGGAAGTACTTCAGCTCAGAGGAGGGTACTTGGGAAGACTATGGGTTTGTATGTGAGGCTTATCCAGAGTTACTTATTGAACTGGAGTGAAACATCGAGGACAGTGTTACCTCTAAGGGGGCGAATTTTGATAGCTAAATTAAGTATTAACTAGTTGTTAACTAGTAATATGTCATTTTAGTTATTATTTTGAAGAAAAACTGAAACTTTTTTTTTTCTGGGAAAATATATATATATATATATATATATATATATTTTTATGATAAATAAAATTGGTTATGGAAAATTAGTTCCATAAAGGTAAAAAAAGACTGGTGGTAAAAAATATTCCAAGAACTGAGAAGTGGTTCGACAGTTTTGGACAACTACCTTTTCCTCTGAGGATAAAAGGTACATTTGAGTGAGGAAAAGGGGTTATTCTCATCAACTAAGGAAGAAAGTGAGGAATTTCCTAAGTTGGGAGAGACCAGTGGAAAACACTTAGTGTTCCTGAGGATTTCTGGTATTAACTGGACTTGGGGTCCTGAGGTCTCAACAAAAATCTCTGTCGACCTATACTCCTCAAGTGTGGAGCAAGGGGACATCGTCAATGGATTTCACATTCAGATACGTAACTATTTACTTAAGACGATTTAGACAAAAATGTTATTATAGGATATATACACAAGTATGTGCTTAACTAGCTTCAAGGAAAACAACATTGTGACAGAAAAATATTTGAAAGTAAATTATTAAGTTCTGCAATTTTTTTATGAGTTTTGTAAATATTACTGTAAGGGGAATACTATAGGAAAGAACAATATTTGGCCGTAAATGAAGAAATACAGGAATCACTGTGTAAGCCTGCTACATAAATTGTAATTTGTTGAGTAACTTATGCTGTGAAGATTTAAATTTGTTTAAGATGAACAAATCAGGATAACTAGCAAGAGAATGTAATATGCTATTGAAAACATGCTATATACATTGAAAACACAAAGTAAGGAGCCAGACTATAAAATTTTGTCAATTAGAGCTATTGGGGAGTGAACTTTTGGTTTTGGGTTCGAGGTGGAAACCTCAGCCCAGAACCCATTTTTACTCTTGCCCAATTATACTCGGACATGAATAGAGGTGGTATGGTCACCTTCATAAACGAAAAGGAAAAAAAACAAAATAAAACCTTTTGTCTGTAACCTTAAACAAAAACTGATAAAAATATGTAAAAATAAAATTATAGTTCTAGGAGTTGTATGGTGTGTAGATACCCAGCTAAAGAATAAGCTGAAAAAAAACCAATCATAGCAAAATTGAAATACAGTGGAGAACGAAATTCATGGTCCAGCCAGGGGCTCGGATTTAGCATAGAAAATCAGATAGCATGAAAATACATATAACAAAAGTAGTGAATATATGTATATACCACAATGGGACACAATCTTCCAATACATTAAGAATTCCAAGAAAATTCCACCATTAGTGTTGGAAAGAAAAACCCCGTAGGGAACAATTCTAAATTTGATGACAAGTCCTTAAGGATTTACACTTCAAGAATATAAAATATACAAACTAAGTCTGGAAATTTCAACCTGAGACCAAAAGGGACTGGTTCGGAGGAATCCATTAAAACTCCATTAAACTTAAAGAAAAGCATAACCTTTACAAATATTACGGTATCCATATAAGATTGCAAGTAAGCCGAATCGACATTCACAAGCCATAAAAGAGTGTAATGAGAAACTCGACCAGCTCCGTAACTATGAGTCGAAAATCCAAGTGGTATTACACTAAATACGCTGGAGAAGAGAAAGAAGTCCCATTTGTATAGAGCGGTATGACACAGAGTACATGGAAAGGTAGCGTAGTATTGTTAGCTGTATGAAGCCTCAGTGCTTAAACTTGAAGGAAATTTGCAGTAAGACTTTGCCTTCGCGTAAGGGTTTACCTGCAATGACAAGCAATGATACTTTTTAGTGGTGGAAAATTTTAATAAAAAAATGCCAGTAAATTTGATATTATTGGGAAAAGAAAGACAAAAAATTTACTTACCTGCAATGACAATTCACAATTTGACATGTCGAGTACAAAGCTGAATAATGATGGACATGCAAGAGAGTTCAAGGACTAATCATGAAAAGTAAATACATAACCTGAGGGTTTGAACAAAGTAAATAGAGATTAAAAATGTTGCCAGCTGGAACCAAGTGAATTACCTGTATCTACAGGGAAGAACTTCTTTAGGTGCAAAGGAGAGCTTGTATCTAGGATGGAATTGGCAGCTTGCGTTAGCCAGAGCTGACCTTGTAATGGCCGAAATCCTTTCCCAATCTCCGGATAAGGGACGAGACGTCCCTGTCTCCAAATCATTGAAAATCCACAGAGTAACTCTACCCATTATGGGGCCACGACCAAATGGAGTTGTTAACTCTTTGCGAGCACTCTCCCAAAACTATTACAACATTAGGAGGAGAAGGGAAACGAGCCCGTAACATCTAACCACCACTAGGGTTGTAGAAAAACTCATCGCGTAGGAATAGTGAAAATGAAGGTATTCAATTGGGGTTGCAGGGTAATACCTTCGAAACTTCTCGCTGAAAATCTCACTAAATATTTCCCAATGATCGAACGATGTACAGGAGGACAGGTGTCCCCAATAAACATAGACACAGATCCAAATAATCTAATAGCTCGCACGATAAAAAATTACCAAGGACATGGCAAAGGATCAAGCATACGAAACATTAACCAAGACATTTATTAAAATATACAATGAGAATCGGAAGGTCAATTCATAGCCCTAGATAAATGTTCAAATATATGTGTATAATCGCAAGTCAAAGATATAAGCAGAGTTTATCTTAAGAAATTTTAAACATAAACCAAAATCTTCACATCTATGTACATAACCAAACCATATGAACATGTATAGTATCTGAGCTAACAAAGGTTTAACCTTAGGAGTTTAATGTTAATGTAATAAGTACAATTTTTTTTATATGTTGAATGTTACACATGTAGAATATATTAAAAATCAAATATTCAAAAAAGTATTGTGCTAGATATTTAAAATTGAATATCAATATAGACTATCATTTCAATCTACATAATGGAAAATATATTTTGATTGTGTGAATATCTATATAGACCATCATTTCAATGTACATAATGAAAAATATATCTAGAATATCAAAATCAACATCCATTTCTTATTTTCTATGAATATTTTTATATGGATATCAACATAAACCATCATTTCAATTTAGATAATGGAAAGTATAGTTGAATATCAAAATCAACATCTATTTCTTTTTTTTTATGAATATTTTTTCATTTATATTTTTATTACAAGACTATTTTACTTTTTTTAAATAATAAAAGTTTGTGAAGCTTAGAAAATAGAAGCAACACTTTTTAGGTTGTCAAAAATTTATTTCCATAAAAATATATATATATAATAATATAAAATATATTAAAAGAAAAAGAGGTTGTATAAATTATTTGATACTTTAAAATTAAAATTAACATATATCTTTGTTAGAAAATATTAAATAAATTAATAATGTTTTTCATTTTATAAATAAAATATATTTTTCTAAATAAGTTCTATAAAATTCACAACGATATTATATGTATTAAATAAAAGAATTAAAAAACAACTAATAGAGATTATACTTAAAAAAATTCAATATAAATAGAGATTTTAATTATTATAATTAAATAAAAACCACTAATATAATTTTATAATTACCTTAATTAAAATTTTAAAATTAAATAATAAATATTTATTTTATTATAAAATATTTTTTTAAATAATTAATATTAAAAATATTTAATAATAATTATCTTAACATCTATATACTTGTAAAATTATCTGAATTAAAATTTTAAAATTAAATCATTAAAATTTAATTTATTAAAAAAAAATTTTTAAATAATTAATATTTAAAATATTTAATAATAATTATCTTCACATCTATATAAGTGTACACACTATGCTAAGATTATCACTAAAAAAATCCTCCATGTGAGATATAAAAATATAATAATTATTTTTGAATAATATTATAAAATTCCAATTAACCATCATTTTATTAATATTTATATATTTTTAAATATAATAAAATTATGTAAATTATAATTTTAATCTTAATATTTATATATTATTATAAATATATTAAAAACATAATTTTAAATGAATAATAATTGTATTCACAACATTAAAATTAAAGTTAAATACTTAATATTTCAAATATTAATTTAATTACTAATACTAATTTTATTTTCTACATTTGTACACAGTTAACCATGCTTACCATTAAAAATTCTCCCTCCATATGGAGATGTCTTGTACAGCTAGATGTCCAGTAGTTTTTACAAGTATCGTTCATATTTCCAAACATGGCCTAACTCACTGACTTGAAAATTTTAGTTGAACGTACTCCGAGATTAGTGGTATTAATCATTATTGAGAATACCAAGAAGGAAAGCTGTGTAGTAAGTGGAAGACTATGATATCGTTCGTTGTTTTCTGAAAGTAATTTGTCTCCTTAATAATGGGTGGATAACCATCTCTCTTATCCAAATATATGGATGGAAATTGTTTGAGATTTGATGTGGATATATTTTTAAGAAATATGGTAAATTTAAATTTTGGATTTAAATTTAAAGATAAAAATTTCAGGAGTTACAATGATTTCATATAATTGTTTCAAATGTTCTATGATAATGTATATGAAATTATTTTAATGTTATTTTTTCCCAATTAATTTATTTCTTTAATAATTGTGGGATAACCATTTCTTTTAGGCAATTATATGTATGGAAAGCGTTTCAGGCAATTATATGCATGAAAGTTGTTTGACATTTGATGTGGATATTTGTCTAAAGAGATATGGTAAATTTGAATTTTGGATATATAATTATTTTAATAAAAATGCAATAAAATAAGTTAAGAATAAAAATAAAAAATTTAGGAGTTATAATAATTTTATATAAGTATATGCAATTATTTTAATGTTAATTTTTCTGCAATTAATTTGTCTCCTTAATCATCTCTTATAAACAATTTCGAAATTTTTTGAAATTGGATGTAGATATTTCCAAGAAAAAATATGATAAATTTAAATTTTGAATCTATATCTATATCTATATCTATCTCTCTATATATATTTATTTATTTATTTATTTTAATAAAAATATAGTAAAATTAATTAAAAATAAAGAAAAAAATAAAGACTTACAATAATCTCATATAACTGTGTTAAATATTCTATGATAATGCACATGAATTTATTTTAATGTCAATTTTAACCCTGTGTAGTGTTTAATGGAGGCCAACATGACTCTAATTACCTAAAAGATTGGAGATAAAGGGTTTTGCACTTATTTAAATGGGATATAATTGTTTTTAACTATTTCATGGTAATGTATATATATAATTTCTTTAGATGTTACTTGTAATTGTTTTCAATATTTAATAATAATTGTTTCAAGTATTTCATGGTAATGTATATATAATTGTTTTACCTGCTATTTTTAATTGTTTGCAACATTTAATGGTTTATTTGTAGTGATAGTGTTTAATGCTTTGTTAAAGAAGCTAAGTTTAAGGGTGAGAAGTATGATTCATATTTGTAATATTTAAAGTTATTTAGAAGTTTAAATGATTTGAATTATGTTTGATTGGTGGGTGATTGAATTAATTTTAACTAAAAATTCACCTAAATATTGTTAATCATGTTGAATTTTAGAATTGACTAAATTTATAATGCTTTCCATTAAAGTTGAATAATCCAATTGTTTGTTAAAAAAGCTAGGTTTAAGGGTAAGAAGCACCATTCATATTTGTAATATTTTAGGTTATTTAAAAGTTTAAATGATTATAAATCATGTTTGATTAGTTGGTGATAGAGGTTTTTTTTTGGTAATTGAGGCTAGACTATATTAATTCGAAAATAGAAGAGTACATATGCTATAAAATAAGTTGATAAGTTGTGCTTCACCAATCTCAAGCTTTGTTGTGCAAGTATGGGGCTATCTCCGTGGAGGAAACTAGTTCGAAAAAAACATGAAAGAAAAAATTACGAAGTGTGTCGTAGCACCAGTGAAAAGAGAGGATATGTGATAATAACAAGCATGACAATTAACTAAGAAGAGCTGAGTGGAAGCGCAATCATGAGGCTTCTGTATCTTCATCAGTATCTGGATCTTCCTCTACGATGGGACATGCATACGCCTGCGCAACGACTTTCTCTTTAGAAGTAGGTTGACGTGGAGGCCTGTAGATAGGTGCGCAGACGATGTGAGCTACCGGGTACTCGGCATCCGGGACTTCTGTCCAAGTGCCTTCTGATTTCATTAGCCAAATGTCTGTCATCGCTATCATATTCCTGTACAGGAAGAGGCTCAGTATTGCGGGGCAAGGGGTGCTCTTAGTGTGCAATGGTGGACTTCCTTCGTCTGCCTCTGCCTCTTTGCATTACATGAGTGGGGGCCTCCTCCTCCTAGTCATGTTTAGGGCTCTGTGGGGTCTCTCTAATGTGACTGCCCGAGGAGGAGCCATCAAGAGATTATTTGGTCCCTGGTGGTAGCGACTAGGGAGCGCACCTCTCTGGCCTCCTTTGACGTAGTCTAGGAGCCATGGTGAGATAAATCAGATGATTGATAGGGGTCAGAGAGGAAGGGAGGAGCAGCTCTAATCCGATACTAGAGGTGCGCAACAAGGTACTATTGGACAAGGAGGTACTTTATGGGGGATGTGCAGCAAGGGGCACATGATAATGGGAGCACCCAGGCTGATGAAACTAGCAAGGAAGGTGGAGCTGAGGTGAGACGTGCAATCAGGGCGATGCATAGCTCAGGTGATTTTGCGCAACACAACACTAGGGGGAGGCTGCGTGACAGACTAGGCATGCAGGGGGGCAGGGACTGAAACAACAAAAAAGGCAGAAGGAGCAGATTGTGAGTTGCTTTGTGTTCTAGTTCCTTCCCTTTAGTAGCTCTATGACACATGCGAAGATGCTGAGGATTATTATCCCTCGCTCATAGCCACATGTTGTAACTGTTTTCATGAGTAGGTATGTACATAGATTTATGGCCGAACATCATATCCGTCGAGGAGATCATTCAAAAGATTGTGAGGTGCCCCGGAAAGATGTTGTTGTCTTACCGTGTCTTCATGATGCCCAATCTCTGTCATCTCATGTGAATGATTGGAGGAGTGTGGATCCACATGAAGTGAAAACCTGCGCCGCAGATCTTCATCATCTCGAACCTGAGAGAGATTGTTTTCATGCATACTTCTATTATCTCCGCACCTACACATTAATAATAAAATTAATTTAAATTAAAACTTCAATTAAATACAGCCAATCACATTGAATTTTAGAATTCACTAAATTTATAATGAATTCCATTAAAGGTGAATTATCCACATAAGCCTCCGAAGTTCCGTTAAAAATCTATTTCCTCGCACTTACAGAGATCAATGCAATAAAATAACAATAAGCCTCCTTGTGGAATAAAATCGAATCCCGATCGTTCAGAGGTGAGTGGTGTGTGCCACAACTGAGAGTATCAAAATCATGATATCGTGTCCGCGTTGGATGTAAACCAATCGAGTGAGGAAAGAAGCGAGTCTCCCGAATCACCAGTTGGGCACTACCTTCATGATCAGTGACCACATCTTTCGGATATCATATCTGGAGTCATGCATGGGCGATGCATGAGACAGCACAGTCTACACATACATCCAAGCAAGGCCAATATATATGAACTCTCTATTTTGGGTCGTTGCGTGTATTGCATTCAGCTGCCAACCGAATATTATGGGCATCAATTATGCCAATAGAAAAGGTCGCAGTAGTATGGAGGAGATGAGGATAATAGTCCTGAATAACATTGTGACATTGGTTTTCTATTTCAAATTCCATTTTTGCCTCCACTCATTGTGGCGCGCTGGCCCATCTACCTACATTATGCCACTGTAAATTCATGAATATAGATCTTTGCAGAACACCATTTCTCCCCTTCGAAATTTATTATTGGCATACAAAGCATTCCTACTTTGCGTATGTTATTCAGTAACCCTGTAATTTTGTTTACTACCAGGTAAAGGACGCCTGAACATTGGGCAAAAATAGGATCCGATGGATGGGTTTGAATGTAACCCTAAGTTCTAACATCTGGAAACCAGCCGGTCTATCGCAGATGACGAATAGTAGGGATGAATTTGTTCCGATATGGGAATTGATTTTCGAGGGAGCTTTTCCGAGACAATTTTTTTTTTTTCGAATACGCAGTGTCTTTTATTTGTGTATTTGTATATTTGTATATTTGAATGTAAGTTTTTGGTAGTAGAAATATTTGAGAATTGCTGGAATTATGTGTAGAATGATTGAAGAGTCAAATTTTTTGGATGAAGATTTTATCTATCTTCGTGAGTTTTTGGATGTTCTTCTTTTATTTGTGGCTAAACTTATTCCAGTCTTCTAGTGAAAATGGGTGAAGTGTTTTCCCTAAAATTTTGTCTCTTCAATGGTTGAGGGACTCCTCCGCCTGCAAGAACTGCAGTTCCCATAAGATGAGGCTCGAACTCTGACCTGCTACAGAGCACGGTCTTGTAGGCTTCAATATGATATATTTTGTCTCGATTATTTTTCAATTTTTATAAATTAATTAACCCCGTATATATATATATATATATATATATATATAATATGATTGTACATTTACCAATGTGATTGATATATGCCGATAGGCTTATATGAAATAAATAGATTTATAACCACATTCACCAATGTGGTTAATATACGCCCATAGGCCTATATCCACTACCCACCACATATATTTCACCGAAATAAATATTATATATTTATGATTAAAATGACCAAAATATTTTATATATAATATTTATTTATAATATATTAATAATATTAACTATATACCTACTATATATTAACTTGAAATATATATATATATATATATATATATATATATATATTATTCAATAGTAAAATATATAATAAAAATATATTCTTAAATTATTTCAATATATTAATAGTTTTAACTCAAACTATAATATAATTCTATTATAACATAATAATAATATTTTATTAATATTATCATAAGTTTATATCTCTTACCAATATTTTAAGGGATTATTAATATTTTACACCAAAAAAACTAATAAACCCAATGGTTTAATATTATAAACCGAAGTAATTGGTGAAGCAAAGGATAAATATTAATATTATAAACCAGGTAATAAAAAAACCCTAAGAATAAATAATTTAATCTCAAGAGATTACAAAACCCTCAGAAATAATAATACTTTAAACCCAAAAACATAAGAAAGTAATAAACTCTAATAATTAATATATTAAACTAAATAAATTAATAAAGCATATGAAATAATATTTAAAAACAAAAAATCTAAGAACAAATAAACCCAAGGGTTTAATAATATAAATTGAAGTAATTGGTGAAGCAAATGATAAATATTAATATTATAAACCAAAGAAATAAAAAACCCTTAGAAATAATACTTTAAACCCAAAAACATAAGAAAGAAATAAACTCTAAGAATTAATATATTAAACTCAAGAGATTAATAAAGCATACGAAATAATATTTAAAAGAAAAAAACCTAAGAAATTAATAAACCCTAATAGTTTAAACTCAAGATATTAATAAACCCAAGAGCCAAAAGAACTCATAAACCGAAGGCTTAAATATTATAAACCAAAGGAATTGGTGAACCCAAGGGATAAACGTTATAAACATAAGGGATGAATATTAAAAACACAAAAGTTTAATAAACCCCAAGAATTTATATTTTAAACTAAAAAACCTAATAAATTAATAAACCATAAGAATCAATATTTTAAACATAAGATATTAATAAACCAATGAGATTATTAAAATTATAAACCATAAGAACTAATAAACCCAAGGGTTTAATATTATAAACAAAAGGAATCGCGAACCCAAGGGATAAATATTATAAACCTAAGAGATCAATATTAAAAACAATAGATATTAATAAACCCTAAGAATTGATATTTTAAACTGAAAAATCTAAGAAATTAAAAAAGCCTAAGAATTAATATTTTAAACTCAAGAGATTAATAAACCCAATGTGTGATTGACATTATAAACCAAAAGAACTAATAAATCCAAGGGTTTAATATTATAAACCAAAGGAAACGGTGAACCCTAGGGATAAATATAAAAAACCTAATGATAAATAAGGCTAAGGACAACATTAAAAACATAAAACCTAATAATTAATATTTTAAAATAAAAAATCGAATAAATTAAAAAAACCTATGAAATAATATTTTAAACTCAATATATTAATAAACCCAAGGGGTTACTAATATTATAAAACAAAAGAACTAGTGAACCCAAGGGTTTAATATTATAAACCAAATGAATTGGGGAGCCCAAGAATAAATAGTTTAAACCTAAGGGATGAATAAGGCCAACTCATCAATATTAAAAACACAAGAGATTAATAAACCCTAATAATTAATATTTGAAACTCAAAAACCTAAAAAATTAATAAACCATAAGAAATAATATTTTAAACTCAACAAATTATTAATGTTGTAAACCAAAATAAGTAATATTATAAACCAAAGGAATTATTAAAATTATAATGGTAAGGAACAAATAAACACAAATATTTAATATTATAAACCCAATGGAAAAATGTTATAAACCTAAAGGATAAATATTAGTATTATAAACCAAGAAATTCATAAATCCTAAGAAGTAATATTTTAAACTCAACAGAGTAATATACCCTAATAATAAATAGTTTAAACCCAAAAACCATAGTATTTAATATTTTAAACTCAAGAGATTAGTAAACCCGAGGGATTATTAATAATATAAAGAAAAAGAAATAACAAACTAAGGGTTTAATATTATAAACCAAAGAAATTGGTCAACCCAAGTGAAAATTATTAAAAACATAAGGGGTCAATAAGGCCAACGGATCAATATTAAAAACACAAGAGAGTAACAAACGCTAAGAATAAATATTTTAAACTCAAAAATCTAAGAAATTAATAAACCATAAGAATCAAAATTTTAAAATCAAGTAATTAATAAGAATAAGGGATTATTAATATTATAAACCAAAAGAACTAATAAACCCAAGGGTTTAATATTATAAACCAAAGGAATTGGGGAACCCAAGGGGAAAATATTAAAAACATAAGAGATCAACAAGGCCAAGGGATATGTATAAAAAACAAAAAGATTAGTAAAGGCTAAGAATAAATATTTTAAATGAAAATGAATGAGAAACTCAAATTATTAATAAAGAGATTAATAAATATTAGGAATCAATTTTATAAATAAAAATATTTGATAAAGCCACATGATTATTAATATTATAAACCGAGGGGAATAAACATGGTTTACCATGCTTGATTTAAATATTGAGAAAATTGTTGTTACAATGCAACGTCGGACCAACTATGACCATGGTTGACCATGGGTGATTTTCATATTGAGACAATTTTTGTCAAAATGTGACATTTGATCATGGATGACATTGATCGACTATGGGTAATGCTAATTAACAATGGTTTCTCATGGTTGATTTTCATATTGATTCAGTGTTTTTCATAATGTGAAATTGGACCATGCATTAGTATTAAACTCCGGGACTAATATTTAAACTCCAATATTTGGATTTAATAAACTGAAGGGAATAATATTATGAACCAAAAGAATCCAAAAAGTTAAGGCATCAGTAAGGCCAAGGGATCAATATTAAAAACACAAGAGAGTAACAAACCCTAAGAATAAATATTTAAAATTCAAAAACCTAAGAAATTAATAAACCATAAGAATCAATATTTTAAAATCAACTAATTAATAAACACAAGGGATTATTAATATTATAAACCAAAAGAACTAATAAACCGAAGGGTTTAATATTATAAACCAAAGGAATTGAGGAACCCAAGGGAAAAATATTAAAAACATAAGAGATCAACAAAGCCAAGGGACAGATATAAAAAACGAAAAAGATTAAAGTAAAGGCTATGAATAAATATTTTACATGCAAATGAATGAGAAACTCACATTATTAATAAAGAGATTAATAAATCTTAAGAATAATTTTTTTAAATAAAAATCATTGATAAAGTCACACAATTATTAATATTATAAGCCCGAGGGGAATAAACATGGTTCTAAATGCTTGATTTAAACATTGAGACAATTTTTGTCACAATGCGATGTTGGACCAACTATGACCATGGTTGGCCATGAGTGATTTTCATATTGAGACAATATTTGTCAGAATGTGACATTTGATCATGGATGACATTGATCGACTATGGGTAAAGAAATTAATAAACACTATTAATTAACCCAACGTATTATTCATATTATAAACCAAAAGAACTAATAACCAAAGGGTTCAATATTAGAAACCGAAGGAATTGATGAACCCAAGAGAAAAATATTAATAACCTAAGGGGCCAATAAGGTGAAGGATCAATAAATTGACACAAAAATACTCAAGTTGAAGAAATTAATAAACACTAATAACTAATCCAAGGGATTATTCATATTATAAATCGAAAGAAATAATAAACCCAAGGGTTTAATATTAGAAACCAAAGGAATTGGTGAACCCAAGGGAAAAATATTACCCAACAAATTAGTATTAGAAATAAAAATTATTAATAAACTCAAGTGATTAGTAAAGTCAAAGGATCAATAAAATTAATAAAAAAATATATAAAAACCACGGAAATTAATAAACACTAATAATTAACCCAACACATTATTCATATTATAAACCAAAAGAACTAATAACCCAAGGGTTTAATATTAGAAACCAAAAGAATTGGTGAACCCAAGGGAAAAATATTAATAACGTAAGGGACCAATAAGGTGAAAGGAACAATATTAAAAACACAATAGATTAATAAAGAATACGACCCAATATTTTAAATAGAGAAGAATTTTAAAGTTACATGATTATTATTATGATAAGCCGCAAGTGATCAATCAACCTTACTGGTTATTAATATTATAAACCGATTGAATTAATAAACTAAAGTGATATTAAATTCCAACATCAATGAAACCAAAAAAATAACATTGAAATTAACATAGTTTAAACCCAAAACCTAAGAATTTAATAAACGATAGTATTTAACATTTGAAACTCAAGAGATTAATAAACCCAAGGGACTGTTAATAATATAAACCAAAATAAATTAGAAACCCAAGGGTTTAATATTACAAACCAAGGGAATTAATCAACCATAAGAATAAAACACCTGAGAAATTAATAAACCATAAGAATAAATATTTTAAAATCAACTAATTAATAAACACAAGGGATTATCAATATTATAAACCAAAAGAACTAATAAACTCAAGGGTTTAATATTATAAACCAAAGAAATTGGGGAACCCAAGTGAAAAATATTAAAAACATAAGAGATCAACAAGGCCAAGCGATACATATAAGAAACAAAAAAGATTACAGTAAAGGCTAAGAATAAATATTTTAAATGCGAATGAATGAGAAACTCACATGATTAATAAATAGATTAATAAATCTTAGGAATTATTTTTTTAAATAAAAATCATTTATAAAGTCACATGATTATTAATATTATAAACCGAGGGGAATAAACATGGTTCTCAATGCTTGATTTAAACATTGAGACAATTGTTGTCACAATGCGACGTTGGACCAACTATGACCATGGTTGGCCATGAGTGATTTTCATATTGAGACAATATTTGTCCGAATGTGACATTTGATCATGGATGACATTGATCGACTTTGGGTAAAGAAATTAATAAACACTAATAACTAACCCAACATATTATTCATATTATAAACCAAAAAAACTAATAACCCAAGGGTTTAATATTAGAAATCAAAGTAATTGGTGTTCCCAAGGGAAAAATATTAATAACCTAAGGGAACAATAAGGCGAAGGATTAATAAAATTAATAAAAGAATACTCAAGTTGAAGAAATTAATAAACATTAATAATTAACCCAAGGGATTATTCATATTATAAATCAAAAGAACTAATAAACCTAAGCGTTTAATATTATAAACCAAAGGAATTGGTGAACCAAAGGGAAAAATATTACCCAACAAATTAGTATTAGAAATTAAAATTATTAATAAACTCAAGTAATTAATTAATTCAAAGGATCAATAAAATTAATATAAAAAATATAAAAACCATAGAAATTAATAAACACTAATAATTAACCCAACGTATTATTCATATTATAAACCAAAAAAACTAATAACCCAAGGGTTTAATATTAGAAACCAAAGGAATTGGTGAACCTAAGGGAAAAATATTAATAACGTAAGCGACCAGTAAGGCAAAGGGAACAATGTTAAAAACACAATAGATTAATAAAGAATACGACCCAATATTTTAAATAGAGAGGAATTTTAAAGTCACATGATTATTATTATGATAAACCGCAAGTGATCAATCAACCTTACTGAAACCAAGAAAATAACATTGAAATTAACATAGTTTAAACCCAAAACCTAAGAATTTAATAAACGATATTATTTAATATTTGAAACTCAAGAGATTAATAAACCTGAGAGATTATTAATAATATAAACCAAAAGAAATAATAAACTCAAGGGTTTAATATTATAAACCAAAGGAATTGGTGAACTGAAGGGAAAATTATTAAAAGCATAAGTTATCAATAAGGCCAAGGGATCAATATTAAAAACACAAGAGACTAATAAACCCTAATAGTAAATATTTTAAATTCAAAAACCTAAGAAATTAATAAACCATAAGAATCAATATTTTAAAATCAACTAATTAATAAACACAAGGGATTATTAATATCATAAACCAAAATAACTAATAAACCCAAGGGTTTAATATTATAAGCCAAAGAAATTGGGGAACCCAAGGGAAAAATATTAAAAACATAAGAGATCAACCAGGGCAATGGTTGATTTTCATATTCAGTCAGTGTTTTTCATAATGTGAAATTGGACCATGCACTAGTGGTAAACTCTAGGACTAAAATTTAAACCCAATATTTGGGGAAACTAAGGGACAAATATTAAGAACATAAGAGATCAAAAAGGCCAAGGGATACCTATAAAAAAGAAAAAAAAATTAGTGAAGGCTATGAATAAATATTTTAAATACAAATGAATGAGAAATTCACATGATTAATAAATAGATTAATAAATCTTAGGTTTCAATATTTTAAATAAAAATCATTGGTAAAGTCACATGATTATTAATATTATAAACCGAGGGGAATAAACATGGTTTACCATGCTTGATTTAAACATTGAGACAATTGTTGTCACCATGCGACATTGGACCAACTATGACCATGGTTGGCCATGGGTAATTTTCATATTGAGACAATATTTGTCAGAATATGACATCTGATCATGGATGGCATTGATCGACTATGGCTAAGATTCATATCATGAGCCTTATAATTAATATTATAAACCTAAGAGATTATTATGGAAAACCCAAGGGATTACAAACCCAAATGAATAACTTCAAAATCTAGGATTAATATTACGCCCTAGGAATATAAACCCTAAAATTAATAAACCTAAGAGATTAATATTGTAAATACTAGGCTTAATATTAAACCCTAGGAATATAAACTCAAGGATTAATATTATAAACTGAAGGAATTTACATTATAAACCTAATTTATTATAAAAACAAAGTATCTATATTAAACCCTAAGAATAATATTATAAACCCTATAAATAATATTATACCATAGGAATATGATCACTTATATTAATAAACTCAAGAGATTAATATTGTAAACCCAAGGCAGTAATAAAAAGAAGGGATTAATACTAAAACCCTTAAAAACCCAAAGGATTAATATTGTAAACCCAATGTATATAAAACCTAAGATACATATTATATACCCTAAAAAAAATTGGTTGACCATGGTTTATTTTCATATTGAGACTACAATTATCACAATGCGACGTTGGACCATGCTTGACCATGATTGATTTTCATATTGATATAATATTTGTCACACTCTGACGTTGGACCATAATTGACCATGATTGACCATTATTGACCACTCTTGATTTTAATATTCACAATATTTGTCACAATACAACGTTGGATAGTGGTTGATAATGGTTGATCATGGTTGACGATGGTTGATTTTGATATTAAGACAATCTTTGTCATATTTTGACGTTGGACAATGGTTGACCATGAATTACCATGATTTATTTTCATATTGACCATGATTGACCATGAATGACCATGGGTGATTTTCATTTTGAGACAATATTTATCACAATGAGACATTTGACCATGGTTGACTATGATTGAATATGGTTGACCATGGTTTATTTCTATATTGAGACAATCCTTGTTA
Organism: Pinus albicaulis; assembly: GCA_034641835.2. NCBI lineage: Eukaryota > Viridiplantae > Streptophyta > Pinopsida > Pinales > Pinaceae > Pinus > Pinus albicaulis. The sequence goes on from CM076580.1 coordinate 1,447,804,806, forward strand.
TAATGTGAGATTGGAACATGGTTGAATATGAATGACGATGGTTGATGATGGTTGGTGATGCTTGAACATGGTTGAATTTCATATGGAGACAATATTTTTCACAATGTAACATTGGACCATGGTTTACCATGATTATAAACCCAATGGATTGATATTATAAACTCAAGGGACTAATAAATGCAAAGAATTAACACTAAAAACCCAAGGGATTGTAAGTCCTAGGTGATAATATTAAACGTAAGGGTTTAATATTATAATCCCAAGATATATAACCATAAGACAAATATTGTAAACCCTAAAATAAACATGGTTGTCCATCATTGTTCATGGTTCAGTTTCATATTGACACAATCTTCATCACTAACATGATATTGGACCATGGTTGACCATGATTGATTTTCATATTTAGACAATATTTGTCACAATGCGACGTTGGACCATGGTTTATTTTCATACTTAGAAAATCTTTGTCACAATGTGACGTTGGACCATGTTTGATCAGGATTGAGATGGTTCACCATGGTCATCAATGGTTGATCATCGTCGATGATGGTTGACCATGGTTTATTTTCATATTGAGACAATATTTCTCACAATGTAAGGTTGGACCATGGTTCACCATGATTGGCAATGGTTGATTTTCATATTGACCATGCTTGACCATGATTGGTTTTCATATGGGGACAATGTTTGTCACAATGTGACATTTAAATAGATATTATAAACCCTAAAATAAACAAGGTTGACCATTGTTCACCATGGTTGATTTTCATATTGACACAATATTCGTCACAATGTGATGTTGGACCATGTTTGACCATGTTAAATTTTCATATTGAGACAACATTTCTTATAATGTGACATTGGACCATTGTTGATTTTCATATTAAGGCCATATTTGTCACAATGCAATGTTAGACCATGGTTAATCATGGATTTCCATCATTAACTTAATATAACATTCGACCGAGAGTCAAATTTCATCACAATGTGACCATGGTTATTTACCATAATAATATTATTTAATGTTATTAAAATTAATAATTAAAATTAAAATTAATATTTATAAATATTAATAATATTAAAAGTAATATTAATATTATTATTCATATTAACAATATTAACATGAATAATTAACATTAGTATTAAAATTAAAATTAAAATTAATATTTAATGTTAAAGATATTAGTATTTAAATTTATTAATTCATATAAATAATAATAATATTAATAAATCATGCAATTCCAATAGGGGAGTTATGCCTATCAGAGTAATTATTTATATTAATTAATTAAATAACTATATTATTTTTTAGATAATTCAATAAAAGATGGAGTCTAAAGTTGTGTATATGAAGTTTGTTTCTATTTATAATAATTAAGTTTTAAATAAAATGATTATAATTAGAAAAGTTTGACAATCAATAATATTAAGAACCAATTCAGTTAAAGAGTTTGTTATTTTATATTTTATTTTTTCTAATTTGTTATGTTATGCTATATTATATTTTATTTTTCTTAATTTGTTAACACAGTTAAATTTTGTACATTTAATTGAATTAATAATTAAGAAATCAATTTTTTTTTTCACTCTTAAAAAATAGATTTAATTTAACTTTAAAATTCTAATATAAGTTATATTTAATATTTTAAAAGTTTGAATTCCAGAGGTGTTCTCAGAAATATTCTCACCGATACATAAATAACACTCAACTCAACAATTCGGTGATTTTTTTTTCCAAAAATTTGAGGGTGAGATTCTTTAAATCATTTTTTTTAAATGGTAGCAATAGATTCAGGATTATCATGAATCACAAAAACACCCAAATTCTCCTTTAAAAAAAAAATTAAAACTTTCTACCCGATTTTCTCAAGATCTTTACGAAATTCCTATTATTTTCCTAATAGGATTCTGGCCTCTTTCAACTACGCCGATAAAAAAATCTCCAAAATACCACTCAGGACTTCTGAATCCATCCCATGTTTTAACTCCACCCCAGACACTAGAGACAACCTAAGAAAATACTACCAAAATCTAATGACCACTATCAAACCATTCTGACTCTGTTTAATTCCACAATATGTGATAGAAATCATTTTTTCAGCAACCAACCTATGCACTCAAGACCTCCTTTTCTCATATTTTAGAAACACCAAAAAAAATAGAAACAACCAATGGAAATAGCTCGAATAATGCAGATCTACAACAGACCACAAAACAAAAATATTATCTCCTGTTCGCCAACGCCATCATCTACTGATCGCCTACGCCCATCAAACTCCCCCTTTGTAGCAGCTTCTTACAAAATCAAAACCTTCAATAATTCGAATTTGATGTATGCTTATCTCGTATTATATGTTGTGCTAAGTACAGACTAAATGAATATTATAACCCCGGTGTAGGACTGCATGTTGTTAGTATAGACCAGAAGAGCATGGATTTCTTAGCCCAAAAATATTGATGAAAAAGATTGATATCAAAAAATTATACATATACTACAATATAAAGCTTGTCGCTTCTCACTAAAACTATCTTCTAGGTATTGTCCTCCTAATAACATCTAGAAAGACATGTTTCTCATTTTATTAGAGTCGGAAATCTCATATTCTTTTATTTCCACTAGATTTCCACATCTATTTGTATTAAAGCAATCAACTAGCAATATAGAGTTACAGTATGGTAAGGCGAGGAGTTAGAATAACAAAGAGATCATGTGCTCTTGATACTGTAATTCTGTGATGCCTTTCAGACATGTCCAATTTCTCTTTAATCATATCATCGGGGAGTCTCCAGTTGAAATAGTTCAACAGCTCCGCCACACCAAACTCTACAACGATTAGTCCCAATTGTTGTCCATGGCATCGTCTCCGCCCTGCTCCGAATGGAATCCATTCAAAATTTTCTACTTTTGTATCTGGGAAGCCGGCTTCCATGAATTTTTCCGGCTTGAAACTTTCAGCATCCTCCCCCCATAACTTGGGGTCCCTTCCAATTGCCCATATATTCACCAGAAGTTGAGTCTCGTGGGGGATTTCATAGCCCAACACATTTCACCTTTCCATTTATATGTGGGGAAGTGATAAAGGCCCTGCATGGTGGAGTCTAAGTGTTTCTTTCACCACAGATTGTATTCGAATTTTTCTCGCTACTCGGCCTTGCTGCTATTTTGAGATTGGTAAGAATGGCCGATGTCGCGACAATGCACAAGATCAGGCTTTGAAGCACAATTGTTGGGCTCATTCCATCGAATACAACATGCGCACCAACGTGGTCAGGCTGCTCAAGATTTTCACCAATACGTAGTGTTCATCTGGTGCCTTCGCCGCCAAACACGAGATTATCGAATGATGGAGGATTTCTTAAGTGTATCGCCAGTTTCTTTTAAATGATACTTGGCACGTGGTGGTACATAAATTTTAATTTGTTTATTTTTTTTAGTTTGGTTCATCTTCCCTCATATTTCCAGAGTTCACCCTAATTTGATAGGTGGTGGTCAACAAATGGCATAGTAAATTTTTAATAATGTTTTGTAAAACGTTAATTTAGGTTCGGTTTAAACATGTGATTTAGATATGCAAGGAAGTTAGTTGTTTGAATTTCATCCATTGATGTAGGGGTGATGACTAGAATATACTGGCATCTCTAAATCTACACCATCTGACCAAAATAATTAATTTAAAAATGATTAAATCATGCAATTCCAATAGAGATTTTATGCCTATCGGTGTAATAATATTGATGAGTTGATAATATTGATGATATGTCAAAAGATGAGATCCTCTTGGTTTCCATTCATTACAATGACGAGAGGTTCGATTATTGGTTTCAACATTCTTGTCATTCTAATTACTGATGTCGATTTATCAATTCTATGTGGTATTTTTTAGGGTAAAATTTGTCAGGAACACAAAAAGGAATCTCTAAATAAAAAAGGCCACCATTGAGAAAAAATGAAGATAAAGTATTATAAATATGCTATGTGACTTTAGGACTGAAGTAGCTTCTGCTTCCACACAAAAGGCAAACTTTATATACACATTCAGCAAATTCCGCCCACTATGTCAAGGTATACACTTTGAAATAACTGGATATATAATCCCTTTCAAGAGGCCATGGGTAAGTGCTAAATACACAACTGTATAGTATTTACCATAACTGAGTAATTGAGTGCATAAGGATGGATTTTGGTATAAGTGGTGCTTATTTGGTCTTTCTGTTAAATTACATATTTCAAAATATCTGTGCATAACTAGATTTCCCTTTTTACATATTTAAGGGATAATTTGAAAATCTCAGTCGGAAGTTAAAACATTTAACTTTTGGTTATTAATATCCATAAGAATAAAAAATATAAAGTTTCAATGTGTCAGAATTAAAAAAGATTCAGAAATTTTCAATGAACATAAGCTCAATACAATGTGAAAGAAATTTATCCATAACTCTAAGCCCTACTCCTCAAACCACTATGCAATTGTATATATCGACAGACCTAAATGGCCCAAAGTATGATTTGAATAAAAATTTATAATATTTATACAATTTAGAAGTTATATAAATCTTATTGACTGCCTATTATACAACACTCCAACTTTGGCATGAGAAGGAAGGTAATTTCTTCAGGACGACATCTCCCATCAAAACATACATAATCGTTCAAACCTGAAATAATGAAAACATGTTTTTAGGTAGGTTTATTAACCTAATAGACATTTAATAAAATTATTAAACACAAATATTGTAAATATTATATATATATATATATATATATATATATATATATATATATATATTTTAAAGTTTACCTTACTAAAATATTTTTGAGCTTTTAATGTTCAAAAGGAAAAAATATTAAAAGACAGAATAATTTACCAAAATGTGTAATTTATTAAAATAAAATATAAATAATAATAAGTTATCTAAAAATGCAATTTAAACGATGAAAAATTACACATGATTTATATATAGAAACACAGAAGACCTATATAAGTTTATCAAATCTTTCGACGTATAATTTTTTTTTTCAAGTTTTGCATTCTGAAAAACGATTTGCATATAATGAAATTTTATCCTTGATTAACATAAATTAAATAGTTGATAAATACCTCATATACTTATGTTGTGAGACAATTATAAAAATATTATTGATAGGAATTGAAAATTTAAATTTATAAATATATTTTGAAAATGTGAGTAAGAAAAAATCATCATTAAAATAATTTAATAACTTTTAATGACTAAAGATATCTTTTTAATTAATTCTTAAACATACATACAATATTTTTAATAAAAATGTCTCAAATATTAAATCTAGATAATGTCACAGTCCACTATACATTATATTAACTTATTCAAATATACAATAAAGCAAAATAGTAAGAAAAAAAATGGAATTAAGTATAAGCATACAAAGTGCTTTATTGTATTGGGAAAGATTTGCATCATGGATATGATTTGATTTTATATTTAATTAAAAATAAATTTTCACATATTACCATTTCCCTTATGCTTGTGGTTGTTAGTAGGGACTTATACATTACCTTTTGCCACTCAATGGGGTATAAGTCAAAATCACATTCTCTCTATGGTGTAAATACTTATGTGTTAATTAAATAAATGATACTTAGGGTTTAACGTGTACCTATATGTATTAATTATTTGGTTATGGAATGAATTACACTTGGAATTGGAACTCTTTATAGTTTGTTGTCACTTGCAAGGTAGGTAGTGTGTTCCAAGTGCAATGATCCCTGCGGTCGATTCCTAGAGTTGGCATCAAATGACTTTGATCTCATGAATGTAATTGTTCGCAACTGTCTGACTGTGGGCTCCTCCAAGCGCCTTCATTACATCTGTTGAGCTAGGATTTGTTGTTTCTCCATTCCGGGTTCGCTACTACTGTCTTGTTTTCTACAAGCGAGCTACCTCCCTTCTTCTTGACTGCAGAGTCACATTCTACACGATTTTCCTTTATAAATGTTGGTTTGTACTTAGTTTTGTTCTTGCACACGTGAATTATAAGGTTTTTTGTTAGCTTCCAGAATACTTAAGTGAAATCTAGCACTCCGAGTAATAATTTATTAATTTTGTTGTTTCTTTGTCGCTATCATGCATCTGGGAATTTGTTTGACTTTTTATTTACCTCATGAAACCTTGGTTCCTTTCTCTTTTCCAAGATGATCCACGATGAATTAACTACTATGCTTCCACATGTGAGTAATTCATTGATAAGGGTTTAAGACGTTTTCTTCTTTTCTCGGCTTCTGAATTCTTAGACCTTGGGTAACAAGTTTCCTTATCTCTTGCAGCTGTGTATCTTGTGCCTAAACTCACCTATGTTTTGACTTCGAAATTCAACCCACATTTCTTTATGCATGCTCACTCTTTTATTCCGGGTTTTGACCATTTACCTTGACTTATTCTAACCGGGGTCACCTATACTCTATTTAATATTGTTCTCCTCAAAATTCTTAGTTAGGGTTTCACGGCCTTAGGGTTTCTCAGCCTTGGCCACAAAGCTATTATAACTAGAGGTTTTTTCTTTGGAATATAATTAACGGTGTTTTCTGAGTGTATTCATTTCAAAAGGTAATCGAGATACTATGTTTCCATGGATAATATAATTTACAATTTTGTTTTGCAGATGTTTGGCTGAGGTTTCTGTCTCTACTGTTCTTTAGTAATGTTTGATATGTATTAAGGGTTTTTATTTTTTCGCTCACCAATTTATCCTCTTTTAATCTATATGCATCATATTACATTCCATGTATCGTATTTTATATATTTCCATGATTACTTCCTCATCTGATGTCTTCCTGTTTTTTTCCTCTTTCGAGAAATTCATGCATCCAACTTTCTCAATAAATTTTTCATGTATTTAATATTACTAGAATAATTTTCAAATGGATTTTATTGAGAGAAATAAATATTATGGTTATTTTTTATATTCTTATGTGGAAAATAATGAGAATTTTTGGTTCTAGGTAATGGTTTCTTTAAAATTCATCAAAAACTCGTTCTCTGGTTTTAGTAGTTCACACTTCTCTTGGGAAGGGATTGTTTGAGCATGAACCTGAGGGTTAGAACAATTTTAACCATTATCGTATTTGTTTAATGGTTTTATTACGTTATTTAACTTACAACTCTAGTTACTGTCAATTTCCTTTTATTGAAATGGGGTTACAACCCCTACAACAATGACTATCCCATCTTACTAATTTAAGTGAAGTTGTACACAAATATTTTGTTTCTTTCCTTCATTATATTATGTTATTATAGTTCACAACCTGATAAAAGTTTCCTCTGTAAGGAAAATTCATAACTTAACACAGTTTCTTCGATACAGAACACCAGTTCTTCTATTTTTTACAATTTGTAACTTATTTCAATTTTTTATGTATAGAACACTCGTTCTTTTAGTTTACAATTCATGAATTAATATAGTTTCTTCTATACAGAAAATAATCAGTTCTATAAATTAAATAATAGAGACAACATCATCATTTGAAACCCTTCTTATCATTCTTCCAATAATTTTATTATTTCTTGGAAACAAAATACATAAACCTGTTAGAACATTCATGGATTTATTACATTCTATTTTCAAAATAAAATAAAAGGCTAATGCACTTTTCTGAAATTTATTTTCCCACGGATCAAATTGCAAGAGAGTTCCTTTAGTTCTCCCAACCTATGAGGCTAGAAATGATGTCCAACCCTCCCCTTGTGCTCTTCAATTTCCAAAATATTTTAATACAGTTACTCTTCCATATCTTCAGAAACACCTATATAGCTTCGAATTCCTTCGCTGCAGGGGTTTCCACTATTTTTCACCATCTGAGGAATACCCCTCTACAAATATCTTCTTTCAGACAACGTCATGTCAAAACTTTCATTTATTTCCTCTGACTAGGATATCTCCTCTTCCATCTGATATTTTCTCTTTTAGCTCTATGGGGAGAGGAATAATTGTTTCTTTCAATTATTTGGAAACTAAGATCCCTCTTTTTGGAAGTATTTTCCTTTTCGTTCTCTGACTAAGTCTAATATTTTTGTTAGACAAAATTTAGTAATTTTCTATTCAATTTCCATATTTTTTCCCCACCTTTACCAACATAGTTACTAAGTTTAATCATAGTAAAAACAACAACACATAAAAAATATTTAGAGGATCAGGGGTGTTACACATTCTCCCTCTTGAGAAAAACACCATCCTTAATGTTTATTCATGCCCTTCGAACAGTTCTGGGTGCGATTCTCACAGTAATATTTCATCCTCCCATGTAGCATGTTTTGGGCTAAAGTGCATCCACTGCACTTTAACCTAGGTGATCGGTCGCTTTCATAATGTCGTTTCTCTCCGATCCAGAACGTGTAAATGATCTACCAAGAACTCTCTGTCTGGTTCTATCTGTACCAACATCACAAGATATTAAAATTTGTAAATATTATATAGAGTTATACAATTCACAACAATTGTACTCATTGTCAAATACGATTGTTACCTGCACTTCTTTCCAATAAATTATATGCCTATAATAATTTGTATTATTTTATAATAACGACATGTGAAACACATTATGAACTCTCATATATGTGGGTAATTTCAACTAGTACACACTTGTTCCAACCCTTTCCAGAATTGGAAAGGTGCACAATATCATGGGGATAGTTTTGCACACCATGTCCACTGCATACTGCTCTTCTTGGGATTTACTCAAACATATACATGATCCCATACTTGGAATTATTTGAAAGTTCCTTTTATATCTGCATGCATTTTCTATCTCTCTTGGGCGGCTTTAAGATTATGCTGCACATTTTTCACTTTAACTTCCATTTATGCCAACACATCATGTCTCAACATGAATCTATATTCCAGATTAATCTAGTTAATGGAATTTTTTCATTTCCTCCCATACAGTACATAAAAGGGACTCATTTTCAATGATTCATGGTAACTATTATTGTATGTAAATTATACTAGGTGAAGGTACTCTTCTAATTTACTGCGTTGTTGCATTACGTGCATTCACAAAATATCCTCTAGGTCTTGATTCATACTTTTTGTCTATCGATCTATTTATGATGGTATGTTTTACTAAATTGAACCTAAGTTCCAAAACTTGTAAAGAGAGTTTTCTAAAAAATTGAAGTAAATTTCACATCCCAGTTTGATATCATAACCTTGTGCAACCCATGAAACCTAAAAATTCCCTTCATAAATACATTAGAAATTTTCACATATTTGTATGTTGATGAATAGGAATGAAGTGAGGTAACTTACTTAATTTATCCACTAATACCATGATGGAATCATTTTTCTTCTTAGTTTTTGGAAAATCGGGGATGACATCTAGAGTAATTACCTCCCGCTTCCACTTTGGAAAGGGTGGTGGTTGAAGTAATCTAGTTGGATGTTGGTGTTCATATTTAAATTATTTCCATTCCAAGAATTTACCAAAGTATTCTATGATGTATTTTTGCGTAACAGACCATTTTTTTTTCTAGATAGAAGAGAATAAATTTTTGTATTCGGCGGAGGAAACATGGGCCTTTTTATGAAATTCATCCAATATCATTTCTTTAACATCTACATGGTTTAGAACATATACTCTTCCTTCCAAAACTAGTAAATTATCATTATCTATGTCATAAATAGCTTTTTGTTTTGAATTGTCTACCTGCTTAGCTTATGCCAAAAAAATAAATATTTTGTATCTTTATCTGCAACCTCTATAATTAATTATAAAAAATTTAATTCAACTTGGCTGACTAAAATTTCATACACATGATGTAGTTTTGTGTTGAGCATGTCTTCCACTCGATTCTTCTTTCCTTTTAGATTTTAATATCAAATTTTCTTTCTCTCAAAAACAGAATCCACCTTGGTTTATGATCATTGAGATTATCTTTCTTAAAGAGTTTGGTTAAGCTACTATGATCAGTCATTAAGAAAAAAAAAATTCCTAAAACATAATGTCTCCATACCTTAAGTGCATGTAACACAAGATTTAGCTCCAATTGATAAGAAAAAAACCTCTGCTCATGGTGTTTTACCGTTCGGGATTCATATACAATAACTTTTCCTTCTTGCATAAATACCCTTCCAACTTCCTCCTCGCATGCATCTATGAAAGCTATGAACTCCTCTTCTAGGTCTACAAGTTCTAGTACTAGGACAGTGGCTAGCAATTGCTTCAATAGCTCAAAACTACATTCGCACTCTGTAGTCCACTTAAAGCCCCTTCCCTTTTTTTGTGAGGTAATAGGATAGGCTATTTTAGAGAATACTTCAATAAAACAATGGTAAAATCCCACCAAGTCCATGAAGGATCGAATTTCAGTAACATTACCAGACACAGACCATTCCATGATAGTTTTAATCTTTTTTAAGATCCATAGCTATTGCCTCCACAAAGATAATATGGCCTAAATATTGAATATGCTCCTTAAAGAAACCACACTTATTGTATTTAGTGTACAATACATGTTCTCATAGTGTTTGCAAAACTATTCTCAAATGTTCCTTATGCTTCTCTAAATTCCTTGAGTATATATGAATGCCATCAATAAATATTAAAAAAAAAAATTCAAGATAGGGGTGAAATACACTATTCATGAAACCCATAAAAGTTATGGGAGCATTGGTTAGACCAAAGGGCAGAACCACAAACTCATATTTTTCATAACGAGTTCAAAAATAGGTTTTAGGAATTTCCTCTTCTTGTACCCTTATATGATTATATCCTCACTACAGGTCTATCTTAGAGAATATTGTATCACCCTTGACCTAGTAAAATAAATCATCGATTATAGGTAATAGGTAATCGGTTTTATTGTCACGTTATTAAGTTGTAAAGAATCAATACATAATCGAAGAGTTCCATCATTTTTCTTGAAAAACAGAAAAAGTTCCCCCCACGGGGATGCACTTGGGTTAATATAGAACTTTTCGAGTAAATATTGCAACTACACTTTAAGCTCAATGATTATTATGAAACCAGATCATAAAATATAATAAAACATAGATGAACGACTTAGAAATCAACCTATTTTAGGGGGGAACCTCCTTTACATTACATAGATGACAAAAATGGAAATACCTACCTTCTATATATAGGAGTCTAAGGGGTCAAAATATATTAATATGGGGACCACATGGGCACAACAATAACAATAATGGGGCTAGACCTATGGGGTACAATAATAACAATATAGGGACTACATGTAAAACAAATAAAAATAAAGGGGCTACACTAATAATAACAACCAGGGTCTACACTAGTATTATAGGGACATAACGTGCCCCTCTCCTTGAAACAAGTGATGTAATCAATGCTTGAGAAATTATGGATTCTTTTGTATAAAATTATCATCCTCCCATTTGTAATCGCCAACAAGTAAGTTCTATTTGATGAGATACCCTAAAATTGATCGATTTCATTGTTGTCAAGTTCTTGTTTACATGGCTACTTAAGACTCCAATATGATTTTTCCTTGCTAGTTAAGCTCTGGAAATATTTTTTGACCTGAATGTTTGTCACCTATAACCTTGTTTAAGCATGAAATATGGAAACTGGGTGCAATCGAGAAGATGCACGAAGCTCTAATTTGTATTCTATAGTACCAATATTTTGCAAAACCTTGTAAGGACCATTGTAATTTGGCGATAATTTATTATCCTACTTAGCTTGATTAAGGGATATTTGTTTCTATGGTAGTAGCCGTAAAAATACCCAATTCCATAAATAAATAAAAAATTCTCTACGATGTTGATATGGATGTTGTTTCATTCGATTTTTCACCAAAGTTAGGTTATCCTTTAAGAGTTGGAGAACTTGTTTTTGATGCTCGATGTGATCTTCCAGTAATTGAACCTTATAATTTTCTCCTAAATATGATTTCAATGTTTGAAAATCTAGCAAGTATGATTGTAAAATTACCCTCGTTGTTCTTTCTTTAGAACCTTTCTCATGGCATTAGAGCTGATTTTTTTTCCTAGTTTACCTATGATACCCCTTAATCCAACTTCCTTTTCTTCCCAAAAAAATGTAAAGAAAATTTATTGAAAATTGAAAGCTATTGTACCCAAATATTGTAACCATTCAACTCCTAGTACAACATCAACACCACCCATTGGAATGGAAATCATTGGTATATTCACTACATATTCCCCCATGGTTAGTTTGATATTATGGCACTTCCCGGAGAATTGTATAGTTCCTCCATTTGCAAGCATCACTTGAAACTTTTGTTATGGATATAGGAAGAAATTAAATTCCTTGGCTATATTATATTGAATATAATTATGGGTACTAGCTGAATCAATCAATGCAATTACCTTTTTTTTCTTGATATTTCCTTCTTCCTTGAGAGTTTGAGGAGTGTAATTCCTTCCAAATCATTACAAGATATGGTAGAATTCATTTATTATTTCTTTAAGGTAATTTCCAGGTGTACATCCTCTTCTTTTTAAGTGTTTTATTCCTTTTCTTCCTCCTCATCACAATCTATGTAAATTAATTTCTTCTCAGCACACTTATGACCTTTAGTGTAATTTCTATCACAACTGTAACAAAGCACTTTTTCTTTTTTCTCCTCCAATTGTTGTGGTGTCAACCTTGTAGGTTGTGGAAGGCGAGGAGAAGCAAGAATTTTATCTTTATAGTTGTGAGTGGTAGGCTTCCTTGTTTCCATAATTTTTCTTTCAATTTTTCTTTCCAACCTGAATGCCTTCTCCAATGAATCGGGTTCCCAAAGGCGAACCTCGAGTTAAATGTTATTATTTACAGTCCCTATGAAGACATAAATCATATGCTCCTATGAAATATCATTTACCATTATATTCAATTTTTGGAAGTCCTCAGTCTGTTCTACCATTGATCCCTTTTGTTTGAAATTTATCAATTAGCTAAAGAAGGTGTTGCATTTTGTATCCTAAAAATGTGCTATCATTTCCTCCGTAAAAATGGACCAAGTGACAAGTTATTTATGGGAACAAATCCATCAATACCATACAAACTGATTTGGATCTAAATATAAATTTTCAATGCATAGCTTTTGTGTGTTTTTCACATTATAGATATCAAAATATTGCTCCATCTATAGTATCCAAGTTACTAAATGCTTGCCATCAAATTTCCTCATATCAATTCTTGGAATATGGTGGGTCTTCAATCCAAAATTAGAGTCTATGAAATCAAAATTAACATTTATTTTTCTCATCCTAATTTTCATCTACTACATTTTTTCCATTAGGAATAATTCCTTGTAGCAACATTCTCAAACCTTCTATGTCTTACTTTAAACCATTCTTCAAGTATTCAACATTTCCTTTTAATTTTTCTTCTATACCATCGATCTTAGCTTCTATGCCATTATTCAAAACATCCATGTCTGATTTTAAAATATTCTTCAAACCATCCATGTTTGATTTTAAAACATCCTTTGAATCATCCATCTTAATTTCCATCTGATTTTTGGTTACTATTTGTGAGAGAGAAGTTTGTTTCACTTAATCTCATAATTTTGATATATAATGTTGCATTTCTTTATGTTCATGCGTCATAGTAGATATTTCTGAGTGCTTAATGTGTGTATAATTATTTTTGGCAGGAGTTTTGCAACCTAATACTGATATGAATGCTTCAGTATTCCCCTGGAATCATTTCAAACTAATTTTTTAAACAAAATTTATGCAATTTTAAAAGAATACACATACTTTTCTTGCTTTTTAGTAGGTTGATATTGAACTTGATGTATCTCTCTAATTTCAGATCCCCAACATTTGAACTTCAGTCCTGTAGTATCCCTCTATGTATTCCTTCGAGTGCTATAGGTCATACCTAATTTGGATTCTTCGAGGAAACATTATTCCTGATCTCCACAATGAACTAATTATGGACTGGTTCAGTACAACGAACTTGTATGGCATGCCACCTATCACTGTTTCAACCTTCAGCTCTAAAATTAATACACCGTAAGCTTCAGTGTGTGAAATTTTGGCCATTTTTTTACAGAATTCAGATATGATGCCTCACACGCAAATTATGACTATTTTCGCTTGGTCACCTATTTGAGATGAAATTTTGGAGCCTGCAAAAAACCTAATTTCCTTAGATCATATCTCCAACAATATAGCAAACTAAGACCTAGAATTTTTATACAAATTTCAGTGAGATGTCGTCTCCACATGGTTAAAAATTTTTCTTCTGAAACATTGTAAAATAAAAAGTTATAGCGCAAATTACAAGATGACCTATTTGAAGAAGCAAAACTGTAGAATCCCAAGCTTTGATACCAAATGTTATGAAACAAGCTCACAAAATAGAAGAAAAGTTAGATCAACGACTTAGAAATCAAACTCTTCAAGGAGGAAACCTCCTGTAAATTACATAAATTAAAAATTCTTCAATTATACAAATGAGAAAAAACCACCTTCTATATATAGGAGTCTAAGGGGTCACAATATAACAATATGGAGACCACATGGGCACAAAAATAAAAATAATGGGGCTACACCTATGGTGCACAATAATAACAATATGGTGACTACATGAGCACAATAATAACAATAATGGGGCTACACTAACAATAAAATTAAGGGTCTACACTATTATTATAGGGACTTAACATTGAGCTCAGGAATACTCATCCAATAAGGGGTCGTTGATATAGGTGTTTCTCGTGAAATCAATATTGTAGTGAAATCAAGTTCTCACTTATGAGGTACTCTGGAATATCTTCTAGAAACACATTAGAAAAATCTTGAATTATGGGTAGTATTTCTAGGGTGGAAAACTTGTCTTTAGAGTTAGTCAAACCCACTTGTACAAATTAATTTTGGCACCCCTTCCTAAGGGATTTTCCCAACTGAGAGGGAGTAATTAATCACAATTTTATGGATATTTTAAAACCTTGGATTTCCTGTCTAACACCCTCTTGACTAGGATAACTCACAATTTTTTCTTTAGAGTTTTCGAACGAACAACTCTCTTCCAACAAATCCATTCTGATTACGACATTGCAAGACCCCAAAGGTACCACATTTATATTCACATTAATTCGTTGATTTTCTACCTCAATAGGACAATCAATTAATTTTGCTATCACCCTTCTTTTTTGCTTAGTTTCAAATTTAAATAACCGGGGATTCCTAAATTTGCAAGTCTGTAATTGGCATTCCTGAATGAATTTAGGGTTGACATACCTTAAACTAGCTCCTGGGTCTATCGAAATGGATAGAACATGGTTTCGAATCTTACCTTATTACTCAATCATAGAGGTATGGTAATAAGCTTGATGATCATCCAAGGCCATATTAATCCTTGGTATTGTGTGTGCTACTTCACCCACCGTGGAGGCCTCTTGAACATTGGCAGCCTATTTGATTCTCGAATGGTGAGGAAAATTTGTATAATAATGAGGCTCGCCACAACCCAAAAATTAGAGTGGGGGATTTATCTGTTAGATAAACCCAGGTTTTTTGGAAACTTCCATTTTCTTGCTCTCACCATGTGATTTTTTTATGTTGATTCCTTGCAGTAAATTTGTTGTATTCATTCTTATACAAACCGTGGTGCTTCCTATCTTCGCATTCTTCATATTCTGAAAATTTTTCTGCGATTTTTTTCTAGTCCAAATCTTACTTCCATCTCCTTTTTATTTTATATGCCAATAACATATTCATTCTTTTCAGATGGCCTCATCCATGGTTTTAGGATGTCGAACTTTAGTCGTTCTTTCATGAATGTGGGTAAGATTCTCATGAATTGTTGAAACTTCACATTTTCTTCTTGAATGTAAGGTACATACCCTAACAAGGACATAAATTTAGTTCCATAATCATCCATAATGAGTTTCCACAATCAGAGATCATGAAATTCCTTCACCTTATCATCATAGAATCACTTTGTTAAATACTTTTCTTTGAAATGTTTTTGGGAATCTTCCCAAGTCACCCCTTATTTGTTAATTACATGGATATCCGTAACCTCCTCCCAACATAGCGTAGCCTTTCCCTGAAGCTGATATATGGCTAACCTTACTTTTATGTTGTCATCATATCAATCAGTTTGGACGTATTTATTGATATTAATTAACTAAGCCTCAACGGTCTCTTCCTTCTCTCTCTCAAAATATGGAGGCTTAATTTTCTTAAACTCTACTGCATATGCTTTTCATTTTTTTGGAAATTTGTGGCATATCTAATTCCTCCTCATTTTCCCCAATATCTCCTTCGAATTGTTGTGTAGGGCTTCCATCCAGGGAATTTTCACCCCTATGTCTCTTCTCCTCATCTCGGGGATTGTCACCTGAGTTAGGTATAAAATTCTGTGGATTCTAGAAATAAATAAATAAAATAGAAATAAAAAACTTTCATCATCCTTTCATTATATACCTGCAATTTTCCCATTTCAATCCTCAATTGTTTCATGGTCTCAAACACCATGGTCGTGGGGTTTTCTACCATGCATCAAGTTTTACCCACATTTCTGGATTGGATCCTCAAGTAGGTGCACCTCTAGTTTTTCTTTACATTATGTGTGCTCCCTTTCTAAATTTCTCTCGTTGTGTTCACAACATACAGTTAATTATTAATCAGGCTTCCAAAAATTTCTGTGTTATAACTTCACTTTGATACCACTTTTCACACTCTCTGATATATTATACTAATTTTCCCAAATACAAAATAAAAAAAATTATGTAATTAAATATAACCATACTAAGTCGTTTACTGTATTGCCAAAGATTTGTATCATAGGTATGATTTGAGTTTAGATTTTAATTAAAAATAACATTGCACATATTACCATTTCCCTTATGATTATGGTTATTCATAGGGACTTATATATTATGTTTCCCAATGAGTGAGGAGGAAGTCAGAATTACATTCGATCCATGGTGTAAATACTTATGTGTTAATTAAATAAATGGTACTTACGGTCTCTAGTGTACCTATACATATTAATGCTTTTGTTATGGGAAGAGTTACACCTGGAATTGGACCTCTACAGTGTTTTTTTTCACTTACAAGGCAGGTAGTGCATTCCAAGTGTAACGATCCCTGCAGTCCATTCCTCGGGTTGGCATCAAACGAATCTGCTCGTAGGAAGAAAGTTCATGGAAAATTTCTAGCTCTGGGATCCTCCTAGCAATCTCATTTTCTCTACCTATCTAGGCTATGCCACTACTCTGTTCCAGGATTAGAACTATTGTCTCATTGTCTACAAGAAGACTACCTCCCTTTTGCTCAACCTTACCATCGTGTTATGCATTATTTACCTTTCCGGAGGTCAGTGTGTACTTAATTTCGGTCCGGAAAAGGTGAATTAGAAGGTTTATTATTAGTTTCGAATGTATTGAATCTATTTGGATGAACTCCATCGCTCTGGGTAATAATATTACTATTTATTTGTTGATACCATGCATCTAGAAATTGGTTTTTGTTTTTTCTTACATGATGTGACCTTGGTTCCTTTATCTATTCTAGGAGTGTCCACAATGAATTAACTGTTATGATTTCCACAAGTGATTAATTCATTGATAAGGTTTTATGAATTTTTCTTCTTTGCTTCGATTGCGTGTTCTTATACCTTGGAAAATTACTTTTATTGTCTCCTATAGGTGCACATTTTGTGCCTTAACTCACCTACGTTTTGACTTGAGATGTTCATCCTACATTTTCTGATGCTTTTTCACATTATTGTTCCATGTTTTTACTAGTTACCTTGGATTATTCTGACGGGGGTTGGCTATACTCGATTTAATATCGTTTTCTTCTAAATGTTGAAGTAGGGTTTCATGACCTTATGTTTTCACAACCTTAGGGTTTCATAGCCTTCATGAGAGAACTATTAGAAATATAGGGTTTTTATTTGGAGTATGATTACTGGTATTTTTAGAATGTATTCAGTTACAAAGGTAATCTAGAGACTGTGTTGGTGTGAATGATATAATTTACAGCTTTTTTTAGCAACTTTCTGGCTGAGGTTTCGGTCTTTACTGTTCTTCAAGTATGTTTGACATAAATTTAGGTTTTATATTGTTTGAATCACCAATCATTCCTCCTTTGATATATATATATACAACATATTAAATTCCATGTATGGTATTTTATATAGTTACATGATTACTATAGAAACTATGAAAAGATATGTATATCAATGGATTCAATCCAATCTAACAATGTACTAAAGCTAGATATTGAATCCTTCTACAAATCAATTGTGAAAATTAAACACAATTGCCAGTCACATGAACCAAAGAAAGAATCAAATAAAACCACAATAAAAATAATTTCCCTGGGAAATCTTGCTGCTCAAAACCCCTCTATCTTGTAGTTTATATTCACCATGGAATCATGAAACAATTATAATGCACTCTTCTCACAAGAGTCTCCTGAACTCTCATAACTGTCTCACACTATCTTTGACAAAATTGACCAACACTTAGCCAATTCTTAGTCTCTAAACAACCTAACTTTCTTGCGCAATTCCTGATGAATGAAATCCCTATTATTTAGGAATTTAACCTTCCAAAACTATTGAAGGATCATCAAATCCAATGGGTGTCTTGTTTCATGTGGACAAACTACTAATTTCAAAAATGATAGTTAACATCCCTTTAACCTTTGTCTCAATTAGGTCTCGACTTGAACTGACATGCATGCAACTATTAATAGTAAATCATCATTTGAATGGTAAATCATTGATTGTGAATTAAATAATATTTAATTCACTTGATCTCTCACTAGTGCAACAAACGGTTACAGCTAGTTCAAGTGACTCTAACTCACTTAAATTGAGTTAATTGAATACTCATTAATTAAAGTAATGCACCAACTGCAATTTGAAGTCCATAAATAATATAATTACTCTACATGCCTCAAAAACCACCCTCAATTTGAAATACATCAGTTAACTGAGTTTACCACACTCAGTTAACTATTTACAGTGATCATGAGATAAGATTACATTTTATTGTGTAATTTAATTAAGAGAAAATTAAATTAGACACTACACTAATTTAATTAATTAAATTGGCCTTCACACTAATGTATCTCTAGGACCTGTTGGTCCCACACTAGTGTGTGTGATGCAGTTTCTTGTTGGACGTCAACACTCCCTCTCAACGAGAAATGGATTATTTTCCACCCTGATCCTGCCTCTATGGTATTCAAATTTTCTCTTGGAGAGCGCCTTCCTCAGAATATAAGAATCTTGATCTTCCGTGGGAATGTATTGAAGTAACGTAATGTGCCTCTGAAAAAAATATCTGAGATGGTGGTACCATATGTCTATGTTCTTGGACCTATCATGGAATACTAGATTAACGAAGAGTTTAATGCAACTTTGTTTATCACAATGTATCACAAACAGATCCATTTGAGAACCAAACAAACCAACTAGGATCTTTCTCATCTAGATAGCCTCACATGCATCTTGAATTTCTACCATGTATTCTACCTCGGCTGAACTGAGTTCCAAAGATTGTTGCTTCCTGATGTACCAAGAAACTGTTGTCGATCCTTTGTTGAAGATCCCTCCTAAGGTACTCAATCCTTCTAAGGGACTACCTTCCCAATCTGCATCCGTCACTATCACATTTGGCCCAATTTCTGATGGCCAATTCATCACTATTCTGACACATAGGTGTCGTAAGAGCGATAGTTTGAGGTGGGGAAAAATGTGGATAGGAATTATGTTGCAATTCCAACATTTCTGACGTTCTCCAAATCGTCGTTATTCCGACGTTTTGTAAGCGTCGGTCTTCCGATGAGCCCCAACTGTCAGTATTCCAACAATACTGAACTATCGCATTTCCGACGCATATAAGGTTTTCAAAAAAATGTCGCAATTCCCACGTTATGTGCCAAACGTTGCAAGAATGACAAAAATGTTAGCACAGTCGCATTTCCGAAGTTTTGTGCCAAACATCGCAAGATCAACACAAATGTAAACAATGTCTTATTTCCAACGTTTGGTGCCAAACGTCGCAAGACCGACGAATATGTTGGCATCGTCACATTTCCGACATTTCGTGCCAAACGTCGCAAGACCGACAAAAATGTAAGGTGTCAGACTTACGATGTTTACGAGGCGTCACTTTTTTGACGAAATGGTAAAAATATTTATAAAAAAAAGACGTCGCTTTTCTGACGTCTAAAGCATCGGTCTTCCAATGCTTTGATAAAAAAATTTAAAAAAATTTAATATACCCTCGACCTCCTATTTTTGGATGTTGATTCTTTTTACAGATGATGTAACTATGGTTATAACATTTGTGTTGTCATTTGCATTTGAAGTTGATGGACCTAATTCTTTTGAGTTAGTAGCTCTAATATCTTGGCCTAATAATGTTTTTAAGAGTGCTTCATGCTCTTTCAAATAACCATCTTTATCAACCTAAAAATATAAAATGATCAAGACACAAAACATAATTATGTAGATAATAGAAGAAGGAAGAACAAATAGTTGATTTAAACGAAATCCTCTTTCAAGTTTCTTCCTCCCTCTATGAATTACATAACTGGACTTGCTTAACTTTGATACCTTGCTTGCTTTAATTTGGAAACAAGACCCTATCCCTGATATGATCATGTTGTCCTTCACTTTTTTGCACTTGGTTTCCCTTGGGTTCTTTGGAGGTTTTTTGCATTGCACACTGTAGATATATAACCTCGTAAAAATCGTATGCAAACCATTCCATTCAAAGTTTAAACATGAAAACTCTTCACAAACCTACCACACAATCACAAGTATAATAGTTGGGTATACTATATCTAGTGAAACAAGTGCACAATAAAATTTCCACTGTTGTATCGAAATTGACATAGCCCTTCAATCCATGAAAAAAAAATTGTATGACTAGTGCATATGTTGAACACATTTGATTCATCATGTCAAAACTATGGATTAAAAAATACTCTAACTCCTGAGATTTTTTGAAAATAAAAAGAACTAGTCTTATTGTGCGCTTGAATTTCTAGGCACATTCTATTCTTACCTCTGAAACTATGCATATGTATGTGCCTTTCATTTTATCCTAGATAAACATGTGTAGGTTTGTATACATGTCTTATTTATTCCTCAGAGGGTATGTGAGGCAGAAGCATCCAAACAAATTTCATTAAAATTGGAATCTGAAGTTGTGAAAGGGGAAATGTGAACAACCATTGTAAATTGGGGCAAAATTGGTTAAAACAGAACTAAATTGATGGATTTAATAATCTTCCATGTATTCATAATGAGAGATTTAGGGGTTTGTTTGAGTTATTGAGGGAGATAAATCGTGAATCTTAGATGATTCACGCTCTTGATAATAATTTATAAGCGAGGGTGTTGTATAACAGAGATATAGAATATGAGATGACACAATGTAATCATAGGAGAAATTGTGGCTAAGGTTGAGATGCCTTAGACTGTAACTGTTTTTGTAAATAATTGAAATATTTTTTGTGTGTATTTGTGTGCCTGAATATTGTTTATTTATGGTTTGGATTTATGAATTAAATTCAACATTACGATTTTCTGATCGACCATCGATCACTATAAGGATCTATGATGATCCAATGTTAATACAATATCATAGAGTGGATTGATGTTTGGGTAATGGTGGATTAGGAACTGTGAACACTGTGTATGTGTATCAAGTCAAATGACGTTGAAGTAAGGCGGAACTCACATTATTATTAAATTCAGTGTTTCGGCATCCGCGTGTGCACAGTGTTCCGGGTCAAGTCGAGCAGCAAAAGGTTGAATGTGTCAGGCGTGGCAGAAATCATGACTAGGAAAATAAGGGATGGAACCTTGAGTCAACGACCGCATTGGAACTGTGAGGTGGTTTGGGAACACCAGAGATGGGTTCATCACATTGCTTATGAGAGTGGATGGTAATTTGTGGATTCCACATGATACACACCAGCAGATGACATGTGGTGGTTTAAAACCACTTATTTCGCGTGCCTTAGAGCCTTTAACTATCGAGCTTATTTGGATGTGAATACCGTCAGATTCGGTGGAAGGTTGTGACTGCTGTTTGGTAAAGGATAATATCTCTCAGGTGTTAACATGTGTAAGTGGACCCAATAAGTTATGGGTGTGAATTAAATATTATTTGGGTTCTGGGTTACATGTTTAGGTGGGCCAGTGGTGGTTTTGGTTGAGATGAATGACAAATCTATTGATTTGTTTTGCTTCCAATATATATACATGGGCCCATAACCCACAGGATCCACAAATTGAGAAATGTGTAGTTTTTCTGCATCGGTATGTTACCTTTGAACCTACATCATGCTCTATATTATCTCTTTGAATTCCATGCATGTGTCAAACTCTTGTTACAAACTACCTCAAAATTTTTGTTTGTGTCAGGGGGTCTGTTGAGGAGGTAAATCCCCTCTGCGGACAGAGGCGATCCCTACTAGCCCAGCAGGGGTATAGCAACAAACAAACAATGTTATGACGCAGGTTCCTAATTACAAATGAAAAGGCTAGAGATAGAAGCCTACCTGGATTCCAACGCTAGGATCTGAAGAAGAAGCGTCCCCGTTCCTCAGCCTCGGCAGATCACAATCCCTCCACGATCTCCGCGGATGAACACCTGCACATAGAAGAAACGAATAGATACAAGCATAGAAACCAGCATACGTAACTAAACATCAGTCAGAAAGGACATTACTCGCATTAACATGATGGAAAACAGAGTGGAACCATAATCATAATCATCTATTAAATAACCAGTGAAGAGAGATTACAACCAAGTTCTGACGTCGCAGTCTCCTTCGGACGGGTCTCCAGTCGTCCACGTCTCGCAAAGCTCGCCAAGGAAAGGGAAAACCTCTCCAGAGTCTCGTGACAATGGTCTCCTTACTTGAGTCAGCCTTAAGGGGAAAAGAGGATTCTTTACAACACAAAGGCTCTTGGGAATATGGAGATTCAGAGCTTAGGCACTTCAAGACTAGCTTGCCATGGATTTGAGCAAGCTTTTATAGATGGGGAAGGAGGAGTTGGGATCCCTATTATTATGGGATTGGCCCTATCAACAAGGAAGGTTCCATGGGAGGTGGCAAAACAACTTCCCTTCCATAGAACTCCCGCAGCCAAACCTCCCAACTCAAGATAGGCAATGGTTGTGAGTTTGTTTGAACTCAACTTCCGCCATCCATATTTAAAAAACAGTCCCTAAAATGGGTGGCGCGACTACTGCTCTATGACAGAGCGCCAAGTGGCGCGACCTCTTTGCAGGATTGTCTTCATTGGCGCGAGTACTGAACTGCATGCCCGCGGCAATGCAAAAAGGGGTGTTTTTCATGATTTTTGCAAGGAGATGTCTCAAGGGAAAATAAATCTTATGCTTAGAGGGATGCATTGATGATGTTTTCAAGGCATGACAATGTTCACAGGTCACGAAATGGGTCCTCCATTGTGCGGGATGGGGAATGGTAGGGACGGTGACAAATTACTATGTAACAGGGTCATTATAGTTTCTTAGGATGGATGTAGTCTATATATTCTTCGGTGTGACTAGAACTTAACTATGAAAAAATAAATGAGGTAATCCTTTCCCATAGCAAAGAAGAAAATCTCATTAAAATATTCCATCTATCACTAGTTGAGATCTCCCACCATCCATTCCCTTTGAAAAACATCTTGTAGGCCCTATATTTAATCATGATTTATTCTATTCAATTAAGGGACATCATATTATCCACATGGGTACAACCAACACTTGCATGCAATGGGAGTAAGATGGAGATTTATTTTTGTTTGGGTTTGAGTCTAACACACAAGCACAAAATCTTAAAAAGAACATGAATATTCACAATAAGCCAAAAACACATTATGAACATTAATGTTTGCATAATGGGTGCAACACATCTCTATTATGATAAGAGAAGAGCATACAAATGATAATTCCTATAGTAAAAAATGATAGATTTAAGAAAATATAGATCTAGAAAATATGATCAACAAATTAATTTGCTTTCAAATAATTAGTGAACACTTGTATAATTGTTGAACACTTCTATAAATATAGGATCCATTTGCTTTCAAAGAACTGACCTCATTTTTTAACACATTTGCAGTGGATTCCCCAGACAACACATGATTCAGAAACTCACAAACATTGCAAAATACCAATCAGCAAATCCCAAATCACACATCAGGAATCTCCCAAAAAGAATGCACTCCAATGAAAATGCCCCTAAATAATTTTTTCCAACTGAGATTGAACCTCTGCTCAGCAATACCCTGAAAAGGACAGTCCTAAAAAATATGCTTCGTTATTTCTGCCTTTGGAAAGGAGAGGCAAAGACCCACGGAAAGGTCACTCTTGGTCAAACAAGCTTTATAGGGGAGAGTCTGAAGTTATTTAGAAGTCAAGAAGACTAGTTTCCTTTATCCATTCTTATTGAAGTCCCTAAAATATCCATCCTTATCATTCTTCTGTAGTGAAACATGTACAAAAGAAAATATTTTTTTATAACATAGATGCATACAAGTTTTTAGATAACAAGCAATAAGCCTAAGATACACCTTGTCACTATCCACCTATCAGAAAATCATGTTGAATACGTCACCTTTGAAAAATGATACCATTTGGAGACAATGCCACATACATTTTTTCTTCCGCTGGGCTTTCCTAAAGATTAAACTCCTAATAGATTATAACCGAAACAGATTAATATTACAAAAATAGATTAATAAATCATTAGGGTCATTGGCTATGTAATTTATAGTAGACTGTCAAATAACCTTTGGGAAATTTATAAAATTCATATGAAAAGATATTAATTTACATATTAATAATTACATCATATATATTTTAACTTGTATAGGTCTCGTGAGGCAATTGTGGCCTTAGTGAGCCTTACATAATCATGTCAATTCATGAAATAGGCCAAACTAATAGCAAGGAAGCTATAGAATTGCTTATGAAACCTATGTAAACACAATACAATGAGCCATTATGTCATAGTGATATCTCTATAATTAGTTCATTACAGATCAAAGCTATGACTATTGAAATGAAACACAGCACTGTTTCTCGAGTTTCTCAAGTTTCTTAAGTTGTATGACCTGCATTCCTTTGCTACGCTTGTCTCTAAACTTTCAGGACCACATAAAAAAAAACCAATGTCAACATTCTCCCACTCATTTGAAACTTTCCCAAATATATCTACATTTAAAACCATGTAAAAGATTTTCATATCTTGAGACCATCTTGATCAATGTACAAATTATGACTTTCCATGGGGATAGTTGCAAAAAATTGGTTTAACTGTTACAAACCATATATGAAATGATCTCGAATTAATAAAATCAATCCCAATGCAATTAACAAAATTATTATTTCGAAATAATCTTAATTGTTTAGTTTAACATTACTGGCATGCCAAGATTGCCTAATTTTTCCCTATTATTTCTTGATTATTGCAGATTGATTCCTTTCATGGCCCTCACTGATTAATTGTTGATTAAAAATTATTTCATCTATGTTCCTAATAGTTGTTTCCCAATGTTATTTTTATTATTTATAGATATATAGATATCGATAAATATTCCTTCAAAGTTGATCTATTCAAATTTCTTATATGTTCATTTTTCCTTCTAAAGGATGGCATTTGACAATGGTATGCCTCTTTGGTAGTGCATAATCATGATTTTCTGGTTACTCAAAGCAGACAAAGTAGGGGTTCTCAACTATGACATATCTTTAGTCAATAAAAATATAACTTATTTTCACTAAAAAATAAGCCCACATATGATACATTGAAAGATGGAAAGGTTGAAACACCATTTTTAAATGTGATTAGAACTCAGGAACTGGGATGCAATAAGACATTTTAAACGCACAAGACAAGAAGGTCCAGAAAGGCTCACGTTATGCAGATAAAAAATGGATGGTTGCAAGGTGAATTGACTTGATAGCCCATGCCATTTTAAAATTCATATTAGAAGTCAGGCTTGGAATTTGAAAATCACCCCTACATATCTAGCTAAACTTTGATGACAGTTGCAGTTATCACATTGCCATTCATAATATTCCAACATTTTGAAAAGTCAGTCTGCAAAGAGGCCCATTTTTTCAAGACAACATTTAACCTATCTTTGAAAGTCACTGTTATCCTAAAACTATTATAAAATTCTAAATCAAAATCAATGGGTTGAAGATCTTCAAAATTAGAGCAATTTCAAGCATAAATTGTAAATAAAAAAAAAAGGAGAGAGCCATCACGGCATCAAATTGCCCCTTCTGCAAGCCTTCTTTCTCTCCTTATCTTGTAATATAGGTATAGATATTGTTTACAAAGGCAAAATTTAGACAAAAATATCTTGCTCACATAAACTTCAATTCATAGGCTATCTTACCCAATTATAAAAACATGGATATTGCCCCAAGTATAACTTTGATGGAAAATCCAAGGATAGCCCTACTCTAGCATGGGAAGGAATCATCCTAGAAACCAAAACACCCACATTGTAGCACTGACCTTCAAATTTTTAGACAGAAGACCAAATAAAAAAGCAGAACTCAAGCCCGCAAAGAAAACAGGGTGCTTGAGGCAGATAATGTCTTTGGTAAGATGTTGGGGGAAGGGTTAGCTCCCTCCCTGGTGACTTATACCATGCTTGTTGATGGACTATGTAGAGCCGAAGCCATTGATATTTCATATAAAGTATTATACAAAATGGTAAAGCAGGGTTGTTCTCCAAATGTATACACTTATAGTGCACTGATCTATGGACTTTGTAGGGAAGGCAAACTAGAAGAGGCTGAAATTTTCATTGATAAAATGAAGGAGAAAGACTTACAACCTAACCAAGTAACATAAACATCATTTATTGATGGCAATGTCAAATCAGGTAGGGTGGATCATGATTTTGATCTACTAAGTAAGATGGTAAATGAAGGATTCCAACCTAATTATTGAACTTATTGTGAGCTTATGAATGGTATAGTTAAAGAAAACAAGATACAAAAAGAACACTTGATTCCTGATGAAGATATAGTAGGTAGTTTAGATCCTAATAACTTGGATGAAATTCATGATCTGGATACATTGCCACTCAAAATAAATAGTGTTCCTTCATTTAAGCTTCTTGACAAAAGGATGGAGAAGCATTGTCATCCTACTATAGATACTTATAGTGCCTTAATTGCAGGATTATGCAAATAAGGCAGACTCCTTGAGGCAGACCAGCTGATAAAAAATATGTTAGAGAGAGGCCTTTGTCCCAATGAGGAAATTTATATAGCTCTTATTAATGGGCACTGTAAATAGGGAAACTGCGTCTATTGTCTGGAGCTTTTAGATAGAATGGTTGAAAATGGTTATGAACCACAATTATCTTTGTACAATTCTATGATTCCTGGACTTTGTAAAGAAGGCAAGATGCAAGAAGTAGAAAGGTTGTTTGATAATGCATTGCAAAGTGGACATAACCCTGAAGAAGGGATGTGGACAATGCTAATTGATGGCCTTCCCAAGGATAAGTTCCTTGGAAAGTTATGAATACAAATGATCACTTGTATGTCGTTGTTATTTTTTGCAAAGAGTGAACTGTAAGTGAGCTTCATTGTGACTGATTTGCCTGCAGAGACAGGAAATGTTCATGGGATTAATTTTATTTACTCTCAAAGAAGGAGGATTCTTTGTGCTAAATCCAGCAAAGAAGGCACCGCTCCTAAGCCTAATTTGCATGTGACAGGGACGATGCATTTAAGGCTAACTGTTGCCTTGTTTTTGTGCCTAGAGTGGTACCATTTGGAAAATACATAATGTAAAACCAGTGTTTGTAAACACTGAGTGCTGTTGACAGAGACAAAAATATGAACCAGCATTCAAACACAATATTACCAGTTGTTATAACATGAAGATATCCATATTTTGATGCACAACAAGTTATGTATGGATGACATGAAATCAGGTTCGATTGTGAAGATTGTGCAACATAATCTCTTTTCACCTAAGTTTTGGACCAACATAAAGGAAAGGAATGAATATTAATAGATACTAGCATTGGGAGGTTGTTTTCTAGTATATGGGTGCTGTTGATTATGTTAAATTCTGAACCTAGCACCTGGAAATTAATTCCTAGTAGATTTATAACTGATATAATAAATAAAAGCACAACACTAGGTTCAAAATTTCAAACATCAAAAACCCGGCCAAAACTACCAATTGGAGACACGGATGGATGACTACTGGGGAGCTGGGATTAGAAGCAACTTTTCATGAATCATGTAATGCATATGTAAATGCTTTGAATGCTCGTCAAATTTGATTAACTGATAGAGAGGACAAGCTTCTCTAGAGTTCCTCTCCTTTTGGTGAATATATCCACAAGCTTGGATACATCATAGTGATTGCAGTTCGAGTCCCTACAGAGTTAAAGTGGTGGAGAAAAATGCTTTGGAAATCTAAGTTCCCAACTAAGGCAAAACTTTTTTTGTGGTGCCAAAAGAAAGATCTAAACCTTGTATGTGCTTCAAAGAAGGTATGTGATTAGGCCTAGTTGATGCCCCTTGTACAAAAAAAGTGAGGAAATGATCATTCACATTTTCCAGGAATGCCCTTTCATCAAACGAATCTAGGCAGTATGCCGAGCGACTGTAGGCCAGCTAAGAAAGTGGGAAGGATCAACTATTGAAGAAACTTGGAGAAGGTGGCTTGCATTATCAAAACCAAAGAAACCTAAAGGGCATTGCATTATCATTGGATAAAAAAAGAAACTTAACGAAAAGCACTGCATATTTAGGGCAATCCATTACAGAAATAAATATTTCAGTGGGACTATTGAATGAATACATGGATTACCTTGTACGGGGCATTTTGAGACTTTTCTTGGGGTTAATAAGGGGTTTGGGTAGATAAGTGGTATTTTTTATTATAAATAATTATTAATGAGATTATATCTATGACATTTATTTAAATTATTAATTATATAAAATTGTTGAATTTTTATTTCATAAACTAGAGATTTTGGTTGATTTTTTAATCTAATTATGTGATATTAAAGATGAATTATGGTAACTTAAAAATAATTTTTATGTGGTTAAAAGGGAAGTAGTAATGTTATGGTATGAATGATTATTTTCAATGAATTTTTTGGTTTAGTAAGGATAACTCATCTATGGAAATTTTCCTTGATTTTTAAGAGGGAGTCAATATAGGAAAGATGATACTTAAAGGGCTCCCACATGCTTTAGAAATTTTATATCTATTGGTTTATAAACATTAGAGGTGGAAAAATATCCTAAGCTATAGAGCTAAGTTTGTTCCAACTTAGCTATATCTTGAACAAAAAATTGTTGTTGACGTCAAGGATATGATAGAAATTTGGTGGGTTGTAGGGTAGTCTTGTCATGAAATAAATGTAATGTAGTTACTAGGTAGGTAGGGGGAACCATTTTGGTGGAACTTGGCCATAAATGGGACATCTATCCATGCATATTTTTTTAAGAAGAAATACACCTAGTGGATTATCATTGTATGGGAATCACTTTAGGATCTAGGCTACTGTGCACACACTAACTAAAGGGATATTAGTGAAACCCACAAAATTATTATAGGTGATTTTATATAAATAGGTGTTCTTGTGTTCTCATTGGTTAGTTATGGGAAAATGACAATAAAGTAAGAAAATTTATAGGTTCTTTTATATAAATAGGTGTTCTTGTGCTCTCATTGGTTAGGTATGGGCAAATGAAAATAAAGTAAGAGAAGGATTTGACTACTGGACAATTAGAGGAATGATTCCACACAAAAACAAGTGTTGTGTTGTATAAATTTCTAGGCTAAGGGCTTTTTAATGGGTTCCCCCACCATATGACTGGAAGAAGAGAATGGTCATTCCAGATTCTCTGAAAGTGTTGAGGCTTTAGCCATGTCACAAGTATTGTCTGCTAGGAAGGCTTTCCAAATAATTTGGCTAGCATCACTATGACACTATTATGGAATTAGAAGGGAAGAGAAATGAAAAGGCTCAGGTATCATATGAGAGAAGGAAGTAATTGGAAAAAATGAGATCAAAAGCAGTGGAGTTAGTCGAAAAGAAACTTGCCCCAGAGATGGATAAGATAAAACTTGACAACATATTGGTCAATTTCCTTGACCCTTTATTGGTTATTCAGAAGGAGTATGAATACACCACCATTAATATCAAGGTAACCCCTAGAAAATCAAGGGCTACAAGTTGTAGTTTTCGTCTGAATATCAACATACCACAACCATGCTTACAACCAGGATATGTTTTTTGAGGAGAAAAAATCTCATCGAGATCAACATCAAGA
This sequence comes from Pinus albicaulis, assembly GCA_034641835.2. Taxonomy (NCBI): domain Eukaryota; kingdom Viridiplantae; phylum Streptophyta; class Pinopsida; order Pinales; family Pinaceae; genus Pinus; species Pinus albicaulis. Next base: position 1,447,835,106 of record CM076580.1, read on the forward strand.
ATCCATTGAAAAAAAAAGTACAAATTGTGGGGATAACAGATGAGCATAGATGAATAGCTACAATAGATGTCAAATGTGGAAATTATGGAGGAAAAATATGAAATTAATCTTCCTTTTTCATTCGGGTGAGAGGAAAATCAATCATCATTGAAAATTCAAAATTTTCAAGCTCAGCAAGATCAACCAAATTAGGGGCAGAGTTTTTGGAGCATTTGTAAGTGAATGGGGCCTATCTGATATGGCTATGAGTTATCTAGCCCCACAAAATCTGATATAAAAACAGTAAACACTTTAGGAATAAGGTTCATTAACCCCACACATAGGGATTACATAGGTTTTGTTCCCACGCCACATCCTCATAAACTGAAATCTCTCTTTACTGTCAATATGTGAATATGCAGCAACAAGACATCTATTCAATTTTACTGGTTGGGTGGCTCTAATAACCATGCCCAAATGCATTTGGGTGGGCGCCCTCAACTAAAATGACCTGGCCCGAATAGGTTTGGGCGGGCGCCCTCAAACGAACGACATGGCGCGCCTGACCGAAAAAAGGCACAAGGGAGGATTTCACTATGGCTTGTGTAATGGTACACTCATATCAATGCTAAGATTAACCAATCATAAAAGATCAGTTATTATATAAAAATTAGCAATCAAACTGTGTTTCTACTTAAGGTTTATAAGATACACATGTTGGCATAGAGCTAGTAAGGCTATGTACTTATTACTATGATTCTGGTCAGTGTTAATAAGGTATGAAATGAATAGGGAAACAGAGATCATTATGTCATAGCAAGGATATTAGCTTGAATATGGAGTTCATGGACACTATAATATAAGACCTGTATTAAGGATATCATGTTTATACGAATATGTGTTATTCCATTACGTGTAGTTACATCAAGAAAATCTTGGTCACTGATTCAATGGACTTGATTAATTAGTACTAATATCATAGTGAAATCACTAAGATTATAGATTTAATAGAGCTTACTACTATCTTAAGTAAGGTGATATAGTGATAGTTACTAAGCCTAATATGGGCATCATATGTACGATACAGTATCTATATATATACCAATATACTTCTAGTTCCATATAATTGTTATCATTGTAACTAATACATGGAAATCATAGAAGAGAGATAAGCGTGAATACATTACTCAGCTTAATCTAATCCAACTCTTTTCACTAATTAAAGATGGAAAGAGTGTGTTCAATGATATCGAGCTAGAACAGGAACAAGCATATCTCAGTATTGAGCTTACATTACACCTATGTCCACATTAGCTATTGAAATACAATATGATTTATTAGGTAGAATATTGTATGCTATTACTCTATCCTTAACCTGTATGATGAATATGGACATTGTAGTATACACTAAAGTAAAACTGAAATGTACTTTTTATAAAAGACCAATATGAGATGATGTAGATTAAGGAAGAAATATCCTCATATAAACTATATAAGCTTATGGATCCAGATATGATCTGAGCCTATACTACAATATGTATATTTTTTATCACTTTATTATGATATATTGATTGGCATAGGATTAAGGGACATTTCAACATCCCAGATCACTGTAAAATACACCATTGGCTTGGCACCTTGGTACAAGGGTTTTAAGGGTACAATTGAATGAACAACTATAAAGGATAATTATGTGTCTTACATGATTAGTGGTATCATAGATGAAATTAATTAGACAACATTAAGAATTATAGAGTTGCTTGTTTGCAAGTGGACTCAGGATTACAAGGAATTTCTTGAAGCATTAATGACTGGGAATGATAAGATTAAATAACCATTCATAAGGACTATAAGGAATACAATATTGATACCATGGCCCATTTAGAGGTGTCATTGTCTGAAGAGAATATGAATATTTCACTTTAAGAGGGCCTTTTAGGGAAATTAAAACTGACTACTACAATCAGTATAAGTAACATGCATCATTTTGGCTCAAATGGAATCAATCATAAATATGAGACCCCTAAGCAAGTTTTGGAGCACTTATATCATATCCATCTTGAATTATATGAAAAGAGAAAGAAAGTCCAATTGGACAACCTTCAGCTTGATTTGTTGAAATTGAACAATAAACTCAGATTCATCCTGGGAGTGGTAAATTGAGAACTCATAGTGAACAACAGGAAACATGCAGAGTTGCTTACAATCAAATAGATGAAAAAACACGTACAAAAAACCAGGTAATAATTATGAACAAGCTTAATAGTGAATTATGAACTATAAAGGAACTTACAAAATGTGGCACTACGAGCCTGGTCAAGTGCACAAGCAAAAATATCCTGGACATGACCCTGGTTGACAAGTTGTATTGCTCATGATGCAAGAGGATTTGTACCTGCACTGCCAAGTCATTCAAAATCCATAATTATCTATACAATAAATAAAAGTAATGGATGTAGTATTTTTTACTCTAAGATGCATTCTTATGATAATGTTAAAACATATGTTGAAAATTTCAAAACATACGTAAATAAACTCCTCTTCATTTCTAGAACAATTTATTGGAGTTGCCTGAACTTGGAACAATCCTCCCACGATCTGAAAGAGTAGCAAATAAGTCAACAATGACTTTTTTGTTGCTACGTTGGGTCAAGGGAGGTTTGCTCCAAGATTAAATTGGTCATAAATTATTCTCTACTAAACAAGGCCAACCATGTGAAGGTGGAAGCTCTTATGGCCCCTCCCCCCCACCCCTAACATCACTCTCAATTCCCCAATACCTAATCTATATTTCATTTTTTACTTTCATGAGCAGGAAAAAAAAAATATTCAGTAACTAATTAAAAACCAATGCAACAAAAAGTACGCAAGGAAACATTGAAAGTAGTGCTTGACATAAAAATAGTATCATAAATGAGTTTTTTATATAACACAAAAAATGTTCCAAGTATGGTAACAATTGTCTTATAATAATTAAATATTTTACATTATCAAATTCTCTTTTTCTTCTTCCTACTTCTAAATCTCCTAATTATATCATCAACATCATCATGCTCTACTCCTGTTTCGTGTCTTTCCCGCGTTGCTGACCTAGTTGCGTAGTCACGATGTCTGGTCTCATCCAGTGACGGGGCATCGCCTACAAAAATAGATAATATTGAATTTTAATTGTCAATTTTTAAATATCATTGAACTAGTTCGGTAGTATTAATAAAAAAAATGCAATGAGATTATTTACCTAGTGCACTAGTTGTCACCATTGGGACCATTGCCCTGTCTTCCTCTCTGGTGGTAAGATCCTCAAGTACAACATTCTCTGTCATTTAAACAAAAAATATTATAAGGACAACCACCAAGGTATAATTATAAAAAATTATAAGTGAAAATTAATTATCGTCACGGTCCTTGCTGATAGTAGCATTTCCAGCCCGGTCCCCACTACAATGATCAGGTTGCACGTTAGGAACATATTCTTCTGGCAATATTTTTCTCTCAATGCACTTCTCTACAACTGGGTTATTTGGCTTGTTGAAAGTGTTGCTCCCCTGATTTAAACAAAGTTGTTAGACATTAAATTTATAGATGAAAACAAACATATTAAAAGGTTAACATTTTACCTTATCAAGCACTCTCGATCTTGGGACTTGTCCCAAGCTTCTACGATATTCAATCACGATTTCATAACTGGAATGGAAAGTGATATTTTTATCCTCCTTTGTAGTTTCTGTTCCAAATTCATCACCCTACATTACATATTATTGTGTAATTTTAATGTTATTTGATGGGATTACAAAAACGTTGGAAAGCGATACAATTAATTATAAGATGTTTAGCTACTTACAATTCTTGCGGCTAATTTCAAGTAGCTGCCTTGGCCTGGCTTGTGATGGCCCTTTTTTTCAATCCTAGCTTTGGTTTCCTTCAAGGTGTCAGGCAACCTATAATCAAAATATTGAAGTTAGATATAACGTAGCACACTTTTATTTTAGACATAGTGAAAATTAAAGCTATTGAATTAAAGTTGTAATTTACCTTGCAGGTCCAGTTGGAATTTTCCCTTCTTTATTTTCCCTTTTCTCTTTAATGTCATGTATGAGTGCTCACCACCCACTCTTTGGAACTGTGAGAGGATGCTTGTATCTAGGTTTAAATTTCAATTGCGTCCTATAGGTGTCCCTAGTATATTTCAAATATTTTCAAGCTACCCGAGCCACCGATGTTCTGTCAAATGTGCCCACCCCAAAAAGGTCTTCTAGATAATCTAGAAGTTCTTTTTTCAGGTTGGAATTCTGGGAATTCCACCTTGTGTGTATGGTTGGGCCAAAAATTACCAACGCATGGCTATCCAAAAACCTGTAGAACTCATTGTTTCCTACACAGAAAAGATATATTATCATTAATTTAAAAATAAAAATCATGATAAAATATGTTTTAGATAAAGTACATAAAATAGTTAAAATATTAAAACTTACTTGGGAGTTGTACGTGCTTTATAGGGACTCATTCATCATTCACCAAAAACCTACCATTAATGGTCGCCATGGAACTGACATGTGTAGCTCTAGGAAGCTCAATAATATAGTTGGCCATATCAGCCTCATCACTGCCAACATGTTCGGCAGTTGGCTGGGTGTCTTCTTGGGTAGGGTGTGTTTCTCAGATACCACTAAAGGAGTAGAAGGTGTACGAGAGGGTGTCTTGGAAATCTCTTACCCTTGTGTCCCACTACCACCAACACTGGGTGCAGCAGGTGTCAGATAACGCTACATATAAAAGAATTTTTTTGTTAGTTTAGTTAATGTAAAAATTAAAAATCAAACTATCACAATTCATCTCATGCAGAACAAAAATAATATCCTTTTGATTTTTGATTATTACCTTATATGTTTCTAGCTGGGTCATAAGCTATGTTAACCGCATTGCTATTTCAGGTGTTTGAGGCGAAGCATCTACCAAATGCTCAAATTCCAATGTTTCTTTTCGTGTCTTTTATCACAGCAATAGAAATGGACATGGGGATGAAGAAAGCTCTTCCTCGTAGAGGGAATCATTAGGCGTACCATGGCTAGGTGTCTATATATTTGAACAAAATTAATATTATTTCAATTATGTAAATAAATAAAATACCTGAAGATAGAGAAATTCCGGCACTTTACATGTTCTTCCGCTAGCCCTTTTCCATGATCATCCTATCTTGGGGTTGTTCCTATACGGCCCTGATCAATCTTCCAGATTGCAATAAAATTAGAAATTTGAAAACTTGAAAAAAATATCTAACTTGAAAACAGAAAATGAAAAATGATAAGTCTAATAATTCCTTGACTGAGATTGCCTGAGTTGTTGTACCTATGCACAATGAGATTGCAGCGAGAATTGCTATCACATGTTGACAATTGTAGGATCACCAAGTTTTTTCACTGTAATTTTTATCATTGTGTAAATTCAACGCATACATGAGGTATGTTATCAAATGGAAAGCACTCTAACCATTGACAAGGTAAATTAATATAGGGTTTTTTTATGACAAGAACAACAACTAAGCTTTATATGAAACAAAGTCATTTCACAACACCAAGTTAGAGACTATTTCAAACTTATGTTCACACATTTCTTGGTTTATTTCAGTTCTGTTTATTCCAAATCTTAGCTTAATTACTTGACCTTAAAACTATAACAACTATGTAATCAAATAAAACCTTTGTCAAGTTCTTATCAATATATAGATCTAGAATCACCTTTGAAAAATATGCCCCCCTTTTAGTCTAGGCTAATGGTGTAATTACCTTAGTGATCCATTAGTTGATTGATATCCCTATTATTTTATACATATAGAACAGTTACAAGCACATATAAAGTCTCCCTATTTCAGTTTTGTGAGGGCCAGAACTGCCTCTAGTTGCAATTTTTGAACAAAAATTTTCCTATATAATTCTGCAGTGTTGCAACAAAGCCACATTTCAACAAAATCTCATTGTCTACCAGCCAATGCCCCACTAAAATGTCCTGAAATTAAAACTACCAAAAATTGCCATTTTTACCAGCTCCTTCCAAATCACTTGTTTTACCATTTTTACCTCCTCTTTCCAAATCACTTTTTCCAACGTTTCCAAACAACTTTCGCTCTTCTAATAGGTACGTATGCACAATGAGATTGCACCAAGAATTACTATCACATGTTGACAACTGTAGGATCACTATGTTTTTTCACTGTAATTTGTATCATTGTGTCAATTCAACGCATACATGAGGTATGTTGTCAAATGGAAAGCACTCTAACCATCGATAAGGTAAATTCATATAGGGTTTTTTTCGACAAGAAAAACACCTAATCTTTATATAAAACAAAATCATTTCACAACACCAAGTTAGAGACTATTTGAAACGTATGTTCACACCTTTCTTGGTTTATTTCAGTTTTGTTTATGCCAACTCTTGGCTTAATTACTTGACCTTAAAAATATAACAACTATGTAATCAAATAAAACCTTTGTCAAGGTCTTCTCAATATATAGTTCTATAATCACCTTTGAAAAATATGCCCCCCATTTTACTCTAGGCTAATGGTGTAATTACCTTAGTGATCCATTAGTTGATTGATATCCCTATTAATGTGATACATATAGAACAGTTACAACCACATATAGAGTCTCCCTATTTCAGTTCTATGAGGGCCAGAACTACCTCTAGTTGCAATTTTTGTACAAAAATTTTCCTAGATAATTCTTTAGTGTTGCAACAAAGAAAATTTCAACATAATCTCACTGTCTACCAACCATTGCCCCACTAAAATGTCCTGAAATTAAAACTGCCAAAAAATACCATTTTTACCTCCTATTTCCAAATCACCTGTTTTACCATTTTGACCTCCTCTTTCCAAATCACTTTTGTGACATTTCCAAACAATTGTTGCTCTTCTAATAGGTAGCTATGCACAATGAGATTGCAGCGAGAATTACTATCACATGTTGAGAAGTGTAGGATCACTATGTTTTTTCACTGTAATTTGTATCATTGTGTCAATTGAACGCATACATGAGTTATGTTGTCAAATGGAAAGCACTCTAACAGTTGACAAGGTAAATTCATATAGGGTTTTTTTGTGACAAGAACAACACCTAATATTTATATGAAACAAAGTCATTTCACAACACCAAGTTAGAGACTATTTCAAACTTATGTCCACACATTTCTTAGTTTATTTCAGTTCTGTTTATGCCAACTCTTAGCTTAATTACTTGACCTTAAAACTATAACAACTATGTAATCAAATAAAACCTTTGTCAAGGTCTTGTCAATATATAGTTCTAGAATCACCTTTGAAAAATATGTCCCCCTTTTAGTCTAGGCTAATGGTGTAATTACATTAGTGATCCATTAGTTGATTGTTATCCCTATTAAAGTGATACATATAGAACAATTACAACCACATACAGAGTCTCCCTGTTTCAGTTACGTGAGGGCCAGAACTGCCTCTAGTTGCAATTTTTGTACAAAAAATTTCCTAGATAATTCTGCAGTGTTGCAACAAAGCCACATTTCAATGTAATCTCACTGTCTACTAGCCAATTCCCCACTAAAATTTCCTGAAATTAAAAATGCCAAAAATTACCATTTTTACCTCCTCTTTCCAAATCACTTATAGAGTATCTAAGATTATAAAAATTTATCATAGGCTAGTGTCCTGCCAACCAAAGGGGAGATGGTTTCATGGGAACATGAGGAATGCCATTTTTTCACATCCGATGCTACCCCAATGAAGTAAACTTATAAATTTTATTTGCTGCAACCAATGATTTAATTTTATAGCATTCATCTCACCTTGATAGGTCCGGTATTTAGGCATCCATTTTAAATAGAGACTGGTGATATCTATTATTAGAACCTCATCTCTCTCTCTCTCTTTATTATTTATCTAGAGACAACCATCATCCATATTATAGCCAATGAGCCCTCAAAGGATCTTGTTCTCTAGAATTTGCATTACTATTTCTATAGTCCTGAAGATGTTAAATTCTTGTGCCTCCACTATTGCAATCTCTCTTTTGAGTCATTCCTTTGAATATCATTGTACTTTGTCATTTCTAGGATTTGAGATTGTTTCCTTGTATAACTTGTGCCCGTCTTTGGATCTTGCAATATTCCACTAAATCCTTAATATACATTAGAATATCTAATAGTTTGTGTATATCCATGAAGATTTCACGAGAGCAGAGGCTCAACAAGAATAACCATTGGAGTCATGTGATGATAAATCCTTTGAAGGGTGAATGCATCAAGTGTAGTGGTTGCCAATAAGTATTACGTAGACATTTGGATTAGCCCCATAAGAATATTTCTAGGGAATTTAGTATTTATTCAAATGACAGGTCAACAAACCAATTCCATACTTCCTGTGACTGTGTCTTTTTAATTCATGACATTTACAGCACATGAACGATTTAAAGTTGGGAAAAAGTTATTTTCCCTAGCTTTATCTCGGTAAATATTAGACTATAAAATTGCCAAGGCCATGTGTGTTGGCTTCTACATTATTTTTTCCCTAGAAAATTGTTTTAAGTTTATTGACTTTCCCTAAAAATGATATAATACTTGGCTACAAGTATTGTTTCAGAGAATTTTAATCACATTCTCTGTATTGAACTATCTTCATCTTTGAGATCTAATTTGTCATGCTTTTCAGCCATTGGACACAACAAGATTATTTTCCTTAGCCAGAATTATTGTTGCAGGGTTGTCTATGAAGACACTTGCTACAAGACTAACTAGAAACAACAACTTAAGGTTATACAACACAAAAATGCAACATGTTGATTCATGATTGTCAATTCTAACATGTGAATTTTTATACACAAGTCTGCACTCAAAGATAATATAAATATGAGATAATGTCTAAAGACCACACATATACAATAGTGTGAATACAAAGGGAGTGTGAATTGATATTGCTAAGTACTACTCCCATAAAATAAAATAAAATATTAATTAACTAAAAATCAGATATAAACTAAACTATACTAGAAATGATTTTTGTATTATAGTAGAATGAAATGGAAGAGATGAGCTGTGATGCAAAAATATGAAAATACTATTGAAAACAAGAGAATACCCTCAAAGAATTAAAAAATCCTACCAGCATGATTGAACTTTAGTATCTACCTATCAAAATTTTAGATTTGTATGAGCATAAATTGAAGGATGTAAATTCAACAGTGCAAACACAACATGTATAGTGGATTAAAAAAAAAAAAATATTAGGCCCAATCTACAGAAATATGCAATCTAAGAATTCAGGATAAAAAGAGCAGGCTCCAACAACAATTGGATAAAAGTCTTTATTACTCAAATAGAAGAATGTCACAGTAAGTTGTCATCTCACAAAAGCTCCTACTACAACCTACAAGCTAGGCTGACTCATTTATAAGTTAAGAGAAGGTGTTGTTAGAAAACAAGCTAATGATAGCATTAGTGGTTCATCTCCCTTGAGCATGAGAAACTCCCTCATAACTTTGCCTTGTATGCAAGGCTTTTCTTTTAGAGTAGTGCATTATCATAGTAGATTTAACTCCTCTCCTGAAGGTGCTTCATTCCATAAGTGTGCACTCATGAATGCACCTAAGATGATGGTTTTAATCTCCTGAACTAGTGTGCCATATTTGGTGGGTGTGACCCAACAACTAATTCGTCTATCATCGAAGGTATCATTATAAGATTCTAGTTGTATTTAAGAATATTTCTGACTGGTGTACCACAATATAGCTCTACAATCCTAGTGCTGCTCAACTTCTCAAGGCTGAGGTGAGACCAACTTGGACCAACTAGGTAATCTAACACTCTTGAGAATTTATTTTTTTTCCAATAACCCAAGATTCTCCCCCAACTTGTCAAAATTCCCCTTTGGTAGGAGCTTTGTCAAACTACTAACCATATGCAACTTTGTCAGAATGTGGTCCAACACTACCAACTCCCTAATGAAGTTGGAATCTTAGGAAATTGTATTGAATATCAATGTGTTTGAAATGGTCGTGACACATCGGATTTTCATAGAGCTTGATATAACTTTGATTCTCATAAGAGACAATATTGAGGTTCAAAAACTGATTGGTTGGCTCTAAAATCAAGTTGCAAATCTAGATAGCTTCATAATAAGTATATGAAACTGCCATATACTTTGCTTCAATGGAACTGAATGCAATTGTTGCTTGCTTCTTGTTGATTTAATAAAAATTATTTATAAAATGATAATAATGATGTTTAAAATGAGCCTTATGATGGTCTACTTATACACATTGATTGTTCACGAGGTGTAGGGGTATGTTTATAACATCACTACCATTGAAAGCTTTGTCTTGAAAGCACAGTAATTAGAATTTTCTTTAGTTAAGCACATTTTTTGGTGGAATGAATTTTATCAGATATATATTTATAATTTGTAGAGGTTTGACTTTTTTTGTTCTTTGAGTGTTGGTGTGCTTTCTTTTTATTTTTTGCATCATATTCTAAAGTATTTTGACCTGATTGTTTAACATGAAATATTTATGCTTATTGGTAATATATTTGAGATACCCGCATGATCAATAAACTGTTATGGTTAATTAAATTACTAATTAGGTACTACAGAAAGAGGATGATACCAAGAGGGCTTGCCTAGGTGACTCTGGGAGCAACCCGAAGGTGGTCAGATAAAGCTCTTCTAAGTTAAAAATCTGAAGAGAAAAAACTGGTGATGTATATGTGGTTGCTCAACCTGCGCTATATGGAAAATATTGGTAGAGAGTGTTTACCTTTCTGTGTCTTTTTTTTTTAATATTTTTAAGTTTTGCAAAGTTGAGGGTGCCATTGGAGAAAAATACACACCAAAATCAGAGAGACTCCAGCCTATCTCTTTTCTAAATCTACCTGTACGGCATCCTTGGGTTTGTGCAATCAGCATCAAGTATTTATTTGTTAATTTGTATTTCTTAATGACTTAGCTTGGTAAAAAAATCAGGCCACATGCTACAGAAATGCTAAAAGACAAATATCTAAAATCTAAGTTGAAACATTCACCACCAAAGGCTACCCCGGGCATTTTTAGAGACAATGCATGAGGAGGTGAAGAGTCACTGAGAATGTTGAGCTGCTATGTGAATTGAACAGCCTGGAAGAAAATTACAGACTTATTGAATCAACAAAAAAAAAATGTTCCAGCAGTTTGCAACAATAGAAGAGAAGGCTAAACTCCAAATATGCATAGAGAAGAGTGAATATTAGCTTGTGCTCATAGAAGCCCAAGATTGTCTACCATTCTGATCACATTTCTCTGAATATTGTGAATCATCGAGAGACTAAGACCTCTAGATTTTAATCCACTTGCTGAATTGACATATTCTGCAACAAAGAGTTAGATTTTATCTATTTCCTTCTATTTCCTATTCTTTACATTATTAAATCTTTCAAATTAGTTCTATAACATTTGCTTACTATGATTGCTTAAGTAAGCTAGTTCCATTATTGTTGCACTATAATAGTGTCACAATTTTGTAGTGAGTCACAGAATTATAGAAAATGTTTGGTGCATCAAGTGGGATCAAAGAAAATTTTAGCCCTGGTTGAGAATTTGCAGAAGTATCAAAACTAATTCTCTCTTGCTAGTTGGGTTCCATGAGATCAATTCATGCTCAAGTGTGGTAGCAAAGAGACCTAAAAGAGATTCATTTGTTCTCATGTATATTGAGATATGAGCAATGAGGTAGTGGAAAAAGAAAGGCTTGTGAATGGTAGTCTCGTAGGCTTCGAAAAATCCTAAGGATGTCACCACGAAGAGATGTGAGGAACTAGGAGTTCGAGGAATTGAGAAGAACAATTGAATAATTAGAAACCAAAAAAATTGGAGATGTTGTAGCTATAGGAGACTCAGAGTCTTAGGCTGCTTTGGTGGAAGAACCCATTTGAGCATTTGATCTCATTTTTGAAATATATAGGTAATATAAAGGTGGAAGTTTCATGCTATAATGGGTTTGAAAGTAAAGGATCATGCATTGGATAGTTTTTCACCCTCTTCATACTAAAATATTAAAAAAATTTCCTAAATAGCAGGAATTATAGTAGGACTGACTCATCTACAAAAAATGAAAAAATAACAAGAAGGAAATCATTGCTGGAAATATAATGCAGCAAGTTGGCAAATGATGAGTTCAAATTTTGCTATCCCTGTCATAAAGCTGTAGGAAAAGTCCTTCAATAATATCAAGATCCAGTTGAGTCAGATATATCACCTGTCATTTGAAGGAATAGGCTTAGTCCACTCATAAAAAAGGTTTACTGACTGTTATAGCAGCCAAAAAAAAGGATATATTTTACAGTTTGGGTGTTAGCAAGTCTACAAGTAGTCGCATCATTAAAAAACAGTAGTGCAAGTGCATTTCTAGTTTTGAAAATTTGAGTTTTGATTGTCATTTGGAGGTTTTATACATATAAAAACTTTGCTGGAGATTGAGGTTTGGCATGCTTATCACACTAAGCATGAATAAAGAAATCATTTGTATTAGAATGCTCCCCTTAAAATTCTTTGGATTAGTCTCATTGCAAGATAGAGTTAATAATATGATGCAGCGTGCAGTCAAAGGTAGTTAAAAGGAGGATTCAAAATGCATACTTGAAGGAAAAACCCTTCATTACATTCATATAGATCTAGAAATAATGTGCTTCATCAATACAGAGCCATCCAAATGCACACATGCCAAACATATCCTTGGAGTAACACATTCTTTTGGGGAATTTGTTATGTCTTACATTGACTTATATTAAAAACAAAACTAAATCTATAGGCATGCCCTATTCAAGGAAAATGACCAACCCAATTTATTGCTCTATTTCAAAACCTAGGCATTCTAAATGGTAAAATCAGTTTTCAAAATCTAGCAAAATTCTGTTTGGCCATAATGCCAAAGAAGTTACAAAAAAATAAGGAAAATAGTTATGTGCCGATGGAAACTCAACAATTGTTGAATGAGTTTGTAGAGATTGTTGCTACTGATATACCAAAGGGAATACCTCCCATGAGAAGTATTTCACATTTGGTTGATTTGGTTCAAATATTAAGTCTACCTAATGAGGCTCCTTACAAAATGACTTCTACAGATTCAGAAAGAAAATAAATATATAGGTAGGTGCAAAAATTACTGAACTCGTGCACAATTGCTTTCAATTTATACAAAAAAACATGGAAAATAATTTCACACCTGTAACAAACAGAAAATAAGTTCACATTACCATTTTGCATGGTGATGTAGGAAGGGCCTCTAGTATTTTAGGAAGCTTTTTGGAGTTTCTTGTGCGACATGCAGTTCTTTACAGTAGGAGGCATATAACCAGTAGGGTTTGAGTCGATTAGAAAAGGCAAGGAGCTGTAGTGATTACATGCAGGGGTAGTTGTCGTGATTAATGTAAAATTTTGAAAGGCCCACGACTAATCCGAAACCTTTTTAATTTGTTTGAAATTCCTATTAAAACCATAGTTTATGGCAATAATGCTCCACCATGTAAATAGGTATTAAAACCTTTCAAATTCCAACATAGGTTTGATTTAAACATGGCATATAATTCGTTTACTTCCCTTAAACATGGCATTAAGGTTTTGAATAAAAGCTTTTAGCGCCCTTATTAATATCATCCCATAAGCTTCCTTATACTATTTTGTGTGTTTAATCAAACCTTTTAACTTTAAGAAACTATAATGGCTAGAGGTTTCTATTAGGTGAAGGAGATATAAATTTTGGGAAACATCACTATGTGGTATTTACGAGGTGGGGTAGGGTTCTTGGGAAAATAACAAAAGGGAAAAACTTAGTACTAGAAACAGGATTAGAAGGATTAAAGTTAAAGATATGTAGATGAAATAAGATATTTTAATCATAATTTTCATGGAATATGTACACATGGATCAAATACTACATTAACGCTACCTGTGAAAAATTTATATATGAGACATATATCTAAGACTTTTATGAGTCAATGAATAAACAGGCATTGAACATCGGTGTTGGGTTATACTTCGTTCTTCCACTTATTAGCAAAGGGATAGACATTTTTTACTTTCATGTCTAGTAAGGATGTGGAAGTCATCCAAAAATAGAACTGGTTCTCGAGCAATACTTACATGTCATTAAAATAATGGTGACCCTATTATGACCCTCTCAAGGAAAAAGAGATTGTATAAGATATTCGGGTAAAGCTCCTTTCACTTCTTGTTGAATTTGTAAGGGGAAAAATTTCATACTTATTGGGGACACTCTAGAGAAGTTCATTAAAATGAATGAAAGAACAAAATCTTAGAACACCAAAATTGTAGCTAAGTTTTTTATATATTGAACTAACCAAGTTTTAGATTATTATGATATTCCCTTTAGGTGAATAAATTGATGTATTCATGGCCATGTTAAAATTTTTTGGCCCATTTGGACACCCATGAATACTTTGGGTGAAAAGGAAAGGAGACATAATGAATGATCCTCTGGAGATATGGGAACGCTAGATAAAAATATTTTTGGAGCCTATGCTAGGAGTTGAGAAGAAAATATACCCTACCATTACCATAAATTCATTGCAAGGAAAGAGAGCCAATGGGCATGTCAAAATTATAGAGTAGAAAAGGGGAGTCCTTGAAAATTATGTCTAGGCATAAATATTAATTTATGTGGAAAGATGATCAACTTGTATAGAATATTGCTAGGAGATTAATATTCAAGCAAAGGAAAAATGTAAGTCGTCATAGATCTCCTCCAATTGAATTTTGTTCTCATGGGTTGGTAGTGGATAACCCACCTAATTGTCTACCCCTTGACAAACAAACCTTCATGGAAAAATTGGAGAAAACCATAGTAGCAAGGGTTTTAATTTTGAAACTTAATTTCCACCCAAGGAATGCTTGATATATATATATATATATATATGCTAAGGGATAGGGAGGGTGGTCTTCCTAAGGATATGGGGGATATGAGGGTATCTTTTTTTAATATTAAGGTTGATGGAATTTCTTGGTTGGAGGTGCCAATGAGTAGGGTCACAATTCATATATCCTTTAATATATTAAAAAAAATCTGTTTGCAATGAGGAATAATGTTGATATAAAAGATGGCCTAAAAGTAAACGCTTCATCTATTATATTAAAATAAACCGTGGGAATAAGGTTATACATCCTTTTGGCTAAACAAAAATCAAAGAGAAAGGTTAAATCAACGAAGATGAAAAACATTAAGGGGCACTCAGCTTTCGAATTACCTATGGGTATTTTTTTTAAAAATTATTAAGCCATTGAATGTAAACCCAACCCGCTCGAACACGTTTCCTTGAGCACCATCGAACGAATTGATCAACCCGACCCTTATGAACATGTTTCCTTGGGTGGCCTCACATGACAAGACCCGACCAGACCCAACTCGACCTGCCCAAGCGCGTTTCCTTGAGCGCCATCAGTACATGACTCGAACCGACTCTTATGAACGTGTTTCCTTGGGCAACCTCACACGTCGACAAGACCCGACCAGACCCAACTTGATCACTTGCTCGAACGGGTTTCCTTGAGCGCCATCACACGACTCGACCCGACTCCTATGAACGTGTTCCTTGGGTGGGGTTAGGGGTTTACTACAGGTTTAGGGGGTTAAATGGGTTAGGGGTTAAGGGTTTAGAGGTTTATGGTTCAGGGGTTAAATGGGTTAGGGGTTTAGAGGTTTAGGGGGTTAAATGGGTTAGGGGTTAGGAATTAGTGTTTAAGGGGTTAGGGGTTAAGATGATAGTTTCATTGGTCTCTGTTTGTGCACATTAGTTTCTTATTCTTTGTGTCTCAACGTAACAATTTTGTAACTATTGTTGCTTGTTGCCATGTATTCTTTGTTTATTAATTTATAGTATTTGTTAGCCATTGCTTTACATTTATTGATGAAAATTTCTATTGCAATCAAACCAAATGTATGTTCAATCTCCAGTTTCAAACTCAGCCACAGTGTTGTCACACAATTTAAGTCTGGAGAATGGCCATTTGATGAAGTATTAATAACCATAATGCACATCATGGCTACGCTAGAAAATCTTAAGTTCGAGTGTCACACATTCATGAGAAATTCAGCTCTTATACTCTTGCTCCACTAGTTGACTATGTCCTAGAAATACCCTTGTTTATTGCAGAAACATCCTAATGTTGTCGACCTTATCCCTTATGAGGAGGCACTGGATTTTAAGGTAGTCACAATTTAGCATTTTTTATACGACCACCCTCACACGACCCAACCCAACCTGACCAGACCCAACCCGACCCGCCCGAATGTGTTTCCTTGAGTGCCATCAGTACATGAATCGACCCGACCGGCCATACGAACATGTTTCCTTGGGTGAACTCACATGACACGACTTGACCAGACCTAACTCAATCCAACCTGTACGAATTTTTTTCCTTGGGCAGCCTCACATGACATGACCTGACCAAAACCAACTCGACATGCCTGGACGCATTTCCTTGGGCAACCTCATGTTGAGTCTCAATTCTGCATCTTTTCCATACACTTTTCTATACCTTTTTCACTCACCTGAACCTCCCAAGTTGTAAATATCATTTGCAAAAGAGCATCTAACATGGTTTTCAATTATATTTTTGTGTTTGCTATTTGATTTAGATTTTGTTCATTCAGCTGCGGAATCTTGCCACTTTCCGCAGCTACTGCAACTTTCCGTAGCTATTTTGTGAAACTCTATGTTACAGGTGTCTACAGGGAAAACGAGCCACATGGGCAAGTCAGGAATGATGTGGACATGGTTCGTGTCCTATTGGTTCGAGCAAACTCATCTAAAGAAGCCGCGGTCAAAGGCGTCCACATGGAAGTCAACTATAGAGTCTTACGGTGACAGGACTCTGTTCCGTGTCACGTAAAGGTTCATATGGCCGTTTCTGAGCTTGCGGAGGACAAGTCGACATCTGTACATGGCTCCATAGTCAAATTCAAGCATCCACTTCTCATAGATTTATTTTCCAACACGGCCATGATCCTAGATCCGTGGACGTAATGGTCTACGTGTTCTACACCAGCATAAACTTTAGGAGACAATTATATTTCTTTTGTTATATATAACGCATTTGCATACGCATATAGAGTTAGTCCCAATTAGTCTCTGTTAATTTTATTAAGTCTGCTCTGTAATGTAATTACGCTGCCTTTGAGCCGTAATACTACCATACTGTTATGACTGCATTTTTAATATAAGAAGACTCTGTTTTCCAACTTAATTCATACTTGAAGATCATTGCCAAGGCTGGTGTAGAGGGCCCCTACTCAGCTAAGGTTATGTGCATTAGTGTATAGTTCTTATTTCATTTCTTTAAAGCTCATTGTGCCATAATCCATTCACATGTTTATACATTTCATCTTTTTCATTTCTGTTTATAAACTTTCCTGCTTTCCATTTCACTTCTGTCTTTCATGTTTTATGTTGTTAATCATTGATCAGTGTTCTTGTTTCAGGTTATAGATAGGCAGCCCGGGAATTTTCATAGCTTTTTGACTAATGACATGATATTAACATTGTTCTGCTGCTAATGTGTTTTTCTTAGTTTCTGTTTCATTTCAGTATTGCTTTGTTTAACTCAGTTTTGCTTAATTGTTTCAGTAGTTAAATTTAGATATATTAAACTGCTCATAGCATCTTCAGTTGCCTCCGAAAGCCACAGCTGGACTGATGGTGAGGGATTTTATTATGAAATGTGTAGTTTAGTATTACTTTCCTTTCTACAAAATTAGATATATTAAACTGCTCATAGCATCTTCAGTTGCCTCCGAAAGCCACAGCTGGACTGATGGTGAGGGATTGTATTATGAAATGTGTAGTTTAGTATTAGTTTTCCTTCTGCAAATTTAAATATATTAAACTGCTCATAACATCTTCAGTTGCCTCCAAAAGCCACAGCTGAACTGATGGTGAGGGATTGTATTATGAAGTGTGTAGTTTAGTATTAGTTTCCTTTCTGCAAGTTAGAAATGTTAAATTGTGCATGACATCTTCAGTTACCTCCGAAAGCCACAGCTGGACTGATGGTGAGGGATTGAATTATGAATGTATGGTTTGATATTAGTTTACTTTCCGCAAGTTAGATATCAGTTACTCAAGTTGTTTATGGTTACTTCCGAAAATCATAGCCGGACTAATGATGAAGGATCAGAAGATAAATTGATGTAATCTGATTTAGATTTACTTTGTTGCAATTTTGAATTTCTTTAAGCATAGTTTCTTTTTGTTTAGACAGCAGAAAGAATAGTTTAGTTTCATGCTCACTAGTTCACTGTTTTTGATTTATTAGACTTACAGCATCTTTTCATTTCAGCAGTACATTTTCATTTCCTTTCAAGTTTTGTCATTGAAAATTTCAAATTCCTTTTTAAGTTTTAAGTTGGTAAATCATTATAGGGGATATCATTTCCTTGAACAAATATAACCATACTTGTTTTCATTTTAGAATTTCCATTTCACCTTAGAAAACCAAAAACGAAAAAAATTTAAGAAATAGGTTATCTTGCACATATAGTGCGCCACACTTCATCAGCTTACGAATCCCGGATTGAAAAATTAAATGCAGCAATTTAGGATACACTAAATTGACCAAACATTTTCAATTGCACAGTCGTATCTATGTTATGCTCACGAAACCCTTTTCTATTCTGTCTCACTCCATTCTGTTCATTGTGTTCATTTCCACTCTCGGATATCTACCCACAGTCTCACTCCATTCCATTCATTGTGCTCATTCCCATTCTATAATATATTCCCACAGTCATTGAGCTTGTTTATATGCATTCAACCGTTCTATTTCCATTTGAATCCTCCACATAGGAAAGTCTTTGAAGAGCAAAAAGAGAAATGGGTAAATTGCTAAGAGCAGAATCGAAAGGACCGAAGTTCATGGAGGGATATCCGCAAGTAAGGGAGATATTGAAGAAAGAAAAATGGTTGCATTTTATCCAGAAGTTCAGAGGTTATCACAAAGAAGTTACAAAAGAATTTGCAAGGTTGTTTAATGGCTTGGAAGCAGAAATTGGAGACCTTAAGTTTGCGGTCAATGAAGCATCTATAGCAACAGCCACGGAAATTCTTCAGGAGGGTGAGCGTTGGTTTAAGAATAAAAGTATCAGTGATGAAGCATGGAGAACAATCTTACGAAACCAAGGTATGGACATAATTGTTTTTAAAAGGGGAATTCTTGTGCATGCATTGAAAGAGGAATGGGCTACTTTGCTGCTAGTTGTTCATAAATTCATTACATGTGAAGGCCGTTTTGGGTCCATGTACATGTACCATACCAGGTTACTGATGAATTTTCTAGATAATCAAGCTCTCAATCTCCCATATTTTCTGTTAAATAGCTTGAAGAAAATGTCTGTGACTGTTCAGAAACATTTAGGAGATGTAGAACCTCATCTATATCACCACGGCCTTATAAAAATTTTGATTGAAAAGGAGTTAAAGGAAAAGAAAGACACATGAGAACAATTTCTGGTTAGAAATTTATTTGAGGAACCTCAGGAAATTCCTGAAGGTAGCACAGCAAGAAGAAGTAGGAGAAAAAGAACAATTGATGAAATCCAAAATACTCCTACTACTACAATTGAAAGAACTGATAGGGAAGAAAGACTGTCAAAGAGGAAGAAGAAAGAAATCAAGGGTAAGAAGCCAATAACACCAAAAGAAAGAAAAACTTTTGAGGCTATACATAAAAATCCTTCTTCTGAAGAAGAAGATAATCAAGTGTTATCTGAAAGACTAGTTTATCTTCAAAAATAGTCCTCTATGGCCAAGAAGACAGAGAAAGGAAAACAAAAACAAAAGGATAGTGCACCACAGTATGTGAGAAGAAGCAGCATACTTAAGGGGAAATTGAGGAAAACGCAAATGAAGGGTCCTCATTTCATTGATTTGGGAGAGGAAACAACTGAACAGTCCCCAGCTGACCATAGTCCATCTCAGTCAGTTAGTGAACCTGGTTCATTTCATTCCCAATCAGACATTGAACATACTCCATCCCATTCTCAGCAAGATATTGATGTAAGCCCTCCTCAGCCAGATTATTCTCCTTCACGGCATTTTGGGGACAACCCAATAAAAATGACACCTAAAATAGACCCCAAGAACCAGGAAGTATATGACTATATAGAATCTTTGGAAAAGGCATCTACAGGTCCCAGTACTTCGTCTATCCAGCCTCATACAGTACAGGATGATTTAGTCCAATCACTAAAACAGGAAATTTTTGAGTTAGAGCTTTTGAATAAACATATCAAAAATGAAAATGAGACATTGAAGGAACAAGGAAAACTGGAAAAAATCATCCATGATAATACTATGCTACATCTAGGAATATGGCAAAACAAGAACAAGAAATTGAAAAGAAAATGCCAGAAGTTGAGCAGAGCACTGGTTAATATCAAATTTAGGTGCTTAATGAAGAAACCCAGAATGTTAGCAGCACCAAGGAAGAGGAGGAGAGGATTGGATGTGTTGGCTGAAGTGTCAAGGCACATGAACTAAGGAAGGAATATTAAAATTTTGGTTGCATGAGGACATGCAACACCTTCACAGTGGGGGTATGTTGAGTCTCAATTCTGCATCTTTTCCATACACTTTTCTATACCTTTTTCACTCACCCGAACCTCCCAAGTTGTCAATATCATTTGCAAAAGAGCATCTAACATGGTTTTTAATTATATTTTTGTGTTTGCTATTTGATTTAGATTTTGTTCATTCAGCTGCGGAATCTTGCCACTTTCCGCAGCTACTGCAACTTTCCGCAGCTATTTTGTGAAACTCTATGTTACAGGTGTCTACAGGGAAAACGAGCCACATGGGCAAGTTAGGAATGATGTGGACATGGTTCATGTCCTATTGGTTCGAGCAAACTCATCTAAAGAAGCCGCGGTCAAAGGCGTCCACATGGAAGGCAACCATAGAGTCTTACGGTGACAGGACTCTGTTCCGTGTCACGTAAAGGTTCATATGGACATTTATGAGCTTGCGGAGGACAAGTCGACATCTGTACATGGCTCCATAGTCAAATTCAAGCATCTAATTCTCATAGATTTATTTTCCAACACGGCCATGATCCTAGATCTGTGGACGTAATGGTCTAGGTGTTCTACACCAGCATAAAATTTAGGAGACAGTTATATTTCTTTTGTTATATATAACGCGTTTGCATACGCATATAGAGTTAGTCCCGATTGGTCTCTGTTAATTTTATTAAGTCTGCTCTGTAATCTAATTACACTGCCTTTGAGCCGTAATACTACCATAATGTTATGACTTCATTTTTAATATAAGAAGACTCTGTTTTCCAACTTAATTCGTACTTGAAGATCGTTGCCAAGGCTGGTGTAGAGGGCCCCTGCTCAGCTAAGGTTTTGTGCATTAGTGTATAGTTCTTATTTCATTTCTTTAAAGCTCATTGTGCCATAATCCATTCACATGTTTATACATTTCATTTTTTTTCATTTCTGTTTATAAACTTTCCTGCTTTCCATTTCACTTCTATCTTTCATGTTTTATGTTGTTAATCACTTATCAGTGTTCTTGTTTCAGGTTATAGATAGGCAGCCCGGGCATTTTCATAGCTTTTTGACTAATGACATGGAATTAACATTGTTCTGCTGCTAATGTGTTTTTCTTAGTTTCTGTTTCATTTCAGTATTGCTTTGTTTAACTTAGTTTTTCTTAATTGTTTCAGTAGTTAAATTTAGATATATTAAACTACTCATAGCATCTTCAGTTGCCTCCGAAAGCCACAGCTGGACTGATGGTGAGGGATTGTTTTATGAAATGTGTAGTTTAGTATTAGTTTCCTTTCTGCAAAATTAGATATATTAAACTGCTCATAGCATCTTCAGTTGCCTCCGAAAGCCACAGCTAGACTGATGGTGAGGGATTGTATTATGAAATGTGTAGTTTAGTATTAGTTTTCCTTCTGCAAATTTAAATATATTAAACTGCTCATAATGTCTTCAGTTGCCTCCGAAAGCCACAGCTGGACTGATGGTGAGGGATTGTATTATGAAGTGTGTAGTTTAGTATTAGTTTCCTTTCTGCAAGTTAGAAATGTTAAATTGTGCATGACATCTTCAATTACCTCCGAAAGCCACAGCTGGACTGATGGTGAGGGATTGAATTATGAATGTATGGTTTGATATTAGTTTACTTTCTGCAAGTTAGATATCAGTTACTCAAGTTGTTTATGGTTACTTCCGAAAATCATAGCTAGACTAATGATGAAGGATCAGAAGATAAATTGATGTAATCTGATTTAGATTTACTTTGTTGCAATTTTGAATTTCTTTAAGCATAGTTTCCTTTTGTTTAGGCAGCATCAAGACTAGTTTAGTTTCATGCTCACTAGTTCACTATTTTTGATTTATTAGACTTACAACATCTTTTCATTTCAGCATCACATTTTCATTTCCTTTCAAGTTTTGTCATTGAAAATTTCAAATTCCTTTTTAAGTTTCAAGTTGGTAAATCATTATAGGGGATATCATTTCCTTGAACAAATATAACCATACTTGTTTTCATTTTAGAATTTCCATTTCACCTTAGAAAACCAAAAACGACAAAAAGTTAAGAAATAGGTTATCTTGCACATATAGTGCATCGCACTTCATCAGCTTATGAATCCCAGATTGAAAAATTAAATGCAGCAATTTAGGATACACTAAATTGACCAAACACCTCACACAGCACGACCTGACCCGACCCAAAAGGGATAGCTGAACGACCGAACGATGCCAAAAGGGAGAAAGTGGCAAATGGGCCACTAGCATGTGCACAAGGCACCAAGGCGGTCACAACTTAGCAAAATTGATACAAGCACCCTCGAATGAAACAACGCGACCTGAACGCGGTTGGTCGGGTGCCCTCACACAGCGTGACACGATGCGCTCGACTGAATGATGCCATAAGGGAAAAAATTTCAAATGGGCTGCACGAACGTGCACAAGGCACTTGGGCGGTCAGAACTTAGCAAAACTAATATGGGTGCCCTCAAACGAAACGACCCAACCTGAACATGCTTGGTCGAGTGCCCTCACATGGTGTGACACGGCGCACCTGACCGAATGATGCCACAAGGGAAAAAAATGGCAAATGGGCTACCTAAACATGCACAAGGCACCCGAGTGGTCACAAATTAACGAAACTGATACGGGAACCCTTGAATGAAATGGCCTAGTCCGAACGCACCTGTTCAGGTGACCTCACATGGTGTGACATGGCGAACGATACAAGTACAGGGGAGAAAATGGAAAATGGGCCACCCGAATGTGCACAAGGCACCTAGGTGGTCACAACTTAGCAAAACTGATACGGGAGCCCTCGAATGAAACGGACCGACCCGAACGCTCCCGGTTGGGTGACCTCACACGGCACAACATGGCACACCCAAATGAACAATGCCACAATGGAGTAAAAAAAAAACAGGCCACTTGAATGTGCACAAGGCACCTAGGTGGTCACAACTTAACAAAACTGATACAGGTGCCCTCTAATGAAACGAATTGACTCGAACATGCCCGGTCGGGCGACCTCACATGGTGTGCCCGAACAAATGATGCCACAAGGGAACAATTGGAAAACGGGCCGCTTGAAAGTGCACAAGGCACCCAAGCAGTCACAACTTAGCAAAACTGATATGGGCGCCCTCGAACAAAATGACCCAACCTGAACGCGCCCGGTCGGGCGACCTCACATGGTGTGACACAGCGCGCTCGACCAAAGGATGCCACAAGGGAACAAATGGAAAAAATGCCACCCAAAAATGCACAAGGCACTCGGGTGGTCACAACTTAGAAAAACTAATACAAGCGCCCTTGAAGGAAGCGAATTGACCCAAACGCGCTTGGTCGGGTGCCCTCACATGGCATGACATGGCGCACCCATTCGAACGATGCCACAAGGTAAAATACAACAAACGGGCCGCCGAAATGTGCACAAGGCACCCGGGCGGTTACAACTCAGCAAAAATTATATGGGAGCCCTCAAACGAAATGGCCTGACCTGAACATGCCTGGTCGGGCGACCTCACATGGCGCGAAACGACGCGCCCGATCGAACGATGCCACAAGGGAGAAAATGGAAAATAGGCCACTTGAACATGCACAAGGAACTTGGGCGGTCACAACTTAGAAAAAATGATACGTGCGCCCTCGAACGAAACGGCCCGACCCGAACGAGCCCTGTTGGGTGACCTCACACGGCGCAACACGGCACACTCGAACGAATGATGCCACAAGGGAGAAAATGAAAAATGGGTCACTCGAACGTGCACAAGGCACCGGGGTAGTCATAACTTAGCAAAACTGATAGGGGTGCCCTCTAACGTAACAGCCTGACCCAAACGTGCCCGATCGGGCGACCTCACACAGCACGGAACGACGCGCTCGACTGAATGATGCCACAAGGGAGAAAATGGAAAACATGCCACCCAAACGTGCACAAGGCACCTGGGTGGTCACAACTTAGAAAAACTGATACGGGCGCCCTCGAACGAAATATCCCAACCTGGACGCACCAGGTCGAGTGACCTCACAAGGTGCGACATGGCGCACCTAACCAAACAATGCCACAAGGGAGAAAATGACAAATGGGTTGCCTGAACATGCACAAGGCACCCAGGCAGTCACAACTTAGCAAAGCTGATATGGGCGCCCTCAAGCAAAACAGCCCATACAAATGTCTTTCGTTGGGCGGCCTCACAGGACATGACCCGATCACCAAAAATAAATCCAAAACCCTAAACCCTAAACCCTAATATTGTTCCTAAACACTAACAACACTTGCCTCCTAAACGTCGCAATACTGGCACTTGACACAACTCTCGCAATACCGACACTTGTTCTTGTTATCCAAAAACTTGTATGCATCTATGTTATAGGAAAACATTTTCTTTTGTGCATGTTTCACTACAGAATAATTATGAGGATGGATCTTTTAGGGACTTCAATAAGAATGGAAAAAGGAAACTAGTCTTCTTGACTTCTAAATAATACAAAAACTAAAATAAGTAAAGAAAAGGAGGTAGTGTGAAGAGTTATCATCTGCAAAAAGTGCGTACTTCTTCGAAAATGAATGAGAATTATCTAAGATTTTCAAGAATAAATATGTTATATGGAACTTACAATTCTGCTCTAAATGAAAAATTGACTCAAGGCAGAGGATATACATTCAAAAAAATATATTTGGCGGAATTATTTTTTAAATATTTTTATAAAAGCGTTGGAAGACAGACGCCATACCAAACGCCTTATCCAAACATTGCAATAGCGACATTGAGCTCTAAGTGTTGCAAGACTAATGCACCCGGGTGGTCACAACTTAGAAAAACTGATACGGGCGCCCTCGAATGAAACGACCCGACCCAAATGCACCCAGTCAGACAACCTCACATGGCGCAACATGGCGCACCCGAATGAACAATGCCACAAGGGAGAAAATGGTGAACGGGCCTCCCAAACATGAACAAGTGACCCAGGCGGTCACAACTTAGCAAAACTAATATAGGCACCCTCTAACAAAATGGCCCAACCCGAACGTGCTCGGCCGAGTGACCTCACATGGCACGACAGGGCATGCCCGAGCAAACCTAACTCAATCCAACCTGTATGAATGTGTTTCCTTGGGCAGCCTCACATTACACGACCCAACCAGACCCAACTCGACATTCCCAAACGCATTTCCTTGGGTGGCCACACACAGCACAACCTGACCTGACCTGAAAGGGATATCTAAATGACCAAACGATGCCAAAAGGGAGGAAACGGAAAATGGGCTACCTGAATGTGCATAAGGAACTAGGGAAGTCACAAATTAGAAAAAATGATATGAGCGCCCTCGAACGAAACAACGCAACCTGGACGCAGTTGGTCGGGTGCCCTCACATGGCACGACATAGTGCATCTGACTGAATGATGCCACAAGGGAGAAAATTGCAAACGGGCCGCACAAACGTGCACAAGGCACCTAGGCGGTCACAACTTAGCAAAACTGATGCGGGCACCCTCAAACAAAACGGCCCGACCTGAATGCGCTTGGTCGAGTGCCCTCACACGGTGCGACACGACGCGCCCGACCGAATGATGCCACAAGGGAAAAAAATGGCAAATGGGCTGCTTGAAGATGCACAAGGCACCCGGGTGGTCACAACTTAAAAAAACTGATATGGGCACCCTCAAAGGAAATGGCCTAGCTCAAACGCGCCTGGTCGAGCGACCTCACACGATGTGACATGGCGAACGATACTAGTACAGGGGAGCAAATGAAAAATGGGCCGCCCGAATGTGCACAAGGCACTCGGACGGTCATAACTTAGCAAAACTAATAAGGGAGCCCTCGAACGAAACAGACTGACCCAAACGCGTCTGGTTGGGCAACCTCACATGGCGCAACACAATGCACCCAAATGAATGATGCCACAAGGGAGAAAACAAAAAATGGCCCACCTGAATGTGCACAAGGCACCCGGGTAGTCACAACTTAACCAAACTAATACAGGTGCCCTCTAACGAAACAAATCGACCCAAACATGCCCGGTTGGGCAACCTCACATGACGTGGCCGACCAAATGATGCCACAAGGGAGAAAATGGAAAACAGGTTGCTCGAATGTTCGCAAGGCACACGAGCGGTCACAAATTAGAAAAACTGATACGGGCGCCCTAGAATGAAACGATCCAACCTGAACACACCCAGTCGGGCAACCTCACATAGTGCGACACGGCACACTCGACCAAAGGATTCCACAAGGGAGAAAATGGAAAACAGGCCACCCAAACATGCATAAGGCACCCGAGTGGTCACAAATTACCAAAACTGATACGGGCGCCCTCGAAGGAAACAACTCGACCCGAACACGCTTGGTCAGGCGCCCTCATACGGCACGACACGGCGCACCTGTCCAAATGATGCCACAAGGGAAAAAATGGAAAACGGGCCGCCCAAATGTGCACAAGGCACTCGGGTGGTCACAACTTAGCAAAACTGATACAGGAGCCCTCGAACGAAATGGCCCGACGTGAACGTGCCCGGTCGAGCGACCTCACACTGCGTGACACAGCACACCTGATCGAACGATGCCACAAGGGATAAAATGGCAAATGGGCCACCCGAACACAAGGCACTCGAGCAGTCACAACTTAGCAATACTGATACGTGCACCGTCGAACGAATCGGCCCGACCCGAACGAGCCCTGTTGGGCAGCCTCACACGGCACAACACGCCACACCCAAATGAACGATGCCACAAGGGATCAAATGGAAAATGGGTCACGCGAACATGCACAAGTCACCCGGGCAGTCACAACTTAGAAAAAATGATACGGGCGCCCTCTAACGTAACAGCCTGACCCGAATGCACCCGGTCAGGCGACCTCACACATCACAACACGGCGCACCAGACTGAATGATGCCGCAAGGGAGCAAATGGAAAACGTGCCACCCGAACATGCACAAGGCACCCGGGTGGTCACAATTTAGCAAAACTAATATGGGTACCCTCGAACGAAATGGCCTGACCCGGAGGCACCCGGTCGGGCGACCTCACAAGGTGCGACATGGCATACCCAACCAAACAATGCCACAGGGGAGAAAATGGAAAACAGGCTGCCTGAACATTCACAAGGCACCCCGACAGTTACAACTTAGCAAAACTGATATGGGCGCCCTCGAACGAAACAACCCATACGAATGTGTTTCGTTGGGTGGCCTCACAAGACATGACCTGATCACCAAAAATAACTCCCAAACCCTAAACCCTAAGATTTTTCCTAAACATTAACAACACTTGCCTCCTAAACGTCGCAATACCGACACTTGACACAACTCTCGCAATACCGACACTTTTTCTTACTGTCGCAATACCGACACTTGTTCTTGTTATCTAAGAACTTGTATGCATATATGTTATAAAAAAATATTTTCTTTTGTGCATGTTTCACTACAGAAGAATGATGAGGATGGATATTTTACGGACTTCAATAAGAATGGAAAAAGGAAACTAGTCTTATTGACTTCTAAATAATACAAAAACTAAAATAAGTAAAGAAAATAAGGTAGCGTGAAGAGTCATCATCTGCAAAATGTGCGTACTTCTTCCAAAATGAATGAGAATTATCTAAGACTTGCAAGAATAAATATGTTAGATTGAACTTACAGTTATCCTCTAAATGCAATATTGACTCAAGGTAGAGGATATGCATTCAAAAAAGTACATTTGGTGGAATTATTTTTTAAATATTTTTATCAAAGCGTCGGAAGACTGACGCCTTACCAAACGCCTTATCCAAACATCGGAATAGCAACACTGAGCTCTACGTGTCGCAAGACAGATGCACCCGGGCTTTTAAAACTTAGAAAAACTGATACCGGCACCCTCGAACGAAATGGCCCGACCCAAACGTGCCTAGTTGGGCGACCTCACATGGCGCAACATGGCGCACCCGAACGAATGATGCCACAAGGGAGAAAATGGAAAACGGGCCGCTCGAACGTGCACAAGGCACCAAGGCGGTCACAACTTAGCAAAAGTAATACAAGCGCCCTCTAACGAAATGGCCCAACCCGAACGTGCCTGGCCAGGTGACCTCACACGGCGCAACACGACGTGCTCGACCGAAACAATGCCACAAGGGAGCAAACAACAAACAGGCCGCTCGAACATGCACAAGGCACCTAGGCGGTCACAACTTAAAAAACTGCTACGAGCGCCCCTGAACGAAATGGCCCAACCCCAATGTGCCTAGTTGGACAACCTCACATGGTGTGACATGGAGCGCCCAACCAAATGATGCCACAGGGGAGAAAATGGCAAAGAGGCTGTTTGAACATGCACAAGGCACCTAGGCAGTCACAACTTAGCAAAACTGATACGGGCACCCTCAAATGAAACGGCTCGACCCGAACACACTTGGTCGGGTGCCCTCACATGGCGCGACACGGCGTGCCCGACCGAATGATGCCATAAGGGAAAAAATGGCAAACGGGCCGCTTGAAAGGGCACAAGGAACCCGAGCAGTCACAACTTAGAAAAACGTATACGGGCACCCTCAAACGAAAGGGCCCGACCCGAATGTGCTCGGTCGGACAACCTCACATAGCGTGACACGGAGCACCCGACCGAATGGTGCCACAAGGGAGCAAAAGGAAAACAGCCGCCCGAACGTGCACAAGGCACCCGGGCGGTCACAACTTAGAAAAACTGATATGGGTGCCCTTCAATGAAACAGCACGACCTGAAGGCACCCGGTCGCGCGACCTGACACAGTGCAACACAAAACACCCGAACAAATAATGCCACAAGGGAGAAAATGGAAAATGGGCCACCCGAACATGCAAAAGGCACCTGTGCGGTCACAACTTAGCAAAACTGATCTGGGCACCCTCTAACAAAACGGCCTGACCCGAACGCACCTAGTCGGACAACCTCACACTGCGCGACACCACGCACCCAACCAAACGATGCCACAAGGGAGCAAATGGAAAATAGGCCGCCCGAACGTGCACAATGCACATCGGCGGTCACAACTTAGCAAAACTGATATGGACGCCCTCGAACGAAACGGCCCAACCTGAACGCACCTGGTCGGGCGACCTCACACGGTGCGACATGGCGCACCTGACCAAATGACGCCACAACGGAGCAAATGGGAAAAGGGCCGCCTGAATGTGCACAAGGCACCCGAGTGGTCACAACTTAGCAAAACTGATACAGGCACCCTCGAACGAAACAGCCCGTACGAATGTGTTTTGTTGGGCAGCCTCATAGGACAAGACCCGATCACCAGAAATAACTCCCAAACCCTAAACCCTAAGATTTTTCCTAAACACTAACAACACTTGCCTCCTAAACGTCACAAAACCAACACTTGACATAATTGTCACAATACCGACACTTGTTCTAACTGTCACAATACCGACACTTGTTCTTGTTATCTAAAAACTTGTGTGCATCTATGTTATAAAAAAATATTTTATTTTTTGCATGTTTCACTACAGAAGAATGATGAGGATGGATATTTTAGGAACTTCAATAAGAATGGAAAAAGGAAACTAGTCTTCTTGACTTCTAAATAATTCAAAAACTAAAATAAGTAAAGAAAAGGAGGTAGTGTGAAGAGTCATCATCTGCAAAAAGTGCATACTTCTTCCAAAATGAATGAGAATTATCTAAGACTTGCAAGAATAAATATGTTAGATTGAACGTACAATTCTTCTCTAAATGCAATATTGACTCAAGGCAGAGGATATACATTCAAAAAAGTACATTTGGTGGAATTATTTTTTAAATATTTTTATCAAAGCGTCTGAAGACCGATGCCTTACCAAACGCCTTATCCAATTGTCGCAATAGCGACACTGAGCTCTAAGTGTTGCAAGACTGATGCACCTAGGCTGTCACAACTTAGCAAAACTGATACAGGCACCCTCGAACAAAACAACCCGACTCAAACGCGCCTAGTCGGGCGACCTCACACGGCACAACATGGCGCACCCGAACGAATGATGCCACAAGGGAGCAAATGGAAAATGGGCCACCCGAACGTGCACAAGGCACTTGGGTGGTCACAACTTAGCAAAACTAATACAGGCACCCTCTAACGAAATGGTCCAACCCGAACGTGCCTGGCCAGGCAACCTCACATGGCGCGACACGACGTGGCCGACCGAAACGATGCCACAATGGAGCAAACAAAAAACGGGCCACTCGAACGTGCACAAGGCACCCAGGTGGTCACAACATAGAAAACTGATATGGGTGCCCTCGAACGAAATGGCCCGACCCCAACGTGCCCAGTCGGGCGACCTCACACGGTGCGACATGACATGCCCAACCAAACGATGCCACAAGGGAGAAAATGGAAAATAGGCCGCTCAAATGTGCACAAGGCACCTAGGCGGTCACAACTTAGCAAAAATGATACGGGCACCCTCAAATGAAACGACTCGACCCAAACACGCTTGGTCGGGTGCCCTCACATGGCGTGACACAGTGTGCCTGACCGAATGATTCCACAAGGGAACAAATGGCAAATGGGCCACCCAAATGTGCACAAGGTAGCCAAGCAGTCACAACTTAGCAAAACTGATACGGGCACCCTTGAACGAAATGGCTCGACCCGAACGCACCCGATCGAGCGACCTCACACGGTGCAACACAACACACCCGAATGAATGATGCCACAAGGGAGCAAATGGAAAACGGGCCTCCCAAACATGCAAAAGGCACCCGGGCAGTCACAAATTAGCAAAACTGATATGGGTGCCCTCTAACGAAATGGCCCGAACCGAATGCACCTGGTCAGACGACCTCACGCTCCGCGACATGACGCGCGTGACCAAACAATGCCACAAGGGAGAAAATGGAAAACAGGCCACCCAAACGTGCACAATGCACCTGGGTAGTCACAACTTAGAAAAACTGATACGGGCGCGCTAGAACAAAATGGCCTGACCTGAACGCACCCAGTCGGGTGACCTCACACAGTGCAACATGGCGCGCCCGACCAAATGATGCTACAAGGGAGAAAACGGTAAAAGGGTTGCCTGAACGTGCACAAGGCACCTAGGTGGTCACAACTTAGCAAAACTGATACAGGTGCCCTCGAATGAAATGGCCCGTACGGATGTGTTTCGTTGGGAAGCCTCACAGGACAAGACTCGATCACTAAAAATAACTCCCAAACCCTAAACCCTAAGATTCTTCCTAAACACTACCAACACTTGCCTCCTAAACGTCGCAAAACCAACACTTGACACAACTGTCGCAATATTGACACTTGTTCTAACTATCACAATACCGACACTTGTTCTTGTTATCTAAAAACTTGTATGCATGTATGTTATAAAAAATTATTTTCTTTTGTGCATGTTTCACTACAGAAGAATGATGACGATGGATCTTTTAGGGACTTCAATAAGAATGGAAAAAGGAAACTATTCTTCTTGACTTCTAAATAATAGAAACACTAAAATAAGTAAATAAAATGAGGTATTGTGAAGAGTTATCATCTACATAAAGTGCGTACTTCTTCCAAAATAAATGAGAATTATCTAAGACTTGCAAGAATAAATATATTAGATGGAACTTACAATTCTTCTCTAAATGCAAAATTGACTCAACGCAGAGGATATACATTCAAACTAGTACATTTGGTGGATTTTTTTTTTTAAATATTTTTATCTAAGCGTCAGAAGACCGACGCCTTACCAAACGCCTTATCCAAACGCCACAATAGCGACCCTGAGCTCTAAGTGTCGCAAGACTGATGCCTTATCCAAACATCGGAATGGCTACACTTTCTACCAATCTGTCGCAAGACCAACACTTTCACCCGATCTGTTGCAATTCCGACGCTTTGCTCCAAACGTCGCAATAGCAACACTTAGCTCTATGTGTCGCAAGTCCGACACTTTTATCCGATCTGTCACAATTTTGACACTTTTCTCCAAACGTCGCAAGACCAAAACATACCTCTAAGTGTCGCAATACCGACACTTGTCTCCAAATGTCGGTATAGTGACTGTTGTGGGTGGGATTTGAAAAATTGATAAAATTTGGGGAAATTTACGACATTTGGTCAAAAGTGTCAGAACTAAAGTGTCGGAATTTCTGCCAAATGTACTAGTTCGTGAAGCCTTGAAGCTTCACTCCCTCTTTCTGTCTGTACCATAATCCATACTCTGTAGTGCCCCTGAGATATCTCAAGACATGTTTCCCCGCATTCCAAAAGAGCTCAATTGTCTTAAGCATAACTTGAATTGGATGGTTAACTACACAAAAAATGTTTGGTCTGGAGTTCACCAAGTACATTAGTGAACCCACTAGCTACTTATAGATAGTAGCATCCACAACTTCTCCTAAAGTAGCATCCTCTTTCCTCCAATTTTCAGGAAGAGGAGTGTCCATGGATTTACAACTCTCCATGTGAAACTTAACCAGTATATCTTTGGCATACTTTACTTGAGAAAAAAAAAATTCACCATCCTGCTACCATATTTCCAATCCATGGAAATAGTGAAGGAATCCCATGTCCTTCATTTTGAACTCCCTTGCAAGATCTTCCTTGCATGAAGTTATCAACTGCTCATCACCTATAAAAATTAGATCATGAACATAAACTAAGATAATCAAGATCTTACCATCAACCACAAGCTAGTACAAGTTTGCATCAGCTTCACTTTTGGTGAAGCCCAAACTGGTGAAATAGTTGTCAAACTAAGTGTAACAAGACCAAGGTGCTTGCTTCAGCCCATACAGTTCTCCCTTGAGTCAGCACACAAGCAAATCACTGTCAAAGATCTCGAAACCTTCTGGATGTTATATGTACACTTCTTCCTCAATAACTCCATTGATAAATGTATATTTTACATACATCTCATGAACCTGCCATCCCATTTGCATTCAGAGTGCAAGGATAGATATAATGGAAGAGTACCTCAGGACTGGTGTGAAATTCTCCTAATAATCGATCCCCTCAAATTGTGAGAATTCCCAGGCAACAAATCTGGCCTTGTACTTCTCCACGCTCCCATCCGCTACTTGCCTCACCTTATAGATCCATGTAGATCCGACCACTATTTTTTTGACCAGTTTTGGGAAAACATTCCATGCACTATTCTTGAAAATGGATTCATACTCCTATATCATATCGTCAAGCCAAATTGGTTTTTCACTTCATCCTCAAAGGAATATGGTTTTGTTAAAATACACTTGATCATAAGAGCCATGTATATTGTAAACCTTTCTGGACACTGTCTCTATCTGCACAGTGAAGTAGGGGCTCCTACATTCTCTGTTGCATGAAATATTAATCTATCATCTTTCCTAGTGTGCCTTATACCATTTTTGGTGGATGGCTTTGCATGAGTGTTTTCTGCCACTCCATGATCCTCTGCATGTGGATACTCCAGATCTTGAGGTTTATTCTTTGGAACCAATAGTTCCTCCTCTGCATGCAAATCCAACTCCCTCTCAAGGGACAATCACATGGCTTTATCCTCATCAATTTTGATATCTCGTCTCACAAGAGTCATCCTATTGTTTGGAAAATACATACGATAGTTGTGGGGGTATTAGTGTACCCCACAATTATCCCAATCTTTGTTGTTGGTTCCATCTTCTTCCTGGCATCTCTGTTCACATGCACATAAACAAATGAACCAAAAATTTCAAAATATGAGACATCAGGTTTCTTACCAGTAAAAGCCTCCTCTAGTGTACTCATTCGAAGTATCCGATGAGGACAAAAATTTTGCACAAATACTGTTGTGTTGCATGCCTCAGCCCACAGATGCAACAATAGGCCCTGATCGTGGAACATTTCTCGTGTTGCAACCATAATTGTTCTATTCTTTCCTTCTGCGACCTCATTCTACTATGGGTTATGTGGTGCAATCAACTCTCTCTAAATTCCTTCTTTGCTCCAGAAGTTCTTGAATTCATTGGAGATGTATTGACCCCCATTGTATCTCCTAAGAGCCTTCACATGCTTCCATGTGTCTTTCTCCACTAGTACTTTGAACTGAAGAAATTTTGAGAACGTCTGATATTTCTTCTGCATGAAGTAGATCCAACACTTTATATAAAAGTCATCAACAAATATCACATAGTACTTATGGTTTGATGTCAAAGTAGTAGAGAATGGTACACACATGTCTCAGTGAACTCCCTCAAGTATATCTGAGGCTCGATTCTCTTTCTCATGAAAAGTGGCCTTTGCATACTTCCCCATAGTACATCCCTTGCATGTGTCTAACTATGCAAGAGTACCCTTGGGAAGACCCATATAAATCTGCTACATGACTTGCAAAGCTCCGTGGTGTAGATGGCCCAATCTCCTGTGCCATAACTCACCCTCATCCCAGCTCACCACTTTTTTTGCCTTACCCATCAATGTTGTGTAGCCATATACATCAATTTTAAAGAGATTCTTCACATGAATCCCAATATTCTTGGTTTTTCCTATTTCTTTGTGTTGAAGAAAATATTTTCCCTCATTGAAAACAACATCATAGCCTCTATCCTCCAATCTTGTGACTGAGACCAAATTTTTCTTCAAGCTTGGTACATGCATTAAATATTTTAATTGAAAGGTTTTACCTTACTGTCTATGGAAGGTAACTATAGAAATCCCAGTAGCATTGTACCGTGCTTCATCACCCATTTTGATATGCATCTGAATGTCCTTATTCTCCAAGCTACTGAAAAGTTCCTTGTCTCCCTCCATGTGAAAGGATGCACCCCTATCCAAGTACCAGACCGATCCCATTTCACTTGACACCATGCACGCAATGAGTGAGAATTCAAGCTCAAATTTCATGGCCAAAGCCTCACCAGCTACAGATCCTGAAGCCTCCTTGTTCTTCTTCTTTTGTGGACAATTAGTGGCATAATGTTCGTGGTCGTGACAGTGAATACACTTTACTCTAGACATGTCGCACTTCTTTCCATCATTCCCAGACTCATATTTGGAATGAAATTTATTTCCTTTCCCATTCTTCACCTTGGTAGCCAAAGGAAAATCTTCTTCATCATCATTCTTAGATGAAGATCGATCCTTGTTATTCTACTTGAATTCTTCTTGCACCAAATCTGACCAAATTCGTTCTCGATCTGGCAACTTTTCCCTTCCATTGACAAAGTCCTGATAACTATGCCAACTCTTGGGAAGTCATAAAAGAGATAGGCTCACCAAGTCATCATTTTTTAGAGTAATTTCGATGCTCCCAAGCTCATCCTAACATTGGAAAAACTTTGTTAAATATTTCGGCATGGTGTCGCCTTTCTCCATTTTCATTTTCTTAAGCTTGTCCTTCAGTGCCTATTTTCTATGATCGCTGCTGATCTAAAATAGATCTGCCAAATATTTCCACATTTCATATGGTGTCGATTTTCCATGCATACTTGAGACAATGTGGTTTCGTACTCCCTCCAATAAGATCCTCCTCTTCTTTGCAACCTTTTTTTCCCAAGCATCAATATTTGCAACATCTGCTACAATGGGTTTGGGAACATCATTGTCAATGACTTATTTCAACCCATTGTCCTCTAGTACTACCTCCACCATGTCTTTCCACAAAATATAGTTACCTGCCCTCGAGTGCATACTCCAATCTCAAGCCATTGAAATCCATTTCGATCCTTAATCACCTGTCGCACCAAGAATGCTTTTTGCATATTCGAATTCTATTCAATCACAAACTTAGCTTCTCCTCCATTATAGTGATATAATGTGCTCTTATACGATGTATAAATTAAACACAATAGCCAATCACATGAATTAAATAAAGAATCAAATCAAACCACAACACATATAATTTCCCGGGGAAAGCTTTCTACTCAAAACCCCTTTACCTTCTATTGTATATTCACCATGGAATCATGAAAAAATTACAATGCACTCTTCTCACAAGAGTCTCGTGCACTCTCACAACTGCCTCACACTATCTTGGAAAAAATTGACCAACACTTGGCCAATTCTTAGTCTCTAAACAACTTGCATTTCTTTTGTAATTCCTGATGAATGAATTCCCTATTCTTTAGGAATTTTTCCCTTCCAAAACTATGCAAGGATCATGGGCAATCCAATGGGTGTGTTTTTGCATGATGGCAACCTACTAATCACACATCTGATAGTTAAAATCCCTTTAAACTTTCTCCCAAATGGGTCTCCACTCGAATTTACATGCATGCAGCTATTAATAGTAAATCATCAGTTGCATGGTCGATCATTGATTGTGAATTAAATAATATTTAACTCACTTGATCTCTCACTAGTGCAACAAATAGTTACAACTAGTTCAACTGAATCTAACTCACCTAACTGAGTTATTTGATTACCGATGCATTAAACTAATGCAGCAACTAAAATTTGAGCTCCATAACTAATGGAATTACTCTTCATTACTCACCAACCACCCTCAAATCGAAATACATTAGTTAACTAAGTTTATCACACTCAATTAACTATTACAAGTGATCATGAGATAAGATTACATTTTATTGTCCAATTTAATTAAGGAAATATTAAATTAGGCATTGCACCAATCTAATAAATTAAATTGTCCTTCACACTAATGTATTGCTAGGACATGTTGGTCTCACACTAGTGTGTGTGCTGCAATTTCTTATTGGACATCAACAATTACATCCCGACATCTGGTGATATGGATAGGAAGTCGCATCTACCCATGGTATTGTAAGTGGCATCTATAACGTGGCATTCATACACACATAGTATTTATCCACCCATGGTATTGTAAGTGGCATCAACCCATGGTATTCATTCACCCATGGTATTTTACCCACTCATGGAACGTATATGTGGTATTGTAACTAAAAAAACTATAAGTAACTAGTCACATTTTCTAAAAGGAGAGATTGTCCACCTCAATGTAGATTTTACTATTATTCTTTGTTTTAGTAAAAAAAATATTTTTTTCTTCATTTATGAAATGCTCTCTCCTTTTCTTAACATTCTAATTCCTTAGATCTCGGGAGTCTTCCCACCCTCTCCCCCAAAGTTTTCTAAGTCTTTGGGTCCTCCCCCCAAGATCCATATTAGTACTATCAAATTGAGTTTATTAATCCATGGGAATGAGGGTTTTAAGGATATTACAGTTTTCAAAAAATTTCATCCAACTTCATACCAGTGTCATAACTTTGACATAGCACTTTCTTGGGCCACGTCGGAATAATAATGTTTTTTCACTTTTTTCCAGGAATTGTTTTTGGGAAGCAAGTTTGAAGGTCAGATATGAAAATTGTGGTACAAAAAAAAAAAAACAATAACATATCTAGATTCTCCCTGTGACAAAATACCTAGATTAAGAAAAAAATATCGGTAGAATCAGATTTTGGATAAGGGAGATATTACTGATTTAAAATCATATGTGTTGCATACATTTTTATGATGGAAATTCATGGATAATGGATATCCTATATTTTTTTGTGGTTTTTATGCAAAAATTCATAAAAATTATTGAAGATCTGAGTCCCTCTTGAAAAATCACCCAAATTCAAAAAACAATTGGTCGAACCAGAGTTCAGATGAGGGAGGTATCGCTGATTTAAAATCCTCTATTTTTTCAAAAAAAATTTGATGATGGGACAATTGCAACCTGCATACGAGTTTCTAGAGTGTATAGATAGGGATTTAAATCATATGGGAATATGCAGAATGGTCATTCGATTTCAAAAAATAATTTATAATAACGATTCAAAGTTATATTGACCTCGTTATTCCCATTTTAAATTTTTATATGTGGAGCATCATTCAGAGTGGGTTCCCTTTGGAGACGTTCCCTCCCACCATGCTTTAGTAAGAACCTGATTCACATTAATCAGTTTCATAATAGTAGCATATGACTTGGTATATTTGGATATGTGCCCTCCCACCCTAGGTTATGTAGGCACCTTCTACTTCATCAACAATCAACATCACGGGTATGGGTCAACCACACAAAATCATTGTCATAGAAGTCAATTTGCTAGGTCGCACATTGTTAGTATCATAGTTGGTCACAAGCATTATAAGGTATCTATATCCTTGTATCTTCATTTTTCATGGTTATTGGGCATCCACAAACCTAGACTTCATTGAAGTCTATTTGATAGGTCACACATTGTCAGTATCGGAGTTGGTTAGAAGCATTGCAAGGTATCTCTATCCTCGCATATTTTTTCATCACATTTATGGTTTAACCACACAAAACCCTTTTCTTTGGTGGCTCTTCCTATTCAACACATACTTCTCAGGAAGTAACTTCACACAATGGGGAAAATTTATTCTTAAGGAGGGAGGAATTATCTGAATGGAAAGTGGCATATACCCATGGTATTCATTCATCCATGGTATGTATCCAATAATGGTATTCATCCACCCATGGTATTCATCCTCCCATTGAATATACCCATGTTATTGTAAGTGGCGTCCACCCATGGTATTCATACACCTATGGTATTTTTCCACCCATGGTATTGTAAGTGGAATCTACCCATGACATTCATTCACCCATGGTATTTTACCCATCTATATAATTTGCATGTGGTATTGTAACTAAAAATCACTATAAGTAACTAGTCACATTTTGTAAAAGGAGAGATTTTCCACAACAATATAGCTTTTAAAGTTATTCTTTCTTTTAATAAAAAATTTCTTTGTGTTTTTATTTACTATGTGTATTCTCCTTTTTTTGACATTATAATTTTTTAGATGTTGGGGGCCTCCCTCCAAGATCAGTTTTATTTTTTCAGATCTTGGGGGCCTCTTCCCAAGATCCAGATCATCTTGGGTTTTACTATGTTTTTCCTCTTTCAGGAAATTCATGCGTCCTAATTCCTTTATAACTTTTTCATGTATTTAATCTTACTGGAATCATTTTCAAATGGATTTTATGGAGAGAAATTAATTTTATAGTTATTGTTTACATTATTCTATGAAAAAAATAAAAATTTCTCAATCTAGGTAATAGTTACTTCAAAGTTCATCAAAAACATGCTTTCAGGTTTCAGTAACTCACGTGTGTTGGGAAGGGACTCTTCCAGTGTGAAACTTAGGCTTAAAACGACTCTAACCATTTTACTCTATATTTAATGTTTGTATTATGATATTTAACTTACAATTCTGGTTACTGTTAATGTCCTTATGTGGAAATGGGGTTACAACCCCTGCAACAACAATTGTCCCCTATTACTAATTTAACTAAAACTCCACATAGAGATGACATTTATTTCCTGCGTTATATTATTATATTATAGTTCATAGCATAATACATGTTTCCTCTATCAAGAAAAATCATAACTTCACACAATTTCTTCGATGCAAAACAAAATTTCTTCTAGTCTTCACAATTCATAACTTACTGCAATTACTTATTTATAGAACATTTGTTATTTTATTTTTATAATTCATGAATTAATCCATTTTATTCTATAAATAAAATAATCATTTTTGGGAAGTAAATAGCATTGACAAAATCATTATTAGAAACCCTTCTTATCATTCTTCTAGTACTTTTATCATTTCTTGGAAACAAAATACACAATTTTGTTAGAAAAATGATTGATTCACTTCATTCTATTTTCACAATAAAATAAAAGGGTAATTCACTTATCAAAAAGTTACTTTTCCAAAGATTGAATCAGAAGAGACATCGTTTAGTCCTCCCAACCTATGAGGCTATAAATGACATCCAAACCCCCCTATTGTCTTCAATTTCCAAAACATTTTAATACAGTCGCTCTTCTAGAGCCTCAAGACTAGCTATCAAGATTGGAATTCCTTCCTTGTAAGGGTTTCCGCTAGTTTTTACTAGCTCAAGAGTACCCATCTACAAATATCTTCTTTATGACACCGTCCTATCAAATATTTCACTTCATTCCTCCTTTTCGGCCATCTCCTCTTCCATATGACATTTTCTCTTTTATCTCTATGGAGAGGGGAATAATTGTTTCTTTCAACTAAAATTTGGAAACTGAGATTTCATTTTTAGAAGCCTTTTCCTTTTCTTTCTCTCAAAATGTCCAATGTTTTTCATAAAAAAATTAATAATTATCTATTCAAGTTTCATATTTTCTCCCTTCCTTTACCAACATATTTATTAATTTTAATCAAAGTAAAAACAAGAACATGTAAGATTTATGTAGAAGATCAAGGGTGTTACAGATAAAAACATATTTACCAATAAGATATTGATATAATGACAATTAATAAAAATAAATTAAATTAATTTGATATTTTACAATTATTATATTATGACTCAATAATAATTTTTTTTTATTATATAAAAATTGAAATAGAAAATAGTAAATAACATACAATTTA
Organism: Pinus albicaulis; assembly: GCA_034641835.2. Taxonomy (NCBI): domain Eukaryota; kingdom Viridiplantae; phylum Streptophyta; class Pinopsida; order Pinales; family Pinaceae; genus Pinus; species Pinus albicaulis. The sequence goes on from CM076580.1 coordinate 1,447,875,961, forward strand.
TATATTATTCCACATATTATTAATTGAAAAATTGTTTTTCACTTCCCAAGGAGTCTTTGTTCAACATTAGATCATATAATCCATGGGATGGTGATATCTTATTCTATTTATAGACTCAAAATTTTTAGCCTCAACTATCGTGTCATAACAATTAGTGCATATACTATATTGTTAAACAATACCTTGTTGTTGTGAGCAAACAACAACAACAACAATGACCATGCTACATTTGAACCTACAAGAATGCATTTGAACTAGTGTAACCATCTCCTCCCACACTTACACAAGTTCACAGGTCCATTAGGGTAACTATGTGATGAGGATTTACTATGATATGATTCAATCCCCTAAATCACCTTAAATAAGTTGAATCGATAGAAAAAAACAGTATGACCTTCCTCGGGAGCTAAAGGATCCTTGGAGGATAAAACACCCTTCGTGGTGTCAAAAACCTCAGTTAAATTTCCTTTTCACTAATTTGGACTCCCAACTGCATGCACATGCTTGTATCCATGTGACTCTAGACCTCTAGTCAAATTCATAACCACTGCAAGGGTGCAACTATAGTCTTTTTTAGCTAGTTTTGTTCCTAAGACAGGGATAATTGTGCCACCTTTTCAGAGCTAGACTCCATGTCACTACCAATAACATTATGAGACATTCCAGAATGATAAATTATATAAAGAAAAATATTCTAACACAAAAATTGATCAAGGAATTGACCTAACAAAGCCTAAGCATGACAGACATTTCATCGAACACGTTGTGAACCTGCAATCCTCATGCTATAATGAATATATGAAACTCAAGGTTGTATACTTATCTAAAAATCACCATGAAGGTCCAATTTATTCCCATAATAGCTGCAATAACAAATATTAGGCCATGCATTAAATAGCCATTCATTTACTAATAAAAATGTGTTAAGAAACATAACTAGAGTCTTCCACGAAACCATGCTTATAAATAGCATATAACCAAAATAATATGAGTAATAAAACAAAAATTAAAGAATCATATTAACAAGTAAAAATACTCATTAAATACGTGGGGAAAATAGTTTTTCTTAACATATGAAAAACCCAACCAAGTGAAGGATTTCGACGTAGAACCCAATCATAGATTGGTCTAAACCAATTATTTATTTCGGCCAATCACCCTTGTGCCATATTCAAAGCATGAATGTGGAACTTACAACAAAACAACCAAGGTTTCATCGGGCTTCACCACAATCTCACTATCTAATGGTCAAGGATTCCTAGGCACAATCCCTCATCTATACAACAGGTCTTTACCTTATATCCCACTAAGTGATTCATGGGCTAAAACATGAAGCATATACTACCCGACTTTACCACAATCCCACCACAGAAAAGTGGAGGGATCACTAGGCCTATAAAATAATGGATGCCTCTATATATCTCCACCTAAACTGTAATGAATTTATCTGTCTCCAACCTCTATTATTTACCATCTATCCCACTGCTTACCGGTCAAAAATTTCTAGGCCCAACATGGACATACACAATGAGGCAATGATGATTTACTGTAATCCCACCTTAGCCATTCCAGGGATTCCTAGGCCTTCTATTTCTTCTTGAGACCCCCAAACTCAATTTCAAAACCATCTGGTAATGTAGCCAAACCTAGTAAAACGAAAACTACATTACACCATGGCTATCCATAAATGGCAAGGCAAGGTGGAAAACCACTATCACACCTGACTAAACCCATTCCAATGACAAAAATAGAACTAAATTTTGGAAATACTGGGGGGTTGAATCAATATTCATTTCAGTTAGAGCATTAGTTAATATTAAATTATTATCAGTGTTTGTAAAATTATAGCAGCAAACAAGAGGAACACAAATGCACACAGTTTTTAAGGTGGAAACCCACTCTGAGACAAAAACCACCTAATGCTTTTCTAATAATTCTTTAATATTCAACTCCAATTGAAAATGAAGCTCCAACTTCCTAGAATCTAGAAAAGCATTCTTCTCTAGCTCCCACTGGGTGGACGCTCCAACGCCCAAGATTCTTCAGTAGTCAACTGAATGGACTCCCCAACACCCAATGAGCTGCAACTCACCCTAGCACCACCCTACCACCCTATAGAAGAATAAAATAAGAATGGACTCCTGTACAAGGGAAAATGATTCACTTTACAATGATATAGAATGAATTAGAAGAAGAAGATATACTAGACCATAACCCCAACTTTGACACAACCACCTAATGATGATCCTAGACCTCCCAACACTACCTCTTCAACCCTTGGCAGACAGACACTAGTACAATTTTTACAATAATGTATTTACAATGACTTAGTACAATGATTGTATGCAGTGCTTCCCACTTGAAGACATCATACAATGAACTTCTTACTGATATTATGCACCTTGGTTGATGCTCTTGTCATGCTACCCTCTGCTGCACCTTGCTTTGCTTTGCTTCCATAGAAAGTCTGGTCCTTTGCAACCCTTGACAATGCATGATCTAGCTTTTTCTTGCCTTCTAGGAGCTCGATATTGAATCTAGTGTATCTTTGTCATCTTAGATCCTCAATATCTGGTTTTTGGTCCTATAGTAGTGCTCTGATTTTTCTTTCCAATGCCATGAGTTTGACCCAATTTCGATTGTTCAAGAGATATTTATACCCAATCTCTCACAATGCCCTAATTATGGACTGTTTCAGTAGAGCGAACTTGTACAACATTCCACATGTCACTGTTTCTTCATTTGGCTCTGAAATTGATAAAGAAAAAACTAAGTTATGTGAAATATCTGTCAATTTTTACAAAATTCAAATCTGATACTCAGAGAGAGAATTATGTTGATTTTACCAAGGTCACTTCTTTGAGATGAATTTCGGGAGCTTGCAAAAACCCTGACTTCCATAGATCATATCTCCAAAAATTTTGTGCACCTTGATCCGAAATTTTTACAGCAGCTTCCTCAGGATTTCCTCTTCGCCTCATAAAAATTTCACCTTCTTAACCTTCGTATAAAAAACTTTAGAGAGAAAATTCCATGATTACCTGTTTTAGATAGCGAAATCCCTTGCCTAAGAAGGAAATGAAGATCACAATTAATATAAATGCTTAGATTGAGAGGGGCTTCAACGAGTGAACGTGGGAGGGATTTTAGGAGTTTAAAAAAATATTAATTTTGACTTTTTAATGACCCATGCCCCAACCCCATGGGATTTTAGCCCACTAACTGTGGGTAAAAACTTCAAACATGAATATCTCTCAAACCGTGAAGAATTACATGGCGTGCCATATATCAACGGAAACATCTGGAGAAGTAGAAACAATAAAAAGCATTATTGAACCAAAATATATTAATTTGGTAGGTCAAAATTTCCATGCAATATTGGGTTAGCCCCTGGTGCTGCTTGAGTTGACATCAATGACAACTTCTGATCAACAATCTCCCCCTTTGGCATTGATGGCAACACAAGTACTCCCCCTGCGATCATGACCCCTCTTCTTACAACATTCTCTCCCCCTTTGACATCAATGGCGAAGGGTAACTCCCTCTAAAACACAACCATCTTGTGGACCTGTACACACTTCACTCCCCCTGACACATAACCGTCCTGAAAACCTGTAATCTACTTCCACTCCCCCTTTATATTCTGAAAAAAAAGGAAAATCTAATGAGAAATTGGGAGAATCCTAAGCTTTTGGCGAAGATATTCCAATGCTGGAGAATATTTAAGATGTGATTCTTTTGGTTCTGCTTAGAATCTCTCTACTTTTCCAACTGCTTGCATAACATCTTGTTGGGAGGTTGTTACATATAGAAGACTACTAATCATAGATATGTACAACCTTTGATCCACATCCTTAGATGAGTCGTCTATGTTCAATTTGCAACCTGTTACCATTGGACTAAGGATGGGTTTGCAGTATTCCATTTTAAATTTCTTGAGAATTTCCTTGATGTACTTGGCTTGAAAAATAAATATTATTTTCTCTTGTTGAGATATTTGAAAACCTAAGTAGTATGTCAGCTCACCAAGTAAAGACATCTCGAAATCACTTTGCACCTTTGTAGCAAACTTCTTACTTTGTCGATCACCATTGCTACCAATTATTGTATCATCCTCTTTAGCTATTAGACATGCTTTTGTTGCTTCATCCAGAACATATATGTCATTTGGAGCTCAACTTGTTGTAGCCACAATTTCACCATACATGCCTTTCCTGATTTCACATTTTGTGGATCTGAATAGTATTGTGTGTCCTTGATCACACATTTGTCCAACACTGACCAAACTGTGATTCATGTTTTCAACCAATAGAACATTCTTGGCTAGAGCATCTTTGCTTCCGAGAGTGACAGTACCTAATCCTATAACATTTGAAGATCCATCATTTACAAAGGACATGGTTCCATCCTTCTTCTCTTTTAGAGATACAAATTTATTTCTATCTCCAGTCATATGCGTTGAGCAACCACTATCAACATACCACACATCTTTGTTCTTTTGAGCCTTGAAAGTGAGAGCACAATTATCATTCTTCTTATTCTTCCATGTTTGTTCATTCTATGGCTTAAAAGATTCTTCTGGAGGATTTTCAAGTCTGCAGTATTTGTCTATGTCTCCAAAGTTTCGAAATTTGTAACATTCAATATTATTTCATAAATGTTCAAATATATTGATGTTTCACTGAGCACTGGGAGGTTCATCTTTGACAGATCTCCTAGAATTGTATTTTTTCCTAGGGTACGTGTGACATTCTACAACTTTATGACCAAATTTTCCACATGAATAACAGTAGCCATAAAAAATATGTTGGTACATGGATCGAAATTTCTATCTAGGAATTGTCTTCCAAGGCTGTTCTTGTGAATCTTGTCCAGTGAAGTCTACATGCATGTCAGATCTCATAGGTTCATTGTATTTTGTTGTAAAAGGTCCTGCTTCTTCTTCTTTGTAACCGATGATAGTTCTATCGTTCCAAGATCATTTATTGTTGATGAGTTCTTCCAATGCGCTTGAGCTGTTGGCATAGTTTTGGATAGTTTTTCCTTTCTTCACTTCCTCACACAGCGAGACTACTTCGGCTTCTAATTCTTCCCTTTCTTTGTTGCTTTCTTCCAACTTCTTTTGAAGTGACTCTTCAATGCATTTGTGTTCTTCAACTTCAATTTTGAGATCTTGAGCTTGTTCTTCAAGATTATTGGAATGAATCTTCTCTTCCTTGAGATATTTTATAAGCTTGATTGCTTCCTTATAAAATACTTCTATGGTCATTCCTCCTTCTTCATTGTTTGATACCTATTGTTTATAGTGCTTGGGTTTATTATGCTTCACCATAAACAATAAACTCTCATTGGCTTCTTCTTCACTATCATTTTCTTCATCGGATGATGAGCTATCTTCTTTAGAGAGAAAGTTCCTTTTGGATCCTTGCTTGTTGAATTTCTTAAAGCCTTTCTTTCCGTTTGAGTTGCCATCGTTTCTGTTTGGACATTTTTCTGCAAAATTCCCAACCTCATTACAGCTGAAACATATTAATGGAAGTTTACCTTTGAATTTTCCCTTACCAATTTTTAGTTTTCTCATGAAGCAAGCATATTCTTCATCTGAAAGACCTTCTTCATCATCTCCCTTTTCTTCACACTTGCAGGTGCATGTCTTTTCAATTGAATGTTGTTTATCCTTATTGGTTATCTTAGATGCAACGAATGCAGCTTCTAGATGCGAAGTACCCTCTTCTTCATCAAGTCTCATTTCATATGCTATGAGAACTCCATGTGATTCCTCTTTGCTGAGTTTTTCCAAATTTGCATTGTATTCTAAGACCGATACCTTTGGGTTGAAACTCCCTGATAACATTCTAAGAATCTTCTGTATAATAGTCTTCTCATCAAATGGCTCTCCCAATCCCTCCAGAGTATTAGTTATTTCATCAACGTATTGGAAGTATGCAGCGATGTTTCAGTCTTTTTTCATTCTTAGTTGCTCAATTTTTTCTCTATAGATTTGAAGCTTTGCTTCTTTGACATTTGAGTCACCTGCATATATATTCTCAATCTTTTCCCATACATTTTTGGTAGTTTTATGACCCAACACCTTATGATAAGCAGATTAAATAAGTCCACTGATAATAATATTCTTTTCTTTTGCATCATTTACCAAATTCTTCTGACCTTTTTCATCTGTAGTTGATGTAAATCCATTTTGAATAGTGTCCCATAATTCGTAACCTTGCGCCAAGAGATAGACCTCCATTCTTCCTTTCCAGAGTGCATAATTATTTTCATTGAATATAGGTACACCATTATTGGTATGCTCCATGACCTCCTTCCAGTTGTTAAACTGCTATTGAAGGAACGAAGCTCTGATACCAATTGTTGGAAATACTTGGGGGGGGTTGAATCGGTATTCCTTTCAATTAGAGAATTAGTTAATCTTCAATTATTATCAGTGTTTTTACAATGATAGCAAAAAACAAGAGGAACACAAATGCGCATAGTTTTTAAGGTGGAAACCCACTTCGGGACAAAAACCACCTAATGCTTTTCTAATAATTCTTTAATATTCAACTCCAATTGAAAATAAAGCTCCAACTTCATAGAATCTAGAAAAGCATTCTTCTCTAACTCCCACTGGATGGACGCTCCAATGCCCGAGATTCTTCAGTAGTCAACTAAATGGATGCCCCAACACCAAATGAGCTACAACTCACCCTAGCACTACCCTACCACCCTGTAGAAGAATAAAAGAAGAATGGAGTCTCGTACCAGGGAAAATGGTCCACTTTACAATGATATAGAATGATGTAGAAGAAGAAGATATACTAGACCATAACCCCAACTTTGACACAACCACCTAATGATGATCCTAGACCTCCCAACATTGCCTCTTCAACCCTTGGTAGATATACACTAGTACAATTTTTACAATAATGTATTTACAATGACTTAGTACAAAGATACCTCTACAATGATTGTATGCAATTCTGCCCACTTGAAGACTTCATATGATGAACTTCTTGCTGCTGTTATGCACCTTGGTTTTTTATCTTTTCATGCTACCCTCTGCTGCACCTTGCTTTGCTTTTCTGTCGTAGAAAGTCTGGTCCTTTGCAACCCTTGACAACACATGATCTAGCTTTTTCTTGCCTTCTAGGAGCTCGATATTGAATCTGGTGTGTCTATGTTATTGGATCCTCAATGTTTGATTTTTGGTCTGTCAGTAGTCCTCTAAGTTTTCTTTCAATGCCACAAACCTAACACAATTTGGATTCTTCAAGAGATTCTCCCAATCTCTCACAATGCCCTAGTATGGATTCTTTTAACGAGAGCGAGCTTGTCACCTTTGCCATGTCGTTGTTTCTTCATTCGCTTTGAAATTGATGAGTGAAAAATATATTCTATGCACTATCTGTCCTTTTTATGGAGATTCCAATCCGATACTCAGGAGCGGGTTATGATGATTTTACCAGGTCACCTCTTTGAGATGGGTGAGGAGCATGCCAAAGCCACGGCCCACGGATGATATCTACAAAAAATATTATCGGCAATCTGAACGTTTCGTGAGATCCTCATAGTTTCATTACTCTTATAAAATTTCAGCTTCTGAACCTTCATAGAAAAAAAGTTAGATTGAAAATTCCAAGATGACCTGTTTCAGATGGCTGAATCCATTGCATAAGGAGGAAGTGAAGATCACAATTTATATGAATGCTTAAGTTGAGAGAGGCTTCAACAAGTGAATGTGGGGGGAATTTTAGGAGCTTAAAAAATATTAATTACGACTTTTCAATGACCCATGCCCCAACCCCATGGGGTTTTAGCCCACTAACTGGGGGTACAAACTTCAAACATGAATATCTCTCAAACCGTGAAGAATTACATGGCGTGCCATATATCAACGGAAACATCTCGACAAGTAGAAACCATAAAAAGCATTATTGACCCAAAAAATATTAATTTGGTAGGTCAAAATTTCCATGCAATATTCGGTTAGCCCCTAGTGCTGCTTGGGTTGACATCAATGACAACCGCTAATCAACACTAAATACACACATGCATATACCATGCATCTCAAAACTAGCAAGGATATCATACATAAAACTCAATACCTACAAGTAATCATGATGTAGTTGCTTGATCCAACTCTTCCTTTCTTGATCTTTTCTTCCCTTTGATATCGTGTACTTCCTTTGACTTCCTTTATCCATTGGTAGAGTTCTCTATGAATACTCTAAGTGTACAAGAGTATGAGAGAGAGAAAATAGAGAGAGAGCTCCAAGTTATCACTGTAAAAAATGGCATGAGCTGATCCACAGAAGCCTTTTTATCAATGAGGCCTCTAATTTTTTCAAATTTCCATTACTTTCCTTCATTTTCCTCCTCACATGCAACCTGTGGCCTTTCACCTTCCCTTTCTCATATTTTCCATTATTTTAATAATAAAAATGTAAATAATGAATCTCTCCATTTTAATGCCTTTGAAAATTTCCCCTATCCATAATAAACTAAATGAAACCCACTAAGATGCTTTTCCCAACATCAAACTTGGAATACGTGTCCCATAACCTTTTTTTGTTTTTTTCCTATATTAACGTTATTACATGGATTTTAACGAGGGGATGATACAGACCCCTCCCCCTTAAGGAAACACCATCCTCAATGTTATTGAAAACCAAAACATAATTCCAAGGGATATTTATAACTTAGCTCGTTGTAATACTTACAATGAACAACCTCCTCAAAACATAAAAAAAAATTCTCGTCTAATAGATATTTATAACAAAAATCATTATGGTGTTTACAATAACAAGCACATATAATCATGCACATTTTATTCAACCAAAAAATAAGAAAGTGTCTATGGAGCTTTATATATCTAGCTTGATATAGTATTTTCAATAATATACACATGTACACATATGCACATTTTCTCGACCAACAAATAAAAGGATATGGTGCTTGCATCTCCAAAAAGGGGATCCATAGGCTCGCACCTCCACCATCAAAAATAGAACCATGATTTAACTATTTTCCAAGAATTCCAGAATCCACTACCACATTAAAATCTACATCTAATGTCTAGCGCTACAATCATGTGCAACTTGTTGTCTCAAAGAAGAATCATTGGCTCATTCTTCTAGGGCACCTTCCCAATTTGCATATGATTCCATATGGAAATGCTAATGACCAAAAATAATATGTTCTGAAAACTTCCCTTCTCAGATCCACAGTCCCTCTAGTAATTCAGTAACCCTCTTCTATGCAACCACTCCCCTTCCAAGTTCTTTGACATCCCCTTTCTTAGGTAATCGATTAGTTGGCAAGTTTTCCTCGAATTGGAAGGTCCAAAACCGAGGCTTATCCTTGCCTTGAACCATCATACGAGTCATACAATGATCAATATTGGGCACCAATGTCCCATAGTGGACCTTCTCCTTAATGTTTTGCTAGCATACTAGTGCATATTCCAATTCCTTTTGTTGTTGCTACAAATTCTCTGGTATTCAATCCAACCACTCAAACTACGTATTTTCCATGCTTTCCTGTACCAACCATATAATTTCCATTTGACTCAAAAATAATTTAAATAAACTCAAATCATACCTGATCTGTGTTCGGTGAATAAGTTACACCTACAATTGTATTCACTTCCTATCATGACAAGTCAAACTAGTTTTTTGATCAAATCATCATGTATAAACATATCATATTTGGTTAGCTAAATGTAACTGTCATAAAAAAATTAATATATCACAAGTAACTATCATAAACCATAGTCATAGATCACATGTAATCATCAAAAACCAGAATTATTGACCACTTTCATAATTAAAACTGAAATAAAATATTGATACTTATCCTTTAATCGATCCTTAGCTTCTACCATTGTGTTTGTCCTTTTTGTACTCACATCAGATCATTTTCAAAACCCGATAAGCACCCAATGCCTTATCTTCAATCACGTACACATACACACAATATATGTCACACACATACACCCATAAATGGTGTACCACCTAACACATACACCTACACTTGGTTTACCCCAAAACACAATACATACAGCTACACCTGTTGTACACCAAAACACATAAACCTACACCTGCTGTACAACACAACACACAACCCTACACCCAATGTACAACACCATAAATACACCTACCTCTGGCATAAAACACAACACATACACCTACAACTAGTGTACCCCACAACATAATACATACACCTACACCCAGTGTACAACAAAACACATATATGTATATAGAGTACAAGACAATGAATATACATTTCATGATACAAGCACTACACATAACATAATACCACATGTATACAACACAAAGTGTATGATATGTACACAATACCATATGTACAACAACACCATATGCACAACATGTACATGGAACCACCTCTACACTACAACACCTGCATAACGTGTACACAACACCACATGTACATATCACCACCTGCATAACATGTAAAAAAAACCACAGGTACACAAAACCACCTTCACAACGTGTACGTAATGCCACATGTATATAGAACCACATGCATGATGTGTACACAACACCACACACAACATGATGTGTAGGAAATGTAGACATCACCACCTGCACACAACACCCCAAGTACAAAATGTACACAACACCACATTTACAATCATGCACACAACACCATATTTACATAGAACCATATATACAACATGCACACCATGCCATATGTACACAACACTGCATATGAAAAATGCACAAAGTACCATGTGTACACAACATCGCATATCCAACATTAACAAAACACCATATGTAGATAGTACCACATATCCATTATGCATACAACACCATCTAGACACATCACTGCATAAACAACAAGTACACAACATCATTCATACAAAACACCACATATACAAGGTGTACATATAACCATATATACATGACACTTCATATACAAGTTGTACATATCAACATATGTACACAACACTGCATGTACACAAAATAGAAGGTACAACATGCACAACATGTAAAACATATACACAACAATAGTACTCCACATCCAGAGACCACACGCTCACTCTACCAAGAAACCTTGCTTCTAGAGTCTTTCAACTATTCATGGCTGTCCCATCATGTCACAACTCATACTACTTTCATTCCGCTAATGTATCCCTCAACATTACCTTCCATAGCATAAACATAAACATAGTATAATAAGATAATATCAATTCATATCCACATGATCTCGACGTCGCAGAGTTGTCAGGGCCAATCTTCCCACTTGATTACTCATAAATAATGAACCTCTTTATGTCGTTCACCTCCATAAGTAATCATTCCTCCATAATTATAACTATCCTTGATGATTGTTTCAGACACACACACACACACACAAACACTCACATATAAATATATATATATATATATATATATATATATATATATATATATATATATATATATATATATATATATAGAGAGAGAGAGAGAGAGAGAGAGAGAGAGAGAGAGATAAATATAAACATGAACATAAAACAATCATGATCCCTGACGAACCTGTCAGACAACTGCACACACACACACACATATATACATGTGAATTGTAGGATTAAAAAATCCTAACGTCCCTATCATTCAATGACATACATACATACATACATACATACATACATACATATATGCATATATAAATATCCACATAACCATAGTTACATCAAAATTACCAGATATAATAAGGTTAATGTTAAGATATTTCCCTTTATCAGTGCACAACATGCATAACATTGACAACAACAATTTGCAACTTAGCCAAGGATTTTTTACCTTGTGCCCATTTTCTTTACCTTTCCTATTACCTTTCTCATGACTATCCTACCACTTCCCATTTACCCCAATAGAACCAAACAGTCTAACTAGTTGTGATACTTTTACCTTCAGCTACTCTTTATTCATGAAACAAGCTCCATCGGAGTCTTACATTACCTTATGACTTTCATTAAACTCTTCCCAAGCTCCTTTAAATTTCCCCTTTCCCCAACCAATTTCCAATGCCCTCAAAACATAAAAGGAAAGGATAAGAGAAAAACAAGAATAAAACCATGAAAACTAATAATAATATGACATCACAACCAAAATGGCATTGCCACGCACCAAACACAGAAAAAAAAAGCTGCAAATCAAGCGCAAACAAATCACAAATCATCGAAAGAAAAAACCTAACAAAAAATACCATGACTCAATCCCCATGAGTTTGTAAGGCTTCAAAGCGAAATCTCAACCCAATCCTTCTTCAATATTTCATGTAAGTCTCTTTTTCCATGAATAACTGTCAATGCATAAATGAACATAGAAATATACCGGTTACCTTACCTTGTTGTGCCAAGAATGATTCTCTATAATTGAACACATACATATATGATCTCTTAAGGAAATCCAATCCCTTAACAAATCAATCTATATCTATAAAACAATTGTTATACCTATGAAATACATATTCATGAATATAGAACATATATCCACATAATGTCAAATGAAATCAAGGTTAAGAAGACTTCCTTTTTTACTGTTGAAATTGAGTCTTAATATGTACTATCACATCACCCAACTGTTATTTATGTAAACAAATCAATTGTTACCTTGCAATGCTAATACCAAGCATGTTTCCCTACAACTGTTCACACATGTCAGCCACTTGTTCCAAAGATCAAGAGATTATATCTATTCATTAGAAACCAACCTTTACTAAGACTATTTGCCATCATAATCAATCGTAAACTCATAGTCATTATAAATAATGATGCAACCATCAACCACTTGCGTCAATTACATATAAGTTATCTCAACACTTAATGTGTTAGTACAACCATCATAAAAGTAGATGATTTATTCATTCAATCTTATAGATAAATACTCATATCATGCAATTAATCAAGCATTAAAACTAATTTTAAACATACCATGTTAGATAAACCAAATATATGAAATCGTAAAAATAATACCTTAATGTATCCTAGAGTAGTCCATCACATTTGCACAAGTCAGTCCAAAATAGTATGACACAATAACATAAATATATCGACACATACGAGAATATCAGAACCATAACTATATGCACAAGATAGTCCAGGATATCATGATACATATAATATCAATATCTAACCACAATAACCATAATCATCACGCATATGACCTCAACGCATATAATGTAACACCGTAATCCAACGTCTACCTAAGTAACCGACCAACCAGGGTAAACATGTGACGAAGAATTACTATGATCAGACTCAACCTCCTAAGTGACCTTAAGGAAGTAGAATCAATGGAAACACATAAGAAATACCTTCCACAACAACAACAGGACCTCTAGAAGCTAACCCAACCACTTAGACATTCATACCCTAGGTCCTACTAAGTTTTTAGGTCCTCAAACCTGTGGACTCTCCCGCAGTATAAGAATAGGTGGGTATAGGAGGATCTGGACGCTCCCATAGAGTATGTAAGCATGCATCTAGGGACTTAATTTCCCAGAAGTGTGCCAGTGTCCCCAGGTTTTGAGAGACTTTTTTAGGCCCAGAGCCGAGGTCACTACCTATAATATAGTGAAAAGCTCAGACATGAAATATAAAAACTAAACAATGGTGTATTTGAAAAAACCATGAGAAGACCTAGATTGGACCCCTACTAGCCATGACAGGAATTACGCCAACATGTCACAAATACGTAATCTACAGGTTTAAATAAAATGTTTGAACATAGGGGTCTCATACTTATTTGAGAATCATTAAGAATCATTGTTCTCTTACATCATTATCTATATTATCATCTATTACTTCATAGATACATTGATACATTATTTATTCATTTACAAATAGAAACATGAGAACATCCATACATCATCACTCTCAAAATACATGCTAATAGCCAACATAATAGCAACAGAAATATCAGCGGTACATCAGCCATAGGATCCACATATAAATCAATAAATTTTCACATCAAATTCCAAGGAAATGAACTTCTCATTAATGAATGTAAAAACGAACGAGGGGTGGGACTACCCCGTTCCACCTCACCACAGATTGGCTGAGCCAAATCTCTCTTCACCCAATCGCCCTCGTCCCATATTCCGAGCATGAATGTGGGACTCATAACCAACCAAAAATAACCAAACAAGCATGGATGCTACCAGATTTTTCCACCTACATTGTGAGGAATTTAGCTCCCTGCTAGTCTCTAAGGTTGTATCGTAATCCAGTATCCAATGTAGGAAGCACTAGGTCCTACACCGAGACCCACTATCCAGGTTCTACAATACATCCCATCCTGGGACTACTAGGCTCTAGGGAGAGAAATCCACCTCTTGGCTTTACCTTATTTCCTGCCATTCATCGGAAAGGATTCATAGGCCCACCGAAACACACAATCCTTGATTTATCATAACCCACAATTCGATTAAGGGGTCACTAGGCCAACAAATTTACTGTAATACACAATCTTCTTAAGGTATCACTAATCCATCTTCTTTTCATTTCAAATATCCATCTCACTGAGCTTTGAATCCATTTGGAAATGCAAATCAACCAAAGCATGAGAAACCATCTCATCAAGACTATCCAGAAATGGCAAGGCTAGGTTGAAAACATTATCACACCTAGAAAAACCATGACGTGACAGAAAAATAGCCACATGCAATACAATGCATGTAAATTCAACAAGTAAATCACACATGCAAATAAATACCTATAAATAATCCTGATGTAGCTTCTTGATCCTTCTCTTCCTTGCGTGTTCCTTCCTTCCTCTTGCCTTCTTTGCCTTTCTTGATCCAATTCCAAACTTATGGAAGAAAATCTAAGTCTCCAATGGTGAAAAAGAGAGAGAGAATAATGAGAGAGCTCCAAAATTGAATTAAAAAAAGGTACCGACTAATCCTCAAAATCTTTTTCATTGATGAGGCCTCTATTTTCTTCGTTTTCCATTATTTTCTTCATTTTCCATTATTTCCTTCATTTTCATCATCACATGAAACTTGTCACCTTTCATCTCCCTTTTCTCCTAGTTTCCATTATTTTCATAAATAAATGTGATAAAAAATCAATTTTTCCTTTCCAAACCCTTTTCCATTGACTTTTCCAATTTCCTTATCCATATTAACTGAAATGAACACCCACTAGGATGTTTTTCCCAAAATTCATCTTGGAATAAGTGTCCCATCAACTGTGGTTTTTAATTTTTCCTTTATTAACTTTTATTACATGTGATTTTTACTAAGGTAGTTACAGAACCCTCCCCCTTGGGGGACACCATCCTAGGTTTTCAATCACACATATACCTTGATAAAACTACTCGAAAGAAATTATACTTTTGATGGAGATTTATAACATAGCTCGATGCAATATTCATAATGATCACTCTATTGAAAAGAAAACTAGCATGCCAACATAAAAACATGACAATTATAATGACATGACACCCCTATTACTTATTCGAGCTTTATAACATAGATCATGGAAATATTTACATCCAAAAAAATATGTACATATACCTGAACATCCCATCAAAAAATATATCACAACATCATCAAAACATATACCAAACATCATACCAAAACTTCTTTTCCTCAACTCGAAAAAAAGGAAGGATACATAGCTCTCATATGATCCTCCATCTCCCATGTAGCCTCATCGGGCCCAAAGTGCTCCAATTTCACTTTAAATTTCTTTATTGCTCGATTCCGGAGCATGAGAACCTTTCTCTGCAATATACATGGTAGATTTGGCTCAAATTTTTCATTTGGCTCCAGTTGCAATACATACCATTCAATCACATGATCAACATACTTATCATACTTCTTAAGCAATGATATATGAAAAACATCATGGAATCTCACTTTGGAAGGATGTGCTAGCCGATAAGATACTGTTCTGATCCTCTTAATAATCCTGAAAGATCCACAAAAACTGTGTGTGATCTTGGCACATGATCCAATCTATAAGGATGTTATGAAACCAGCTCCAAAAATATAAGAAAAGAGAGTTCAGTGCCTTAGAAATTATCCAATTCTACGGGGAAACCTCCTTTACATTGCATAAATTAAAATTTATTAGATGATTCAAATGAAAAAACCTCCTTCTATATATAGGAGTCCATGGGGTCACAATATAATCCTAGCTGACCTAAAAATAATAATCTAAGGGCCAACAATATAAATAGTGGGGTTTTTATGGGGCATAAAGTGCCATAAATGGGGCCATTTGTGCTGTAGTATGGAAGGAAGTGTTATACAACCATTCAACTAGAGGTAACCACTTGACCCATAGTGTTTGCTTATTAGTTACAAAACAAAAAAGGTATTCTTCCACACAAAAAAAATCATTGTCTCAATTTTCCCATCAAATTGAGGATGATAAGATGAGTTATTGGCTAGTTGAGTACCCAAACAAGAAAATAATTCTGGCCAAAAATTTCCAATGAAAATGGGATATTTGTCACTTACAATAATCTTTGGGTTTCCATGTAGCTTTTTAATTGTTTCCATAAATGCAGTAGCAACTGTACTTGCTTTAAATGGATGAGATAATGCACAAAAGTGTGAATACTTGGTAATTCTATCAACTACCACCATGATGACACTATCTCCTTCACACTTAGTTAAACCAGTGATAAAACCTATTAAAAAATCCTCCCAACATTGACCTGGAATGGGTAAAGTTTGTAGCAGATCTAGGGTCTTAAATTTCTCAATTTTATTTTGCTAGCAAACCAAATATTCTGCCATAAAATTTTAAATATCAGATTTAAGGGCATCCCAAAAAAAAAATAATTCACCCTGTGGTAAGTTTTTAAAAATCCTAAGTGTCCTCCAATGGGAGAGGTGTGCAATTCCAAAAGAATATTTTGTTTTAGTTTGGAATTCTTACAAAGATATGAGCGATCTTTGTACCATAAGGAATCATTTTTCCAACTAAATGTATCATATGTACTGGGATCTTGCTGCAAATTTTGAATGATTTTCCACACTTCTTCATCATTCTTCCATTCCTTCCTTGCTTCGGTTATCCAATCTGGTTGGATAATAGAAATGGTACAAAGAAATTCTTCCACCTCCTCATCCTTTCTTAAAAGTGCATCAACAACAACTTTTAGCTTCCCTTTTTTGTATATGGTTTCAAATTCATAACCCAATATTTTTGTGACCCATTTTTGTTTTTCTTCTGAAGATAGTCTTTGTTCCAATAAGTATTGGAGACTATCATGATCAATTTTTACTTGAAGTGTCTTCCCACTAGGTATGGTCACCATTTGTTTAGTGCATGTAGTATTGCCAACAATTGCATCTCATAAATAGCTTTCTATAAATAATTTCCTTTAATTGGATGACTTTAAAAAGAAATGGGTCTTCCTTCTTGCATTAAAGCATTACCAATTCCATTTCCCGAGGCATCACATTCCACAATAAAGGTTTTTGTGAAGTCTGGCGTAGCTAAGAACAATGTTAGGCACATTGCCTCTTTAAGATGTTCAAAGGCCTTAGTTTCTTCATGTGTCCATGAAAATGCATCTTTCTTCAATAATGTTGTTAGAGGTGCTTCTATTCTCCCATTATTCTTAACAAAATTGCGACAACACCTTGTTAACCAAAGAAATCCTCACAATTTCTTTATGTTTGTGGTGACTTTCCATTCCTTAATGGCTTTAATTTTTTTAGGGTCTACCTTAACACCCTCTCGAGATACAATATGAACTATATATTCCACCCCTTGTACTCCAAAGAAACATTTGGAGGTTTTTGCATATATTTGTTTCTCCTCCAATAGTTTGAGCACCTTGTCAACATATTGAACATGATCCTTACAACACATGTTATAGATTCATATATCATCAGAAAATAATAATAATAAATTTCTAAGGAAGGGTTTAAAAAGGGAATTAATCAACCCTTGAAATGTATAAGGTGCATTGGTAAGGCCAAAAGGAATGAAAAAAAATTCATAGTGACCCTCATGAGTTCAAAATGTTGTTTTCAGAATATATTTAGTCTTCATTCTATTTGATGATATCTTGAACGAAGATCCAACTTGGTAAAATAATTTTTCCATGTAATTCATTCAATAATTCATCAATCAAAGGAATGGGAAATTTATATTTAATAGTGATATTATTGAGCTCCCTATAATCTGGACACATGTGCCATGATCCATCCTTCTTGTGAACCAATACTACTAGAGCAGAGAAAGAACTTTGACTAGGCTGAATTATATCAACCTCTAACATTTCTGCAATCATACATTCAATTTATCTCTTTTCGACATAAGGATATCTGTAAGGCATGATGTTCAGAGGAAAACTTCCTGGAATCAAATGAATAGCATGATCATTATCAAGAATAGGTTCGAGTCCTTTGGGAGTTTCAAACACATTAGAATGATTGTCCAAAACTTTTTAGAGATATGGAGAAATAAATGATTTTGATGCTGGAACTTCTAGTGAGCATAATTGTGCAATTACGCCTCATTGTTCTTTCTTCAGAAGCATTGTCATTACATTATAGCTTATTATATTTCCCAAATTCCCTACGATATCCCATAATTCAACTTCCTTTCCTCCCAAAAAAAATTTCAAGAAAAGTTCTTTAAAATTAAAAGCTACCATCCCCAAAGTTTCTAACCATTATACTCCTATTATGACATCAACACCTCCCATTGGAATGGAAATCATTGAAATATTCAATACATGCTCCCCCTTGGTTAGCTTGATATTATGGAATTTTTCAGAGAACTCTATAGTCCCTCTATTTGCAACCATCACTTGACACTCTGGTGCTGGGTATAGGAAGCAATTCAATTCCTTGGCTACCTTATAATGAATAAAATTATGGGTACTACCTAAATCAATCAACACTTTTACCTTTTTCTTCTTGATATGTATTTCTATCTTGAGAGTTTGAGGAGTGGTAATTCCTTCCAATGCATTACAGGATATGGTTGGACTCATTTATTCTTTTTCTAGGGTTTTTTCTTGGTTCATATCCTCTTCTTTTAAATTTTCTTATTCATTTTCTTCCTCCTCTTCACAATCTATGTAAAATAATATCTTCTCAACACACTTATGACCTTTAGTGTATTTTCTATCACAACTATAGCAAAGCCCTTTTGCTATTTTTTCTTCCAATTGTTGTGGTGTTAACCTTGTAGGTTGTGGAAGTCTAGTAGTAGCAACACTACCATATTTATAAATGTTAGTGGTAGGCTTCCTTGTTGCAATAAATTTACTTTCAAATTTTCTTTCCGACCTGAATTCCTTCTCCAATGAATTAGATTCCCATAGGCGAACCTCATGTTGGATGTTATCCTTTAAAGTCCCTATGAATACATCAATCCTGTGTTCCTCTAGAATATGATTTACCCTTTAATTCAATTTTTGGAAGTCCTCAATGTGCTCCACCATTGAACCCTTAGTTTTGAGATTTATAAATTAGCTACAGAAGGTGTTGCTCTTTGTATCCTCATAATTTTATATCATTTCCTCCATAAAAATTGACCAAGTGACAATGTTTATATGAGACCAAAGCCATCAATACCATACAAATGTATTTTTTTTAATGTAAAGTTGCAATGCGTACCTTTTGTGTTTTTTTCGCATTATGGAGATCAAAATATTGCTCCATCATAGTATCCTTGTTACGAGATCCTTGCCATAAAAAATCCTCATATCCATATTTGGAAGATAGTGGGTCTTCAATCCAACATTGGAGTTTATGAAATCACGATTAACATTTGTTATTTTCTCATCATGAGTTTCTTGTACTACCTTTTTTCCATTAGTAATAATTTATTGTATCAACTTTATAAAACCTTCCTTCAAACCTTCCATCTCTTCTTTAATATCACTCTTCATGTCTTCCTGTCAGCTTCCATGCCATCCATCATAGCTTTCATACCACCCATATTAGCTTACATTCCCTTCTTCAAACAATCAATATTAGCTTCCACACCTTTCTTTAAACCAACCATCTTGGCTTTCACGCCTTTCTTCAAAACTTCCATTTCATTTTTTTTTTCTCTTTGCGAGAGCGAAATTTGGTGCACTTGCTCTTTTAATTTTGATATATCATGTTGCACTTCTCCCTCTTCATGAGTCATAGTAGAGCCTCCTGAGGGCTTGATGGGTGTTGAAATCTTTTTAGGGGTCATTTAAAAACCCAATACTGATATCTATTCTTCAATATGCCCTTGGAATCACTTCAAAATTATTTTTCAAACAAGACTTATGCAATCTAAAAAAAAAATACACACATTTTTCTTGCTTTTCAGGAGCTCGATATTGAAACTAATGTATCTCTATAATTTCAAATCCCCTAGATTTAAGCTTCGGTCCTATAATAGACATCTAGTCTTCTTTCCAATTCCATAAGTCTGACCTGATTTGGATTGTTCAGGTACAATTTATTCCCACTCTCCCACAATGACCTAATTATGGAATGGTTGAGAAGCGAAAGATTGTAAGGCATGCCACATGTCATTGTTTCCTCCTTCGGCTCTAAAATTGATACACAGAAAACTATAGTCCATTTAATTTCGACCACTTTTTACAGAATTCCAATCTGATGCTCAGAGACAGAGAGAGAGAGTTATGATGATTTTCACAAGGCCACCTCTTTGACATGAAATTTGGGAGCCTGCAAAACCCTAACTTTCACAGAATATATATTTTAAAATATTTTGAACCAAGATCTGAATTTTATACACGAAATTCCACAGGATTTCTTCGCAAATGATTTTTTTTTAGCATCTGAACCTTCATAGAAAAAAATTTACAGTGGAAATTCCATGAATACTTGTTTGAAGTAGCGAAACCCTAGAATCCAAAGCTCTAATACCAAATGTTATGAAACCAGCTCCAAAAATAGAAGAAAAGAGAGATCAAGGCCTTATAAATTAGCCACTTAGATGAGTCAACCTCCTTTACATTACATAAATGAATAATTATTAGATGATTCAAATGACAAAACTTCCTTCTATATATAGGATTCAATGGGGTCACAATATAATCCTAGCCGATCTAACAATAATAATAAAATGGTCAACAATAGAAATAGTGGGGTTTTATGGAGCACAATAATAACAATATGGGGACTACATGTGTTAGAATGAATTCTTAATGCAACTGTACGAAAAAAGTTCACTTTAGTTGCACAGGAAAAACAATTGTAACAACAAATATGGTTGTCTAACTTATTTGATCTGCAATAGACAGTCGAAGAAAATGCATAACAAACCCAAATCTATGCAGTATAAGCAGCTAAATAGTAAAATGAAATAATAATTTCTCCAAATATTGAATTGAAAAGATAATATTTATAAAGAATGTTTATATTATTTTAACACTTGAGAAGGGAACAAAGAATGATGTTACAATTCCCCCTGTTGTAGCCGCTACAACACCACCCAAAATTTTGGGTATATTTAAAATTTTGGGTTCCCCCTCTGCTCGCTTAGGCATTAAAGTCTTTCACCCGACCTGCAGTCAGTGACATCCCACCGACCTATCCCCAAACCCTCACGAGCTTTCTCACCATCATGATCAGATGTTGTTGCTGGAATCACGCCATATGTGGGAGGGATCATCCAGCATACGCTCGAGCAATCTTACCGCAATTGCACCATGAGATTTCCATGCGTAAATTTGAATGGAAACCTTTTTGTGTATTGACAATTAAAGACCCTCTCATCGTGGGTCATTAAGCATGTTGACTGAATACGTATTTTAAGCTCGTTAATCTCATATGTTTTATCTAGAGACACCATTATCAAAGAGTAATTGTGATGTCATAATGTTCCACATAGGTCTACCCCATGGGTGACAAAATCCTCAGTTGTGTCACGACATCAAGGGAAATAAAATTGGGCTCAATTACAAGGCAAAAGTTGCAGAACAGGGGAGGAGCAGGAGAAAGTGACTAGTACTGTTAAAAGGAGGATGGTGTGATGCATGTTGATCAGAAAAAGAACCTTTTATGTCACTGATGCAAAGGATTCCTTCACTAGTGCGCACTAGATACTTAAAACACTCCGTTCAGAAATGTCCAGATCCTACACCATACCATCTAAATGTCGATGGGTACACACAACAGAACATATTTGACCACTCCGACAAGTCTAGCTCGAAGTATAGCCTGGGTGAACAAAGAGGACTCAGAAGATTTACATAGAGAATGACAGCCTCATCCAAGGCATTGCGAGAGCACACACATGTTGGTTTTGGCAAGCCAACGACTGAGTTTCAAATACCAACCAAGCCTTTGGGAAACTATATCTCGTAACCCTGAGCTACATGGTGGGCGCTAATATGTGTATCAAGGTTATGGTTTGAAATATGATGTGATTGAACCAAGGAAAAGAAATCATATGGTTTCAAAACCATAGGAGATCGTGGAGCAAAACTATGAGAAAACACTATAAAGGGGCGCACATTCAATGGACCGAGGTTATGTTGTATATTTAATACGAAAGCGCAAATGCATATGATTTCAAGACCATATATGACTGCCAAGCAAAAGCATACGAATAACATTACTGCTAGCACCATATACCTTTATGCCGAAGTTTTAATTAATGAGGCAGATATATAAGGTGGTTAAATTTATGATTAAAATGCGAATCAGAACTATATGAGAACACATTACAGGTTGGTTTAAATATTTCTTTGTGGGTTTTCGACTTATGGTAAACGCTTGGAGAAGCTATGTATATAGTCATCAAAAGCTTTGTGTTAAACCTGGAGCCAAACATTGTAACAACATGTTATAATTACTATGATGCACACAGATGGACGCATGCATGTCAACATGGAGTTTCGAACTGCGGTGAGCATTGGAGCGGATATAATATAATAGTCAAAGTTTGTGTTTAAAATATGGAGTGGATATATAGTAGAACAAAACCTACAGTGGCATGCTGTAATAACTATGGCACAACGGGTGACAACCTATAACCATTATTCTAAGCAGTGCGAGACCATATGGTCTCCAAACCATATAAGAATGGAGGATCAAAATCATATGAAACTATATTAAGGAAGTTACAATTGGGCTCAAATATGTTTATGTCGGGGTTTTTCAACCTGTGTTAAAAATTTTGGTTTCAACATGGCTGCGAATATAATAATAACTATGGTGTGACGCGTGATAATCTACAACCGTGTTTTAAGCGGTGCAAGAACACTTTATTTAGTGGCGTTACCATGACATGCGGATTCATCAAAAGTTGCCCAAAGTTGTGAATAGAAGGTTTAAAGAACGATATGGTTGTTTCTTGTTCTGTGTTTGATTTCTATTATGGGAAGCACAAGCACAGTATGCATGAAGTAGTCCCCGCCACGTGTGAAAGTTGTGTTCGACCTAGCTCAAAACCACACCATCATTTTTCACCTTCAGAAGGAAATTTTCATGTGTCGAGCGTTACATTCAGAGCCACCATAGAATTCAGTTGGTGGAAATGGACATAAGCACACCAGTGCTATGGCAAGCATGACAGGACAGATGTTGAACGAACAATTTTCATTGATGGAAAGCGGCAACATTGTAAAAATTATGGTGCGTTGATAGTCATAAAACAAACCAAAGTTGTTACTAACGGTGTAGAATTATAGCGTCGCTGAAGGAGGTTATGATATGGTAGGTCGCCAGGTCGCAGAGATGAAACACCAGCCAGGGTTGCGACTTAGGGGTTTTTGCGACCCAGCGACCCCATCAACCCATGGTCGCAAGTCGCATGTTTGCCCATGTCGCAGGGTCATAGAACAATATGCCCATGGAAATGTTGCGACCCAAGGAGATTCTCCGACCTTGCGACCCCCATCAGAAAACGCAGATTTGTGCTATAAACGGCGCCATGATGATCGTCCACGTGTTTCATTCCCCGTCAAAGCTGCTGATGTGCTGCATTACATAGACAGGCTGCCCAATGCATGCTGCCATGCACGAGAAAAATTGGTTGCTATGCACAAACAAGGGAGCGGAAACCATAAAGTTTCAGTATCACACGCAGGCTGCCCAATGCATGCTGCCATGCACAAGCTATAATTTTGTTGCTACGTGCAAAAAAGGGGAGTGCGTTGATGCTAGCTGGGCGCTAGAGCATTTTAAAACAGGTGTCCAAGTATTTCTTGATTTTTGTGAAGAGTTTTGGATTCCTTCCAATTCACTGCGACTGTCAGAGGTTTCACATGGAGTGATACCAATCATGTTTTTTTTAACTACACTATTTTTCAGCTATATCACGAATGTAGAATTCTATGGTGGAAAAGCCCCTTAGTTTCAAGCAAGGAAAGAAGTTGTGCTAAAGATTGTTTCCTAACCTGAAGCTAAACGAGACGCAAACATATTCTATCCAACAGATTTTGATCATGGAGCTTACTGACCATTACCAGGCAGAAGATGATAGTGAAATAATTAGTGATAAATCTCTCAAACCTATCAAGGAGCAACGATTGACAATTCTCGATCTAAGGTGTTTTGCATCCATTGGCGGCCAGCGCATTTGGAAGAAAAGAGTGAAGATGTAGATAAAAAAAGGAGCATGTGTTGAAATGCACGAAGGTGGCATAACCATTACACATGGGCTATGTCACTGTTGCATGAAGCTTTGTGCAGCAAGAAAGAGTGCGACTCCTAGTTCATTGCAACCAGTCGTTGAGTCGCAAGTCTGGGGCATGAATGCAAGATGAAACCTAGTGGGATCTGCGACTATGCAATCCTGTGGTTGCCAAGTCGCAAGGTTGGACACCAGAAAATCCACTGATCATTTGAAATGTATGAAAATGGTTGTATGAGAATCTTATGAGTGTATGGAAGTGAAAAAATACCAGTCTGGTTGGATTGGCTCTGAAAATGCATTGCAGCTTGTTGCCATTTGCCTGACCTGCAAGGATATCATTCAGCAGGAGATGGCACAAATAGAAAATCTTTGATCTTATCAATAGTTTCTTCTGCAAACACTCAGAGCTTAGTGAAGACCTACGACAGCCACTGAGAATGTGAATGAAGAAGCCCATGCCTATCAAATAATTTAATCCAAGAATTAAAGAAAAACCTTGTGCATTGGAAGGATCATGATCCTGTCAGGGAAAGGGCACAGAGAAAGCTTACCCTAACCATTCTCTCCGATGATTCAGTAGTTGACAACATAGGGGTCTAAGTTATTATTTTCATTCTTGCAAATTGATTAAAATGTCCTCGCATTATTATTGTTCAATCATGGAGACATGTGACCTGTGTTATTTTATTGCAGGAAGAACCTTTCTGTTTGCACATAAGAGCAGAGGTTTTCCCCGGCAAACAAGGGGACCTTTTCAAAACAGGTAGATGCTGGTGAACCTCCAAATAATTCACTTTAAGTTCAAAGGCACCTGGCCCCTACACTGAAAGGAGGCCACAAGTCGCATATATGCCAAGGTCGCAGGGCGCATATCTGCCGAGGTCGCAGGTCGCGAATTATGCAAGGTCACAAATCCAAGGACGTTGCGAGGTCACAGGTGGTCCGAGGTTGCGAGGTCACGGGTGGTCCGAGGTTGCGAGGTCGCGAATCTAAGGAGGTCACGAGGTTGCAAATCCAAGGAGGTCGTAGGTCGCAGATTTTCTTGAGGTCGCAGGTCACGAGTTGCTCAAGGTCGCAAGTCGCAGAGGTCGCCGGGTCGCTAAGTTGCATCCGCTATCAAATGCATGACGGCATGACCCAGCAACCCAGTGACTAGGTCGCAAGGTCAAAAAACCCAGCTAGGTCCTAGGTCGCAGAACAGACTGGGTCGCAAGGCAGCCCAACGGTCAGGAAGATGAAAAGTCAAGGAAGCCCAAAGGGTCAGTTTTGTATTATAAATACTCCTTTGGGAGCTTGTAAACAGATATTTGGTTTGGGACTCGAGCTGAGTATATTGTATTACCATAGGATTACACATTGGAACATGAATACAAGCATTTTTAAAAATCCCTTTGTGGATCTGAT